>JACEFZ010016455.1:0-365575 GCA_014155875.1 Cepaea nemoralis | reverse complement strand
CCCCCCCCCCAAAATATGCAGAAAACTGGAAGTAGTGGTGTGTCACAATAATGGTATGAAGATGGTTAAAATTGTAGCAGAAATGTTGTATTATATATCAAAATAAAGGGGATTGCACAAGGAATATTTAGGTATTGGAATTATTGCTATCCTATAGTATAGGTTGTAAATATAATATATTGTGTATAATAATTGGACCAAAAAAAAGGTAAAAATGATGAAAACATGGCACTTACCAAGGGGCGTTGTTATCCTGATCACTGCTAAAGCACTGCTAATCCTGTTGAATTTACTGAACAAACACCACTTTTCTAAAATATAAACACAATTGCTCCCAATCATCCGAAAAGAAGTTTGGCCGCAGATTCTGGAGTATGTCTTTTTAGGAATTAAAATTAGGAAATCCTTCAATGACAGTTTTTTCCCCTCCTTTCTCTGTTTGGCATATGGAATGTAGGATGTGAGCATTGATCTGTGCAATTTCAAAGATCCAGTAGTAGATCTTCTTCCACCACTTAATGGTTTTCCTATCATGGATATTATAATATCCAACCATTTGGTCCATTCTGTCGCAGCCATTCATCGCCATGTTATATTCATGGATCATCTTCGGCTTGCTTTGCGGTTTTCGCAATCCGCTCTCAACAGTTCCAACTACAGACTTGGTAGAGACAACAATGCATGTTTTTTTAAGCTTTTTTATCTCTCTCAATGGACACATTTTCAAATGGGTAAAATGCTTCCTAGGAATTTCTTCAGAATCATGTCAACAAGAGGATCAATTTTTTTTGCACCTCTGTTTTTTTTTGGCCTCTGGTTCACATACGTGAAACATGGTGTGATAAATAGATTCAAATCGATTCCTGGGAAACATAGTGGCATACCAAGGAGTATATAAATGTGCACTTGTACACCAGTAGTCTTTGATAGATGGTCTTGGATCACGTCCCATAGCAACAATGACAGACGTAAACTTCAGCCATTCGTGCTTCGTGAGTGGGGTCCAGGATAACAGACTAGAATGTTTTCTTTTAGGAGTGTTCTGCATCAATATCTTTTCTGAATATTTGTTTACATTTTTAATTAAACAATCCACTATGTCATCATCATAAAACACTTTGAGAAAATCCATAGGTGTTTGCAGTTGATAAAGTTTAGAGTTGACGTGAGATCTTCGAGGACGAAACTCAAACTTCGGTTTTGTTTCCTCTTCTGACAACATCTTGCCATGTCGATGATGATGGGATAGGTGCATCACGCTCTACATAAGCTTGCAAATTCAAGTTTTTTCCTCCAGTTTTATTCTTATTTTGTACTGTTTGCTTTCCTTTGCGCTGAGAAGTAATTGTGACATCTTGACATTCATTGTCAGACGAACATTCATTGTCAGACACCTCAGCTGACGAAGTTCCACTAGTATCTTTATCACCACGTGCTAAAACTTTAGATTCACATATAAAACTGCTGTCCTAATAACTAATATCGGAATCACTATTGTTTAAAAATGTTTCAAACAATAAACTAGCTTGACCTGAAGTCATTCTATGAGGACGCATACTGGTGGGCGTTTCCATTGTGAAAAACCAAAACAAACAACTTTAAAACTGAAAATACACAAAAATCCAATGTTAACAAATGTTTGATGGCACAACCATGATGTAGCTATCTTCCGGTTGTGCGACTTTTCAGTTTACTGTAACTTAAAATTCCGAAATGGAGCAGAAATGTATCAAATAAACCACTGAACATTCTGTGTCGATAAAGTAACCAATTGCCACCACAGTCCGTCCATTGGTGCAGGAGATCGGCCCATGGTAGCGAAAGAATTCGAATGAATTAAATATTGTATTTGACTAGGGAAAAGAATCGAGACAAATGGGCATTTTTGGAGACACTAATTTATTTACAGACGAGCTACAAGCAACATCGTTCAAGGCCATAATGAACCAGATGCATGAAAACATCTCTCTATCTGTGGAACACGAACACACCGAAGCGTTCCCGTTCCTGGATATTCTAATGAGACGTAGCGCAGACGGCATAATTCAAAGATCGGTGTACCGCAAAGAAGCATGGACAGGCCAATACTTAAATGTTCAGAACTTCGCACCTGTCAAGTACAAACGGGGCTTAGTACGGACGATGTTTGACCATGTCAGGATGATATACACCCAGGACACACTGACAGGGGAATTTGAAACTGAAGAATGTCTTTCACCTAAATAGGTACTTCGCAGGTGTCAGAATTGGGGGTGCGCCACCGCCTAGTTAAATGTACTATTGTTGGCAGGCCATCCCAAATAGTCAGAAATTGACTCAGGACAAAATTTATATGGCTGAAATAAAGATGACCCCCCCCCCCCCCCCTGAATATTCAAGATTACAGCTACAAGTGGCTCGTTAACAAAAATTAAATTAGCTGATCTTGATATTCGCCAAGGAGGGGAAGAAGAAGGTTAGATGAGCTAGAATTTACTACTAGCCAGTGCAGGTTTTCCCCCTGAAACTTTCCCCCTCCCTGGTGTATAAGTAAGCCCCCACCAAGGTAAGCAAGGCAATTGCGTCTTTTGGAAAACAAAAGTATAACAACTGAACTATGAGTTAAAACACATTATAATCATTTTTATCGTCTATCATATTTTATTGTACATGATGGTTCTCAAGATGACGATGGTGAACTAAAATCACATAAAGATAGTGTTGAAAATCTTAAACATAACTCCAAATTTACGTATGTCCTGTCTGGATCTGTAGTCCGCACCAGCAGGTCGGTCTTCAGAACAACAGTCCGTCCTGACGCCACCAGTATCCTCGGTGTCACTGCACGAGAAAACTGGGCTCCTATTTAGTGCTTGGAAGAGATAACCAAGAATGTGTATTATCTAATTCTACATCAGTACAATCCTAAGTAATACAAACAATCTATCACACCCATATACACACTTACATTGAAAAGTCTGCCAGTTCTCTCTTCCAGTTTTACTGCGTTCACTCTCCTCTTTCTCCCTCTATATCTCTGTCCTACTGTATAATCTGGGAAGGACGTTTCCAGTCTAACACGCCTGTAGTTACAAATCCTGCCATCCCTTATAATGTCCCGTCATTAGAAATTAATTGTCCTAAGAATATGTCACTAATTCATTCAGACACGCAGTTCCTCACAACCGCTCTGTTCAACCGTTTGTGTAGGAGATTAAAAGATCGGTATTGATATCATACTAGTATTTGATCTCCGGGCTTACGTGCCGTGATCTGTCTCTGTCATAAGCCTAAATGAGTTTCGATGAACGCTCGTTCACCACTCACTGGAAGAGCTATGCGCATCATATACCCAATAAAATGGTGGGTAATGTCTGCCGCAATATACCTCTGCTTCAAACGCAATTAATAGGCAATATGCCAATGCGCTCTGATCCTAAGAACAAAATAGCATATCACTATTCAAATTGGTAAGTTTTCATATGACAAATAAATCTCACACATCAATAACACATAAAGTTGTCATAAAGTATACTAATTCAAAATAGAGATATAATGATGTTCATCATAATAGCATGATGGACTAGATAGTCCTGCTATTATATACATCGACGTGAGACACTATAAACATGTCTCATTGGAGTAACCACACAGAACAGCGCATTGTTGGTCTGCCCGATTCAGTCACTACTTAGCCACTGCCGTAGTAAGAATTAAAATAAATATAATCAGTTGACTATATTCTGTACAACAAATGCACACAACAAATGGCGACCAGGCTAGTTTTCATAGGAGTAACAAGCATCTGACAGGACAAATGAAAGTCAACAGTATATCCAGAACATGGCCAAAGTCTGCCTAACAAAAGGTTTCTAATTGTATATTAAAAATAACACTTACAGCAATATAATACAGACAGTAAACTGAAGAATACTAGTTCGCAGATCAGTAACTGATTGTCTCAATGAAATAACATTGATCAGACAGATAGATGAAAATCCGCAGCTTTACTGAATAGTTACTAGAGAAATAATCATTTACTCTCCATACCTGTTTCAAAATTGTTCGTATCTTATCTGAGTGTCATTACGTCCTAGCATATATACAGTTTCTAATCTCCATTTTGGTCACTTGAAAAACCACGAAAGGTTAGAGAGCAAAATAATGGAGGGGTATATGCCTGGGAAGAGAGGAAGAGGAAGGCCAAAGAGATGATGGGCGCAGAATGTGGCGGATGATCTCCAGATGGGTGTTTCGGACGCGGGGCATCTTGCTTATGATCTAGAGGTTTTCCGGAAGGATGTTATGGGAGCGAGGTTTTGCGAAGGGCATGCTACTGAATAAATGAACCTCAATTTATCTGTGCTGGCTGCGGGAGTAACCATGTGTTTTTTTTCAGCCGTTACACTGCCTGACACTTTCCACCTTCGCTTAGTTTCAACCGCCCTTAGGCCACTGGCGTTTCTTATCCAGCCCACCCCTTCCTTTCTAATGGTATTTAATTGCCTCTATTAATTCAATTAATTAATTAATTCAATTAGTTTCAGTTCATACTGTTGACCATGTCCCGGATCATTATCATCGCAAAGGCTCCCGACTGTGTTGACTCTGGGTCTTTTCAACTTCTACCTGCATTAGTTTCAAGCCTGGGTGGTGTTAATTGCCAGCTGCGGGTTAGTTTCACATTCCATTTAGTCTGCCCGCCATTGTGGTTTAATTAACAGCTTGGCATTCCACACATTGTGTTTGTTGAGAGTTCCCAATCACGAGTCGGTTTCATGTAGCCAGCAGACCGTGGTCGCTTTGTTTCCTTACCTTCTTCGTGAGCAATCTTACGTCAAGGCTCGGAAGAGGTTGTGACGCATGATTTTATTTCTCTAGATTTTCTAATTCGCCATCAGATGTGTAGCCCGAGAAAGTATTATGGGATGGTAACGCGGCATTCTGTGACAACATGATTTATAAAGCGCCACATGCCAATACCCGAAACCGAAAACCGACGAAACCTAACTCGTATTTACACAGCGAACCTTTCGAGGGGATGACGTAATGCTACGTATACAAGACCGGTTGATTAGAGCAGTCGACCGAATATTCTGTGCTGGAACTCAAGTTATTAGGTACAGAACCAC
The DNA here is from genome assembly GCA_014155875.1 of Cepaea nemoralis. Classification (NCBI taxonomy): domain Eukaryota; kingdom Metazoa; phylum Mollusca; class Gastropoda; order Stylommatophora; family Helicidae; genus Cepaea; species Cepaea nemoralis. The sequence goes on along the minus strand of JACEFZ010016455.1, from coordinate 360,464 downwards.
ACCTATTCCCACACGAGCAGTAAAGAATGTGTTCCTCTGTATGTTAAATCCAATTACATTTTGCGAATTCACATGCAGTTGCCAGTCTACATACATCGGCTGAATAGAGAGGCAGTTAAACAACAGGGTGGTCGAATACTTACCCAATTGGATTGACAAGATACTACACACATGTGATGGAACGTGGCCAAGCCGACACACCACAAACCTCCCGTGTCATCGATTTCACAGGCACGTTTTGGAAACTGGTCATGTGATTGATAGAGACAATACGTTTTGCGTGTTGTTTAAAACAAAACATAGTCGCTTGTTAAAGTTTGAAGAAACCATCATGATTAAACTACATAGGCCACTTTTATGCAAACAGAAAGACTTGATTGTCAGTTTAAAATTACAGTGGTAGTCAATTGAACTTACTCTGGGAACATGTGTATATTTCAATTTCAAGGATTTATCAAGTTTAAAAAAAAAAGAAGTTATGTTATGTGATTTCTACAGTATGTACCTGACGAGATGCAGCAAAATATACCGGGTAATAAATCGTGCAGTCTATTGTGTGTGTCTTCGTTATTAAAATTCACTAATGATTTTGCTTAAAACCGAGACTGTCCCGGAAAACCGGTACGTCTGGCAACCCTAGATTATGTTAATAAATGTATAACAATGTTAACACTTAAAATGGAATTTCACCATGTTTCTTTCTTCTACATACGTCAGTATGTAATGAGAACTTTAATGTTTGAATTGTATCACATGCTACAAAAGTGACGAGTTCATAGCAAGGCAGCTCCTTACGACAGATGAGTAACCTTTGTATATATTTTCATAAATATTTGTTTAGCCAATTCGTATCAGTGTACCTATGTTTTGTGTGTTCTGCTGAAGGCTTTAACCGCAACGCCTATTTTGCCACCTATGATTGTGTTCTAGTGAAGCTTACCGATTCTAGTTTTCGTTTTCGTTGAATGACACATTGTATAATTAACACCCGAAGGACGACAGGGAGGCATGCTAAGCGATGTACAAGGAAACGGAATACTAAGCACAAGAAATGTGTAGAATGTCCTTGAACTTACATTATTGGCATATCTTGTTGAATGTCCTTAAACTCAAATCCTGGGCATATCTTGTTGAATGTCCTTGAACTCACATTCTGGGCATATCTTGTTGAATGTCCTTGAACTCAAATCCTGGGCACAGCTTGTTGATTGATTGATTGATTGATTTAGGAACCGACATCACAGCATTCGGGACATTCCCATAAGCGCTCCGTCCCCATCCTCAGCAGCCAGCGAAGAGCTCCAACACTATTAATTCCAGTAGCAATCCGATTATATGTCCGTCTCGCCTTTCCTCTGAGCATCGATCGTCGGCTAGATCCCCTTGTCACACCTCGCTGCCTCATTCTTACCAGACTATAGTGATCCATTTGCTCCTCCGAGGTGTACACGTGCTCCCATAAGGCCGCAACCACGTCTGTTTTGTCATGCATCAATACTCCACCAAGTTTTGCCAAGCCAGCCAATCTGTCCGCCTGTTCATTCCCCAGCACACCGGCATGCCCAGGAGAAAAGATCCAGGTGATGCTTGCTACCCGTGACCTCCGAAGCGAAGCAAGCCACTCTGCACGAAGCTTGCCTGTTCTCACCCTCCTCAGCATGCTTTCTGAGTCAGTTACAATCACAATGTGTGTATGTATCGTGTTCTCCATCCAGCGGAAAGCTGCACTGACCGCCTCCACCTCTATTCTTAAGCTAGATGTTGTGTTATCATACGCCAGGCTCTCCTGCACCAAATGCCGACCATTAGCTTTTGCCAAGAACCCCCAGGCACTTCTCCTACCTCTCAACACCGACCCATCCGTGTAGATAATCACATCACCCGGGCGAGAATTATCCTGAATTAGTTGCTGAATTTCCACTTCTGTGGCCCCTGCTGGCCACTCCCTGCACTCCCGGCTCAATGTGATTATAACTCTGCACAGGTCTGACTGCTCGGCTGGCACTATGACCCACTCCTCTCCTCGCCTGATGTTCTCCAAGGGGCACACCCGTCTGATCGTATCCTCCGCCTGAGCCATCCATGATTTCCCTCTTATCAGTCTCTGACCCTTAACTACGTCCAGCGCCTCATGCAACGGGTGATCTGTGTCTGCAGCTACTCTGAGGTATGCCTTCGCCTGCATCACCTTGTGCCTACCAGCAACAGTAGGCAGACCAAGGATGTAACGCATACACACTACTGGGGTGTCCCTAGTGCATCCCAGAATGACCCGCATAGCTTCGTTCTGTATGCGCTCTAATTTCACCAGCTGACTCTTTGAGACAGTGAGCAGTCCTAGTCCATAATCAATCACTGAGAGGATCAAGTGCTGGTATAGTGTGAAGAGCATTCTCTGCTCTGTGTCCATTGCAGCCATAGTTTTAAGTGCATTGAGTCCCTTTTGAGATCTTGTCACAACCGTCTCCACATGGTCCTTGAAGGACAGACTCCTGTCAAATGTGATTCCCAGATACTTCAGTTTGTTCTCTCTGTTGACGCTTCTGCCATCTATCGTGAGGCTTGGGGCATCATCTCTCACAATCCTGTTGTCCAGAGAGCACCACAACACAGCCGCCTTTTCTGGGTTGATGACAGCACTCATTTCAGTGCACCAGTCAATCACTTTGTCTGCTGTCACCTGTAGCACCTGGGCTGTTTGATCCCTGTTTCTCCCCTGCCTGTATGCAATAATATCATCTGCAAATGTTAGAATCCTTCCAACCCCTGGTGCTTCTAGGTATGCAATCTTGCTCGTATACACATTAAAGAGCACCGGTGAGATTGCAGATCCCTGTGGCAGTCCCGGGGTAAAATATGTGGCTCTGAGGTCCATGCACCCAGACGGAGAGCAACCCGACGAGAATGTAGGACGGCTGCTATCCAGTTCACCGACCAGGGATTGACCCCCCCCCCCCCTTCTCCATAAGTGTGGTCATCAAAATATCATAGCGAACTCTATTGTATGCATCCTCGAGATGAAGCACTGCCGCCATCGTTTCCTGTCTACTCTGGAACCCCTCATAAACGTCAAAGGCAAAGGTGGCTGCATTTGACCAGGAATCTTTTCCTGGCCTGTAGCTCCCCAGGCCTCTTGGAAGAGGCTTCCCACTTTCCAAAAAGTCCTGCAGCTTAACAGCGACTATCTTCTCTAAGACCTTCCCAAATGTATTTTGAAGGGTGATGATCCTAAAGCCGCTAAGCTTTGAATGATCCTTGAATGGTTTTGGGAGAGGGATGAGATAGCTATGCAACCAATCCTGCGATACTCATGCTGTCCTAATGCTCTGATGAAAGCAGCCGGCTTGTTGAATAATCGTGAACTTACATTATAGGCATATCTTGTTGAACGTCCTTAAACTCACATTCTGGGCATATCTTGTTGAATGTCCTTAAACTCACATTCTGGGCATATCTTGTTGAATGTCCTTAAACTCACATTCTGGGCATATCTTGTTGAATGTCCTTAAACTCACATTCTGGGCATATCTTGTTGAATGTCCTTAAACTCACATTCTGGGATATCTTGTTGAATGTCCCTTAAACTCACATTCTGGGCATATCTTGTTGAATGTCATTGAACTCATATTCTGGACATATTTTGTTGCATGTTCTTGAACTGAAATCTTGGGCACATCTTGCTGAATGTTACTGAACTCAAATTCTGGGCACATGTTGTTGAATGCACTTTGCAGGAGGTTGCGATTAACTCCAGGTTTAATTTCTAGAGAATTTTACCGTGTTTTTCTTACTAGTTAGCCATTGCTTTCTTCTTTGCGAGGGTCAAAGTGAAAGGCTAACTGACCGGTGTGTGTAATTACCAACCCCCTACATTCATGGAGAGAGATTTTAAGTGTCTTTAAATATTTTGGGCATGCTGATCGCTTGGGCAAATGTAAGTAACTGAAAAAAAAATAATTATGAGACCCTTTTACAATTCTTAGGCGCATTGGACATATGATGCCGAACCCATACGTTTATAAACCAATCAGCATTCGGTGGCCGTGGCCTCGCTGAAAGATCACTTCAGTTTTGATGTTGGAATGTTATAATCGCGGCACATTAGCGGACAGTTCGTGTTGGGATGCTACTGTCCACTGTACGTTACGATTATTTTATGCTGGGGTATTACCGCAGCGGCACATCATAGGGAGACACTCTAGCCCGGTGGCTAGCAAGCCTGCGTGTCGACTCAGTGGTCATGTGTTCGATAACATAACGAGATCGGGATTTTGTTAACAATTTATGCGGATTCCATGTAGACTCAGGCAGGTTAAAGTGGGCATCAAGAAATACTTTTGGTCACTAACGACGTTATCTTGAGCACATCACCCACTGGGTGCCAAAATTTCTGTTATGCATCTAGCATCCTGTGCTCAATACGTCTCAAAATATGGAAAGGGGTCTGTTACTTTCTTTACTTACTTCCATCCTGGGGACTATTGGTTTGAATGGCGTCGCCACTATACTTTACAGAGACTGTAATTTATTTAATGGTATTGCCGCGGTTTTCTTTTTAAATGATGCATATCCCTTACATGACGTTGCAGTCAACACTATCATTTTTCAGCTGCTGTTAATATACTAGAAAGATTACGCTCAGTAGTTTGCCATTGCTTTCTGAGTGGCAGGCTCACATACCCCATAAATTACCAGCGCGGCGTGAACTGCTGCAGATTCTCGCGCAGCTGCATTACTCACGAGAATATACGGGATTACGGAGAAAGACGCATAAATCCTACGACAGGGAGACCGGATATCATGGAGACTGTAATATATGAATGGTATTGTCATGATACATCATGGAGACTGTAATATTTGAATGGTATTGTCATGGTATACCATGGGAGCTGTAATGGTTTAATAGTATCGCCACTGTACTTATACATAAGTTCGCACAACATTCCGTTGTGTGAAGCATTTCATAAAGTAACGATGTATCCCCACGGCCATGCCTGCCGTCTAAAGTGGGAGTCTAAAGGGAGTCTCTGTGACGAAGTGGTCAAGCCGTTTGACTCGTGCTCCGAAGGCTGTGGGTTCGATTCCGGGTCGCGTCCTTCGGTTTGCGAGTTAAATGTTTCGGAGACTCCTGTGGGTCGTCGCTAAAGCTACGGAGTTCGTGCTTTGTGCGACGCTTTCCGTGCCGCGGAATATGGGTGTATCGGACGCGGAACATCTTGCATGTGATCGAGAAGTTTTCCGGAAGGTTGTTATGGGAGCGAGGTTCTGCAGAGGACATACTACTGAATATATGAATGAATGAAACGGCACAGAGTTGGTATTGTGGTCGGTATCACGCAGGCTGCCTTAACTTCCCATGACATTTCCTTTTACCCAGTTTAAGCTGGGTAGACCCAGGTAAATAAAAAAAAAATATTGAAACCATCTTTTTGCAGATCGAAACCAAGACCAGTAGCACCCCAGGCGAAAGTCCAGCCGCTAAGGCTACCGTAGCTCCCAATGTTTGTACCAGACAGTTGTCAGGAAATATCTGAAAAGTAGAGGATACGAGGAATGGAACTGACAACTTCATCTCATATTTCGTGGCCTCATGTCAGGGTCTTACAATCTAATGAATTTGGCTCGCTGGACCTAACATATGTGAGACATACACAAGTACAGAATGATTTGACGGGACACACGGTAACACTAAGTTTGATGGTTTTATTTACACTTCACATGCAACACAATCTAATTCGGCATGTGGCCATCACAAGGTGAATATCACACTCTATACATAATACATCAATGCACTCACAGACTCAAACCCACAGCTATGCAGTCTTTCTATCTTCTCACAAGAGCTACGAGCAATCGACATTCAGGCACAGAAACACAAGAGCCGCTTTCATACACGTCCGTCTCGTCCTGATTCCCCTAGCCGTGTCTGCCGTTTTCCGCTCACAGTGCTTGCCCTGTGGATTCGAGCGCAGCGAGAATTGCATGCGTCACGCTTGTACTGGCTTGACCTCTGACGGTCACTCTCTCTCGTCAGCGAAACCTGTGAGTAGGTAACTGGTGTTCGCCTGGCGGGCGTAACGATGTCGCGGCATATCAATGGGGATTATGACACCCTCCCCGCGCGTCATTCATGAAAGATTCTATCTTTCATGTGTATTCTCTGTAAATTCAGGGTTACTATTTTTAACCAAGTCAGAATCTTCCCATTGGTTGTCATATACCATGGCATAGGTTTAATAGAAATACATAAGTATTGTAAATTATACATATTAAGTCATGCTGTATTCAAACTTCAACATCTTGCCAAGTATCATCCTCTCGATGGATGATCACCTCTGTTGCAATTTTGACCCAGTCAGACCGGTAGCACCAGCAATCAATGCAACTACCTCGCAACCAACAATAAAAAAAACGTATAATATGTCCTTAGACATCAGGTTAGACCGTAAAACGTCTTAATATGAGACGAATTCAACTGTAGAGTTCCAACCAAACTTGGTAGGGAGCTCTCATGTTGGTCTACAACTTTGGCAATCTTCTCCATGCCCAGCTGATGCAATCTTGGAGTGTCGACAATCTGGCAACACAATGGCTATTTTTATACATTACACATTACTATCTATTTCGATTTACCGCCCTTTTGTGTAATCTGTGACACCAATTAAATGAAAGGGAAATAATTTAAACAGATGTTAAACCTAATAAATTACAATTATTAATATATTTCTCAGCGTCATAGCTTGATACTTCTTTACAATAGTGAAAAAATGTCGCTACTGTGAATTAGTTAATCAAGATATGATTCTCAGATTACACTAGTTTCAAAAATATTAATACACAATTTGTGTATTTCAAATTCGTGTTTCACAAATATTTTACAAGCGTCATTAATTTTTAAGGTTTTGTTCATAGTCTGCTAGATTTTTGTTTAAATTTCTAACTTTCCGGAAGTACACACGAACAGCTGATGTAAGCGATAGTTTTTTACACACTTGTTCCGTAATGATGTTGGAATACTCGGAATGTAACGTTGTGCTATTCGCTGGTGTTTTCGATGTTTCGTTGGACTTCTGGATTACGATCTTATACAGTGGAGTAACTGTCCCAGTTTATTTCAATCAATCGTTCAATTCACACGGGATAAAATATTGCTGGATAACTCCAGTTTGCAGGTACCACGGATAACTTAAATTGTTCTTGTTCACTTGAGGTAAGTTACGACACTGGCATGTGGCACTGTTCTTAGTTTATAATATTTATAATTACTATTGTTCACTTTCTAACACATACTACGCACTTATACACACAATTATCACCTTATTTTAGAAACACTAGTAATATTTACAGTGGGAAATGATCCCTATCACAATGATGTAGTTGACACTCACAGCTTTTCTGAGAAAAAAAAACTTCATTAATGGCTGTGCTGGTCTGAGTGTTTTGACACACTGCACTCAGACATATGTGGCTATTGGGTATCATCGGGACAACGCGACAAAAGATCAGCCAGTGTATTCGATTTGCCAGGGATGTGTCTCACTTCAAAGCTGTAGTCTTGAAGCAAAAGTGACCATCGAGCTATCATATGGTTCGTTGGCACTCCAGATGTAATAAATGTCAATGGACTGTTGTCAGATTCTACTAAAAAAATGCCTTCCAAGGAGGAATCTAGACAATCTCGTTATTGCAAACACTAAAGCGAGGGCTTCCTTCTGTGGGGTCGACCAAGTGCGTTCTCTTGGTTTAAGTTTCCTGGATAGGTAATATACAGGATGCAAAATGCCGTCATGTTCCTGTAATAGTACCGCCCCAATCGCCACGGAGCTCGCATCTGTGCGCAATCTGAAAGGAATATGCAAATTTGGCAATTTGAGAATGGGATTCTTTAAACTATTCTCAGAAAAATAGGACAATACTTTTTGGAATGCAAATTTTAGGCATTCGTTGTTTACAATTTTATTTGGGTGATTCTTTTTTTAGTATGTTAGTAAAACTTTCAGTCAGTTCAGCAAAATCTGGTATGAACTGCCTGTAATAATTTAGAAGTCCTAATACACTTCTGACTTGTTTCTTCGTAGTCGGAAGTGATAGTTTTAGAATTTTTGACACGATGTTGTCGTCAGTCGTGACAAAGCCATTAGAGATCTTTATAACCCAAGAAGGAGATTTCCTGGTAGGCTATGTCAACTTTGGCAGGTTTAATAGTAAGTCCGTGCTGTCTGATCCGTTCAAACGTCTGCTGTAATGTCGTTATGTGCTCTGTCATTGTCGTTGTGTGTACACAGATGTCAGTCCATAGTACGAATGATATTCTTTATGTCCGTAAGTAATAGTCTTGTCATGCGTACGAATGTTGCAGGTGCATTAACAAGCCCAAATGGTAATATGCACCATTCATACAGTCCCCAAGGTGTGGCAAAGGCTATCAGATGTCTGCTCTGTTCGTCTACCGTTATCTGCCAGTAACCTTTTGTCATGTCCAGTTTCGTAAAGTACCTAGAGTCTGTCAGCTCTGTCAGCAGTTCCTCGCAGTTGGTCATTGGTTCTAAATCCAACTGTGTAATTTTATTTAATTTCCTATAGTCTATGCAGAGTCTTATTGTGTCGTCCTTTTTGCGTATAATGACTATTGGAGAAGAGAAGTGTGATTGCGATCGTCTAATGATGTTGTTCTTTTCTAAGTCAATGATTTCCTGATGTAGTTTTTCTTTGTAATGTAATGGAATTGTGTAGGGTCTGCATTTTATTGGTGTGTTGGAAGTCAGAGTAATGTGGTGTTGTACTAGTTCTGTTTGTCCTGGGTTGTTGGAGAAGATGGTACTGTAGTCCTGTATGAGTTGTTTGCAGCTGTCGGTGTCTGCTTGAGTTAACTGGGGGTTTATCTTAATGTCTTGTAAGCAGTTCGTCGTGTTTAGTGCTGGTGTTGGTATTTCGTCGCTTTCTTCGTCGCCTTCATGGTCGATTATTGTTGTACTGGCTGCTGTATCGTCTTGTTCGTTGTCCCTGTTGTAGTATGGTCTTAGCATATTGATGTGGAATATTTTGTGTTTGTCTTTAACTTGAATTTCATAGTCAACCGGTGAAATCTGTCTTAGTACCTTAAATGGTCCTTGCCAAGAATCGGTCAGTAATTGTCGGTCGCTAGGTAGGAGCAGTAGTACGTCCTGTCCAGGTGTCAGTGTTATCGTCCTGTTTCCTTTGTTTGCATATTGTCTATACATCGCACCAGATTGTTTCAGTGCTTCTTTGGCAATAATACAAGATTTAATTATCCTTTCACGCAATGATGTTACATATACGTATGATGATATGGGTTTAAGTATAGGAGTTAGCTTCAGTTAACATGGAATGGTATATACTTAATGGGCCGCGTGGTTTGGCACCATAGATAAGTTCGAATGGAGAGAACCCAGTGCTTGACTTGAGAGACCTCGCGATATGCGAATAGTATGGCAGGCAAATAGATGTCCCAATTTTCGGGATAGTTCTTGGGTGACTTTGGAAAGCATATGCTTTAGATCCCCGTTAAACTTTTCTATTACTCCTGTCGAGTGAGGATGGTACGGTGAGTTGAAACATTGTTTCACACCTAACATTTTAGTGAAAGCTTGAGTGGATGCAGCAATAAATTGACTTCCACGGTCGGATAGGATAGTATCAGGAAAACCTATCCTTGAAAATACATGGAAAAAGACTTCCATTATATCATTGGCAGTTATGTTCTTGAGAGGAATAGCTTCAGGCCAGCGGCTACATAGATCAATAATTGTAACTATAAATCTATTTCCTCTAGATGTTACATGATTTAGAGGACCTACGATGTCAACAGATATTTTCTCAAAGGGTCGAATGGCTAAATCTGTAACCTGTAATTCAGCCTGTGGGTGTTTCCCCTTTTTTCACTAGTTTCTGGCAGATGTCACAACTTCTGCAATATTGTTTAATGTCATTACAGAATTTTGGCCAATAAAACTGTGTACAACAATCTAGATCTGGTCTTTGAATACGCCATATGCCCTGCAAGAGGTATATCATGGGCAAGATGTAAGGCTTGCTTACGGTATTCTAGTGGCAAAACAGTTTGCTCTGTGGTGGTGTCACCTCTGGTATAGTACCTAGTGAGGATGCAATTCTTGAGAGCAAAATGCCATCTTGCATTCTTAGTTAACCTTGGCTTTTGGCCTATCAGATTAAAATACTTATATAATGAAGGATCAGCCTTTTGGGCTGTTACACAATTTTCCTTCATGGTTTTCGAAGGTAGTAATACTGGGCTTAGCATTTCTATCGCCTCAGTTTGATCAATTTGTTCTTGCACTCTAGCAGCAGATCTAGTTACTGCGTTCACACTTTCAGTGATATGAGATGATGGTGAAATAATTGGGTCAATGCTTTCATGTGGTGGTGAAACAATTGGATCAATGATTTCATGTGGTGGTGAAACAATTGGATCAATGATTTCATGTGGTGGTGAAACAATTGGATCAATGATTTCATGTGATGATAGTGCTGCATTAGCTAGCATACAATTATTTGATGATACCACACTTTCCATGATGACATTAGATGGAGATGATGTTACATTATCATCAATACATACAGATGTTATGGTGTTATGAGGCATCTCATTCACTTCGGGAAGGTTTCCAATGATAACATCGCAACAAGGATTGGTTAATGCTGCGCATTTGACCTTCCCAGTGAGGAATGGAGTCTCAATGTATGCCCATGCCAATGGATACTTCTCGATATTACCCGAGAATGTTCTGCATGTTACGTGCCTGCCTGTATAGTCTGTAGGCATTATGAAATCTCTTTTAAGACCTATAAGAGTGCTTCCGCTATCTCGTAAGACTGTAGCAGGCTTGCCATTCACATACCCATGGTGGATGTTAATTCTTCCTTTGGAATCTATTACCAAATTAGCTTCCTCATTGGCAATAGGTATCGAGTGGCCGCACGTTAATAGGCCATCTTCATGGAACTGATTACCGATGGTACATTTTTGTGGATTAAATTTATCTATGGCCTGTGCTGAGTTCACAGGATGATTTTCAAGATGTTCTTCATCTGATGAAGAGCTATCAAACAAGGCGGCATTCGCCTTCCTGGTCATCTGTTTCCCTTTACAAGCATGACGCCAGTGGCCATAAGCTTTACAAAGGAAACATTTGGTTAGCCGTTTGAAGCTTCTTCGCTCTTTATCTTGGTTATTTACATAGTTTTGCAAGTATGTTAGATATGCAGGGTTCTTGTCGCACATCTCATTCCGGTGGTGAGGAAATTGGCAAAACCTACATTTCTCAGTAGTAGGCTTAAATGTCTTTTGCCTATTGTATGTATCTGATTTTGATTTATCATAGCTAGCAGCTGCTACGAAATTTATGTCAGTTGCTCCACTAGCAAAACAATGTTTATTGGCTGTAAAATACGCCGACCCACGTTTCTCGATCTGCTCTACATTCATACACTCACTCTCTTGTAGAAATTTTGAAAATGATGGTGGAAGGGATGTGATGATTTTATCCCTGAGGATGAGATCTTTCAATTTGTTAAAGTCATTATTAACTTTGGCTGCTGAAAGCCATTTACTGAATATATCCTGTACTACAGAGATGTAGTCAGAGAACGTTTGAGTAGGTTTTGGAGTTAATTTACTGAACTGTTCTATGTAGCCTGCTTCATCTAACAGGAAATGTGACATAATTTTTGACTTTATGTAATGGTAATCTTTGATGAGATCTTTAGGGATAGTCTCTATAACTTTTAGAGGTTCCCCTGACAAACTTCTCATATAAATGATGTTCCACTCAGATACTGGGATCTGGTAGTGGTCCATTAAAGTCTCAAAGTTCTGGGTGAAGGCTGCTATGCAGTCCCCCGAGGTATAATTTCTGACAATACCTTGGTACTTTTTGTACTGGTTTTCTTTTTCCAGTCTTTCAGATTTACGAGATTCTTTTTCAACAGCTGTTTCAGCTTCAAGCTGTTTGATTTTCAGTTGGAGTTCAAGCTCTTCTCAGCATTTATTTCTTACTGTTTCACTGCCATTTCTGCCTTCTTTGTTTCTGTATCTATTTCTGCTTGTTTAGCAGCTCTTTCAGCCGCTCTGTCTTCGCGTTCTCTAGCCTTTTCCTATGCTAGAAGGTGTTCTGAATATTTTGTCTCACTCCATTTTGTCAACTCATCGCCAGTTAACTTTAGTTTTAAACCCATCTCAATGAAGTCGTTTAGAGAAGACATGATGGAATGTTTCAATGACAATGAATTCTCACACACGCAATTTTGTTATAAAGTGTTAGTAATGTGAACAATTTTTACAATATTTTTACACTTACAGCGTGTGCCCAAATTTGCATCCAAAAGTATATAAAAAGATAATACTCAAGTACTCTGAATACACTGAAGAATGGTGAAAACCCGGGTCAGGAACTTGTAGGGTCGCTACTGCACCGGCAAATGACCTCTACGGGTAACAGTTTCAGATGGCACAGAAAACCTGTTTACTTTTGGAAGGAAATAAATTAGAATCTATGTTTGTGTGATGTGTATGCTTGTCAGTTAAGTTTTGGTTATGTTTGTATGGCGTTGAGAGTTATTGTTGGTCGTAATGTCGTCGTTCAACAATTTTCACAAGTTGCTTTCTTTCCCGAACTTTCTGCTTCCACACGCTTTTTCCTGTACACCACTACTTTCACGAAGACAAGTTAGCCATGTGTAACTGTTCAACAACTATGATGGTACATCACTTACACTTACATTACACAATCACTGATGTTTTCCACATTAACACATTCAAATCTATGTAATTTACGTTAGTATGTTCAATGAGGACGAGCCCCCACGTTCACACATGTCAGGGTCTTACAATCTAATGAATCTGGCTTACTGGACCTAACATATGCGAGACATACACAAGTACAGAATGATTTGACGGAACACACGGTAACACTAAGTTTTGATGGTTTTATTTACACTTCACAAGCAACACAATCTAATTCGGCATGTGGCCATCACAAGGTGAATATCACAACCTATACATAATACATCAATGCACTCACAGACTCAAACCCACAGCTATGCAGTCTTTCTATCTTCTCACAAGAGCTACGAGCAATCGACATTCAGGCACAGAAACACAAGAGCCGCTTTCATACACGTCCGTCTCGTCTGATTCCCTAGCCGTGTCTGCCGTTTTCCGCTCACAGTGCTTGCCCTGTGGATTCGAGCGCAGCGAGAATTGCATGCGTCACGCTTGTACTGGCTTGACTCTGACGGTCGCTCTCTCTGTCGTCAGCGAAACCTGTGAGTAGGTAACTGGTGTTCGCCTGGCGGGCGTAACGATGTCGCGGCATATCAATGGGGATTATGACACCCTCCCCGCGCGTCATTCATGAAAGATTCTATCTTTCATGTGTATTCTCTGTAAATTCAGGATTGCTATTCTTAACCAAGTTAGAATCTTCCCATTGGTTGTCATATACCCTGGCATAGGTTCAATAGAAATACATAAGTATTGTAAATTATACATATTAAGTCATGCTGTATTCAAACTTCAACATCTTGCCAAGTATCATCCTCTCGATGGATGATCACCTTCTGTTGCAATTTTGACCCAGTCAGACAGGTAGCACCAGCAATCAATGCAACTACCTCGCAACCAACAATAAAAAACACACGTATAATATGTCCTTAGACATCAGGTTAGACCGTAAAACGTCTTAATGTGAGACGAATTCAACTGTAGAGTTCCAACCAAACTTGGTAGGGAGCTCTCATGTTGGTCTACAACTTTGGCAATCTTCTCCATGCCCAGCTGATGCACTCTTGGAGTGTCGACAATCTGGCAACACAATGGCTATTTTTATAAATTACACATTACTATCTATTTCGATTTACCGCCCTTTGGTGTAATCTGTGACACCAATTAAATGAAAGGGAAATAATTTAAGCAGATGTTAAACCTAATAAATTACAATTATTAATATATTTCTCAGCGTCATAGCTTGATACTTCTTTACAATAGTGAAAAAATGTCGCTAATGTGAATCAGTTAATCAAGGTATGATTCTCAGAGTACAGTAGTTTCAAAAATATTAATACACAATTTGTATATTTCAAATTCGTGTTTCACAAATATTTTACAAGCGTCATTAATTTTTAAGGTTTTGTTCATAGTCTGCTAGATTTTTGTTTAACTTTCTAACTTTCCGGAAGTACACACGAACAGCTGATGTAAGGAATAGTTTTTCACACACTTGTTCCGTAATGATGTTGGAATACTCGGAGTGTAACGTTGTGCTATTCACTGGTGTTTTCGGTGTTTCATTGGACTTCTGGATTACGATCTTGTACAGTGGAGTAACTGTCCCAGTTTAGTTCACTCAATTGTTCAATTCACACGGGATAAAATGTTGCTGGATAACTCCAGTTTTGCAGGTACCACGGATAACTTAAATTGTTCTTGTTCACTTGAGGTAAGTTACGACACTGGCCTGTGGCACTGTTCTTAGTTTATAATATTTATAATTACTATTGTTCACTTTCTAACACATACTACGCACTTATACAACACAATTATCACCTTATTTTAGAAACACTAATAATATTTACAGTGGGAAATGATCCCTATCACAATGATGTAGTTGACACTCACAGCTTTTCTGAGAAAAAAAACTTACATTAATGGCTGTGCTGGTCTGAGTGTTTTCGACACTACTGCACTCAGACATATGTGGCTATTGGGTATCATCGGGACAACGCGACAAAAGATCAGCCTAGTGTATTCGATTTGCCAGGGATGTGTTTCACTTCAAAGCTGTAGTCTTGAAGCAAAAGTGACCATCGAGCTATCATATGGTTCGTTGGCACTCCAGATGTAATAAATGTCAATGGCTGTTGTCAGATTCTACTAAAAAAATGCCTTCCAAGGAGGAATCTAGACAATCTCGTTATTGCAAACACTAATGCAGAGGGCTTCTTCTGTGGGGTCGACCAAGTGCGTTCTCTTGGTTTAAGTTTCCTGGATAGGTAATATACAGGATGCAAAATGCCGTCATGTTCCTGTAATAGTACCGCCCCAATCGCCACGGAGCTCGCATCTGTGCGCAATCTGAAAGGAATATGCAAATTTGGCAATTTGAGAATGGGATTCTTTAAACTATTCTCAGAAAAATAGGACAATACCTTCTGGAATGCAAATTTTAGGCATTCGTTGTTTACAATTTTATTTGGGTGATCTTTTTTTAGTATGTTAGTAAAACTTTCAGTCAGTTCAGCAAAATCTGGGATGAACTGCCTGTAATAATTTAGAAGTCCTAATACACTTCTGACTTGTTTCTTCGTAGTCGGAAGTGTCAGTTTCAGAATTTTTGACACGATGTTATCGTCAGTAGTGACAAAGCCATTAGAGATCTTATACCCCAAGAAGGAGATTTCCTGGTAGGCTATGTCAACTTTGGCAGGTTTAATAGTAAGTCCGTGCTGTCTGATCCGTTCAAACGTCTGCTGTAATGTCGTTATGTGCTCTGTCATTGTCGTTGTGTGTACACATATATCATCCATATACGAAATGATATTCTTTATGTCCGTCAGTAATAGTCTTGTCATGCGTACGAATGTTGCCGGTGCGTTAACAAGCCCAAATGGTAATTTGCACCATTCGTACAGTCCCCAAGGTGTGGCAAAGGCTGTCAGATGTCTGCTCTGTTCGTCTACCGTTATCTGCCAGTAACCTTTTGTCATGTCTAGCTTCGTGAAGTACCTAGAGTCTGTCAGCTCTGTCAGCAGTTCCTCGCAGTTGGTCATTGGCTCTAAATCCAACTGTGTAATTTTATTTAATTTCCTATAGTCTATGCAGAGTCTTATTGTGTCGTCCTTTTTGCCTATGATGACTATTGGAGAAGAGAGTGTGATTGCGATCGTCTAATGATGTTGTTCTTTTCTAAGTCAATGATTTCTTGATGCAGTTTTTCTTTGTAATGTAATGGAATTGTGTAGGGTCTGCATTTTATTGGTGTGTTGGAAGTCAGAGTAATGTGGTGTTGTACTAGTTCTGTTTGTCCTGGGTTGTTGGAGAAGATGGTACTGTAGTCCTGTATGAGTTGTTTGCAGCTGTCGGTGTCTGCTTGAGTTAACTGCGGGTTTATCTTAATGTCTTGTAAGCAGTTCGTCGTGTTTAGTGCTGGTGTTGGTATTTCGTCGCTTTCTTCGTCGCCTTCATGGTCGATTATTGTTGTACTGGCTGCTGTATCGTCTTGTTCGTTGTCCCTGTTGTAGTATGGTCTTAGCATATTGATGTGGAATATTTTGTGTTTGTCTTTAACTTGAATTTCATAGTCCACAGGTGAAATCTGTCTTAGTACCTTAAATGGTCCTTGCCAAGAATCGGTCAGTAATTGTCGGTCACTAGGTAGGAGCAGTAGTACGTCCTGTCCAGGTGTCAGTGTTATCGTCCTGTTTCCTTTGTTTGCATATTGTCTATACATCGCACCAGATTGTTTCAGTGCATCTTTGGCAATAATACAAGATTTAATTATCCTTTCACGCAATGATGTTACGTATACGTATGATGATATGGGTTTAAGTATAGGAGTTGCTTCAGTTAACATGGAATGGTATATACTTAATGGGCCGCGTGGTTTGGCACCATAGATAAGTTCGAATGGAGAGAACCCAGTGCTTGATTGAGGGACCTCGCGATATGCGAATAATATGGCAGGCAAATAGATGTCCCAATTTTCGGGGTGTTCTTGGGTGACTTTGGAAAGCATATGCTTTAAATCCCCGTTAAACTTCTCTATTACTCCTGTCGAGTGAGGATGGTACGGTGAATTGAAACATTGTTTCACACCTAACATTTTAGTGAAAGCTTGAGTGGATGCAGCAATAAATTGACTTCCACGGTCGGATAGGATAGTATCAGGAAAACCTATCCTTGAAAATACATGGAAAAAGACTTCCATAATATCATTGGCAGTTATGTTCTTGAGAGGAATCGCTTCAGGCCAGCGGCTACATAAATCAATAATTGTAACTATGAATCTATTTCCTCTAGATGTTACATGATTTAGAGGACCTACGATGTCAACAGATATTTTCTCAAAGGGTCGACTGGCTAAATCTGTAACCTGTAATTCAGCCTGTGGGTGTTTCCCCTTTTTCACTAGTTTTTGGCAGATGTCACAACTTCTGCAATATTGTTTAATGTCATTACAGAATTTTGGCCAATAAAACTGTGACAACAATCTAGATCTGGTCTTTGAATACGCCATATGCCCTGCAAGAGGTATATCATGGGCAAGATGTAAGGCTTGCTTACGGTATTCTAGTGGCAAAACAGTTTGCTCTGTGGTGGTGTCACCTCTGGTATAGTACCTAGTGAGGATGCAATTTTTGAGAGCAAAATGCCATCTTGCATTCTTAGTTAACCTTGGCTTTTGGCCTATCAGATTAAAATACTTATATAATGAAGGATCAGCCTTTTGGGCTGTTACAAAATTTTCCTTCATGGTTTTAGAAGGTAGTAATACTGGGCTTAGCATTTCTATAGCCTCAGTTTGATCAATTTGTTCTTGCACTCTAGCAGCAGATCTAGTTACTGCGTTCACACTTTCAGTGATATGAGATGATGGTGACATACTTGAATCAATGATTTCATGTGATGGTGAACCAATTTGTTCAATGATATCATGTGATGATGGAACAATTGGATCAATGATATCATGTGATGATGATACAATTGGATCAATGATATCATGTGATGATAGTGCTGCATTAGCTAGCATACAATTATCTGATGATAACACACTTTCCATGATGACGTTCGATGGAGATGATGTTACATGATCATCAATACATGCAGATGTTATGGTGTTATGAGGCATCTCATTCACTTCGGGAAGGTTCCCAATGATAACATCACAGCAAGGATTGGTTAATGCTGCGCATTTTACCTTCCCAGTGAGGAATGGAGTCTCAATGTATGCCCATGCCAATGGATACTTCTCGATATTTCCCGAGAATGTTCTGCATGTTACGTGCCTGCCTGTATAGTCTGTAGGCATTATGAAATCTCTTTTAAGACCTATAAGAGTGCTTCCGCTGTCTCGTAAGACTGTAGCCGGCTTGCCATTCACATACCCATGGTGGATGTTAATTCTGCCTTTGGAATCTATTACCAAATTGGCTTCCTCATTGGCAATAGGTATCGAGTGGCCGCATGTTAATAGGCCATCTTCATGGAACTGATTACAGATGGTACATTTTTGTGGATTAAATTTATCTATGGCCTGTGCTGAGTTCACAGGATGATTTTCAAGATGTTCTTCATCTGATGAAGAGCTATCAAACAAGGCGGCATTCGCCTTCCTGGTCATCTGTTTCCCTTTACAAACATTACGCCAGTGGCCATAAGCTTTACAAAGGAAACATTTTTGTAGTCGTTTGAAGTTTCTTCGCTCTTTATCTTGGTTATTTACATAGTTTTGTAAGTATGTTAGATATGCAGGGTTCTTGTCGCACATCTCATTCCGGTGGTGCGGAAATTGGCAAAACCTACATTTCTCAGTAGTAGGCTTAAATGTCTTTTGCCTATTATATGTATCTGCCTTTGATTTTTCATAGCTAGCAGCTGCTACGAAATTTATATCAGTTGCTCCACTAGCAAAACAATGTTTATTGGCTGTAAAATACGCCGACCCACGTTTCTCGATCTGCTCTACATTCATACACTCACTCTCTTGCAAAAATTTTGAAAATAATGGTGGAAGGGATGTGATGAGTTTATCCCTAAGGATGAGATCTTTCAATTTGTTAAAGTCATTATTAACTTTGGCTGCTGACAGCCATTTACTGAATATATCCTGTACTACAGAGATGTAGTCAGAGAACGTTTGAGTAGGTTTTGGAGTTAGTTTACTGAACTGTTCTCTGTAGCCTGCTTCATCTAACAGGAAATGTGACATAATTTTTGACTTTATGTAATGGTAATCTTTTCTGAGATCTTTAGGGAATAGTCTCTATAACTTTTAGAGGTTCCCCTGACAAACTTCTCATATAAATGATGTTCCACTCAGATACTGGGATCTGGTAGTGGTCCATTAAAGTCTCAAAGTTTTGAGGTGCAAGGCTGCTATGCATGTCCCCCGAGGTATAATTTCTGACAATACCTTGGTACTTTTTGTACTGGTTTTCTTTTTCCAGTCTTTCAGATTTACGAGATTCTTTTTCAACAGCTGTTTCAGCTTCAAGGTGTTTGATTTTCAGTTGGAGTTCAAGCTCCACTCGTTTGCTTTGAGCTGAGATTTCTGCTTTTTTCAATTCGTCCTCTATTTCTGATTTTTTAGTTTTTGCAATCAACTCCATTTCTGACTGTTTAGTTTTTGCAGTCAACTCCAATTCTGACTGTTTAGTTTTTGCAGTCAACTCCAATTCTGCTTGTTTCATCAGCTCTTTCAGTCCACTCTTTCGTCGCGGTCCCTAGCTTTCTCCTGTGCTAGGAGGTATTCTGAATATTTTGTCTCACTCCATTTTGTCAGCCAGTTAACATTAGTTTTAAACCCATATCGATGAAGTCGTTTAGAGAAGACATGATGGAATGTTTCAATGAAAATGCTCTCTCACACAAGTAATTTTGTTATCAAGTGTTAGTAATATGAACAATTTTTACAATATTTTTAGACTTACAGCGTGTGCCCAAATTTGCATCCAAAAGTATATAAAAAGATAATACTCAAGTACTCTGGATACACTGAAGAATGGTGAAAACCAGGGCCAGGAACTTGTAGGATCGCTACTACAACGGCAAATGACCTCTACGGGTAACAGTTTCAGATGGCACAGGAAACCTGGTTACTTTTGGAAGGAAATAAATTAGAATCTATGTCTGTGTGCTGTGTATGCTTGTCAATTAAGTTTTGGTTAGGTTTGTATGGCGTTGAGTGTTATTGTTGGTCGTAATGTCGTCGTTCAACAATTTTCACAAGTTGCTTTCTTTCCCGAACTTTCTGCTTCCACACGCTTTTTCTGTACACAACTACTTTCACGAAGACAAGTTAGCCATGTTTAAACGTTCAACAACTATGATGGTACAACACTTAAACTTAGATTACAATTTTATCGAGACAAGTTTCACAATCACTGATGTTTTTCCACGTTAACACATTCAAATGTATGTAATTTACGTTCACATCTAGGTTCAAATCTTAACTAAGTTAAAGCCGGACGAAAGCCTCCACGTTCACACATGTCAGGGTCTTACAATCTAATGAATTTGGCTCGCTGGACCTAACATATGTGAGACATACACAAGTACAGAATGATTTGACGGGACACACGGTAACACTAAGTTTGATGGTTTTATTTACACTTCACATGCAACACAATCTAATTCGGCATGTGGCCATCACAAGGTGAATATCACAACCTATACATAATACATCAATGCACTCACAGACTCAAACCCACAGCTATGCAGTCTTTCTATCTTCTCACAAGAGCTACGAGCAATCGACATTCAGGCACAGAAACACAAGAGCCGCTTTCATACACGTCCGTCTCGTCTGATTTCCCTAGCCGTGTCTGCCGTTTTCCGCTCACAGTGCTTGCCCTGTGGATTCGAGCGCAGCGAGAATTGCATGCGTCACGCTTGTACTGGCTTGACTCTGACGGTCGCTCTCTCTCTGTCGTCAGCGAAACCTGTGAGTAGGTAACTGGTGTTCGCCTGGCGGGCGTAACGATGTCGCGGCATATCAATGGGGATTATGACACCTAGACGCGAGCCATATGGGATAAAACCCGGTGCAATGAAGTCGACCCTGTCGACTTTTAAGCGACTTTAAGCCACTGTACTTCACGGGGGCTGTAATATTTGAATTGTATCGCCACGGTACATCATGGGGACTGTAATGTTTGAATGGTATCGCCACGGTACATTATGGCGACTGTAATGTTTGAATGGTATCGCCACGGTATACCAGGGTAACTGTAATGTTTTAATGGTAACGCCACGGTATACTATGAGGACTGTAATGTGTGAATGGTATTGTCAAGGCACACCATGGAGGCCGTATTATTTGAATGGTATCCCCACGGTACATCATGGGGACTGTAATGTTTGAATGGTATCGCCACGGAACATCACGGAGACTGTAATAT
Source organism: Cepaea nemoralis (assembly GCA_014155875.1). Classification (NCBI taxonomy): domain Eukaryota; kingdom Metazoa; phylum Mollusca; class Gastropoda; order Stylommatophora; family Helicidae; genus Cepaea; species Cepaea nemoralis. The sequence continues at coordinate 339,308 of JACEFZ010016455.1, read as the reverse complement.
TTAAATGGTGTCGCCACGGTACATCATGGAGGAAGACTGTAATGTGTGAATGGTATTGCCACATTACATCATGGAGATTGTAATGTTTGAGTGGTTGTCGCGGAATTCTTGGAGTTGTCGATCGATGAAAGACTGTCGCGCCATTCGTCTACAGGCAGCCGCCATTCTTTGATGTTGGGGACAGACTGTCCTGATGAGAGTCGGCAAGATCTTTTGTTGTGGGGAAAAGATTTCTCCAGATCACAAGCCGGCAAGACTTTTTGGAGTACCGGGAACAATTCCCCAGATCAAAGCGGGATAGCCGGCCGGTTGTTTACATCGAGTCGGAAAAGGAGAGAAAAAATAGTTTCTCGACGCCTAGTGTCTAGTCAGATTTGTGACGTCATTCAGACACAGTTTTAAAACAGTCTGGACAAACACCTTTGGCGGGAGTCGACCAAATGTTGTGAGGCAACAAGGACGTGTTTGCTGTTCCTGTTCTGATTATGGAAAGAGACCACGGTGTCTTATGTTGATTAACATCGGCGGACATTTGTCCATTGTGTGATTTAGTGGTCTCAATTTCAGACGGGAATAAATATATGGTTCCACTATGTTTTCCAAAAAAAGCTAGCAGACAAGTCATAGAAGAAGATTATGGCTCGATCATTGAAGGCAGTTTTTACTCCGCGGCCTTTGCACTGGGCCCATAACCCAGAGGGACTGCAAGAACCTGGCCTCTGCTGAGCAGGAACCGACGATCATCTAAGAGTGATTCCTCCGTGGTAGTTCTCATCATATTAGAGTGAAGATACTTACAATACCACCAGTAACAGGGACAATAGTATTTATATAGAGAAATTAACAATTAACATTGCGTTTTCCAAATGGTGAATTCCTGTGAGAAATTAACAATTAACATTGTGTTTTCCAAATGGTGAATTCCTGTGAGAAATTAACAATTAACATTTTATTTCAAAGTGACAGTAAACATTAATTTTACTGTACAAGGATTATCAGATCACAGAAAGTGTAGTGACATATTAGTCACACTGTGTGTGTCGGATTCATGATCAGTATTGGACTACATCCACCATTGATGACCAGTCATCCGGAATATCCAAGAGCCACTGGAAGAAGTCGACACCTGGCCGGAGAGACGCATCATTTGGTGAGGTCCTTCTGTACTTGATCTATGGTGCTGTTGTGTGGCCGGTACTGTGATGAAAACAGACTTTGATCCTGAGCTGTTCAGGTCTGATTCTGCATACACACTAGATTATACGACAGACATTCTGCACACACACTTTGCACATACCTGACACTTTTCTTTAATAAATTAATTTGTCACTTTGTTAGAAGCTAGAGTTGTGTAGTATGTTTTGGAAAGGAATGAGAGGGGGCATGGTCCAGTGGTAAGAAGAAGAAGAAGAAGAAGAAGAAGAAGAAGAAGAAGAAGAAGAGAGAGAGAGAAGAGAGAGAGAGAGAGAGAGAGAGAGAGAGAGAGAGAGAGAGAGAGAGAGAGAGAGAGAGAGAGAGAGAGAGAGAGAGATCCAAAGATTGATGGGGTTTTGTGGACAGAGATCCAGGAGATCCTCAAGATAATGATATGGAGTTAAAAGAATGTGGGTGTTGATTCCCCTCACCGCAGGGACGACACTTATTACGACAGTGGTATTGCTATATTACATATAGTGAACTATAACAGAAATCAGTTCACATGCATGAGGTTGTGTGACAAAGTTTCCGATTTGTGTATATCACATAAAAGTGAATATTGACAATAGCAGGTGATACTAGATCACATAGTAAAAGCATAATGAAAGAAGATAATTATAATTTATGAGCCATATCGATATAAAATCGGCGCTTGCCTTATAGGGTTACTGTAACACAGTTTCACATTTACAATTGGAAAGCGTGAGCCATATCGATAGAAAGTCGACGATGTGCCCTATAGGATTACTGTAACACAGTTTCACATTTACAATTGGAAAGCGTGAGCCATATCGATAGAAAGTTGACGCGGTGCTGTAGGGTTACTGTAACACAGTTTCACATTTACAATTGGAATGCGTGAGCTATATCAACAGAAAGTCGACGCGGTGATGTAGGGGTTACTGTAAGACAATTTCACATTTACAATTGGAATGCGTGCGCCATATCGATAGAAACTCGACGCTGTGCCCCAGAGGTTACTGAAACATTGTTTCACAGTTTCCCGACATACAGAGTCGTGGATTCAAAATTAGCAGCGAGTGATTTGAAGCAGACAGAGTTGCTATTATTATGATGGTATAAGATAGTAGGCTTTTCAGAAACCAATGACAAACTACTGAATGTAAAACTGTTTAGTAAATCAAACAGCCAATACATGCTGGCTTTGATTGCAACATCCAGTGAAAGACGGGCATATAACTTTAACTTAATCGACAGACAAGTGGACAAAAGCAGTGTTATGTGGGGACATACTATATGAGGAGGCGAAGGAAGACACAGGAAGGCGTAGCGTAGAAAGCTTAAACAACTGGACAAGAAATATTAATATAAACGACATCCATCTTCATTAAAATATCATCTAATAGAGATTAATGGAGTGTCATAATCGTCAATGGTTTCTCCAGACAAGGAAGAAGAAGAATAAGAAGAAGAAGAAGACGATTAAGAAGGAGGAGGAGGAGGAGGAGGAGAAAGAGAAGAGGAGGAGGTGGAGGAGGAAGGAGAAGAAGAAGAAGAAGGAGGATGAGGAAGAGGAGAAAGAGGGTGAAGAGGAAAATTAGAAGGAAGGAGAGACGGAGGAGGATGAGGAGGAGGAGGAGGAGGAGACGGAGGAGGAGGAGGAGGAGGAGGAGAAGGAAAAGCAGAAAAATAAGAAGAAGAAGAAGAAGAAGAAGAAGAAGAAGAAGAAGAAGAAGAAGAAGAAGAAGAAGAAGAAGAAGAAGAAGAAGAAGAAGAAGAAGTAGAAGAAGAAGAAGAAGAAGAAAAAGAAGAAGAAGAAGAAGAAGAAAAAGAAGAAGAAGAAGAAGAAGAAAATGAAGAGGGGCAGGAGGAGGAGGAGGAAGAGGAGAAAGAGGAGGAGGAGTAGAAGAAGAAGAAGAAGAAGAAGAAGAAGAAGAAGAAGAAGAAGAAGAAGAAGAAGAAGAAGAAGAAGAAGAAGAAGAAGAAGAAGAAGGAGGAAGAGGAGAAGGAGAAGGAGGAGGAAGAGGAGAACGAAAAGGAGAAGGAGGAAGAGAAGCAAAAGAAGAAGAAGAAGAAGAAGAAGAAGAAGAAGAAGAAGAAGAAGAAGAAGAAGAAGAAAATTGATTGATTGATTGATTGATTGATTGAGGTACTGACATCACAGCATTCGGGGCATTCCTATAAGCGCTCCGTCCCCATCCTCAGCAGCTAGCGAAGAGTTCCAACACCAATAGTACCAGTAGCAATCTGATTATATGTCCGTCTCGCCTTTCCTCTGAGCGTCGAGCGTCGGCCAGATCTCCTCGTCACTCCTCGCTGTCTCATTCTTGCCAGACCATGGTGATCCATTTGCTCCTCCGAGGTGTAAATGTAACAGTACAGGTACAGGGACGATTATAACATGAGTCCCGATGTTGTTTATAAAAAGGTTTTATTGAACACAATTAGCTGTAGAATCGTTCACAGCCTACATGGTACAATGTTTACTTTTCTAGACCTTAGCTGTAACTAACCTTCCCAAAAACCCTACGTCACGGCTTGAGCATCCCTAGTAACGTTCTTATAGGATGCTCAACCGTGCCCTAAGTTTGCACATCGGACCTATTAACAGAGATGGTACTCATTCTGTTATATAAACGTGCTCCCACAAGGCCGCAACCACGTCTGTCTTGTCATGCATCAATACTCCACCAAATTTTGCAGAGCCAGCCAATCTGTCCGCCTGTCCGGAGAAAGGATCCAGGCGATTCTTGCCACCCGTGACCTCCGAAGCGAAGCAAGCACCTCTGTCCGAAGCTTGCCTGTGCTCACCTTCCTCAGCATGCTTTCTGAGTCAGTTACAATCACGATGTGTGTGTATCATATTCTCCATCCAGTGGAAAGTTGCACTGACCGCCTCCACCTCCATTCTTAAGCTAGATGTTGTGGTATCATATGCCAGGCTCTTCTGCACCAAACGTCGACCATTAGCTTTTGCTATGAACCCCGAGGCACTTCTTCTACCTCTCAACACCGACCCATCTGTGTAGATAGTCACATCACCCCATAATATATGTCCCAACCCACCCACCCATCCCCACCCACACATCCCCCACATACACACCTCTCCCCTACCCCCCACACACATCCCCCACCCCAACACTCACCCACCCACACATCCTCCACCAACAGACCCACACACCCCCAACCACTCAACCAAACGCACATCCTCAACCACAAATTCTCCCACCCACACAAACATCCCCTGCCAACCCACACATCATGCTCCCTACCACACCCCCACACTTCACCCACCACACATTATCCCCCACCCACACACATCCCGCACCCATTCCTACACACATTCCTAACCCACACACATCCCCACCCACACAATCTCCCCACCCATACACACGCCACACAAAGTCCCCATCCCACACACACTCACCCACCCACACATCCTCTACACACCCTCCACCCGTCCACCTACACACTCCCAATCACGCATCCCCCATCCACTCATCCCTCAAGCACATATCCCTCACCTTCACACATATCCGCCACCAACCCACACATACACCACCCATACACATCCCCCACCCACGCACACACGTAGAAAAAGAAGAAGAAGAAGAAGAAGAAGAAGAAGAAGAAGAAGAAGAAGAAGAAGAAGAAGAAGAAGAAGAAGAAGAAGAAGAAGAAGAAGAAGAAGAAAAGAAGAAGAAGAAGAAGAAGAAGAAGAAGAAGAAGAAGAAGAAGAAGAAGAAGAAGAAGAAGAAGAAGAAGAAGAAGAAGAAAGAAAAAAGACGAAGCTAGAGGATGGGGAGGAAGAGGAGGAAGAGAAGAAGACATTTGCCTGGCTCAAGAGTTACCAATTTAATTCACCAGCAATGTGCGATGTGTGATCAAACGACTTTTCTATGTGAATGCAAGCCGTCGCGCACTGTATTACCTAACCTTTTTACGTTTAGTCTCAACATTCTAAATAAATCTAGATCCCCAAGTGGCCACTTTCACTGTATGTTTCGAAGTAATTAAATCATAGTGGTTATTTCTCCTCTGAAAAATTTATTTCCCGAAACAACCTTCTTGGCATTAAAGAGTTAACATAATAACTAACTGGAACAGAAGGGTGTTAAATAATAAACATGGATACGTGGTGTTCAATAAGTGCCCATCACAGAGCTGTTTGACATTAACAAGTAGCGTGAGAGAACACGTATCGTGTGAGAACGCTTACACGCAATGACAGCTGGAAAACATCGAGCATGAAATTGATAGAATTAACGCCTATATATTAGGAATTAACGACATGCAATGGGCAGGTGAAGGGAAAAACATTTAGATAAACATATAATTATTTATTCTGCTGGAAAGGGATTAAAAAAAACAGCAACAGGTTACATAATTTTGTATTAACAGAGTGCAAAACAGTTAAAGGATTTTGGACAGTATCGGATAAAGTGGAATTATTGAAATTCAACGGCAAGATTCTTGATGTCAGCATACTACTAGTATATACACTGTCAGCAGATAGCATCGTACCACGCATGTTGTTTGTCCATCAAGAATGATGATAACCATTCATTTCATCCAGTGGGGTTGAAGGCATGGAGCCGTGGGTTCTAAGATGGCTAATAAGGCCTATTTTGGCTCGAAATGTTCTTTGACAATGTGGGCAAAGAATGCTTGACGTTTCTGGAGGAGAAGTTCCTGCAATGGTTTTTCTGTCCTGCCTTTTCTTCACAGCTCTTTCAGTCCTGGTTGCCTCACATATGATTGCACCCTTGCGTAATGATGCACGCCACGAATTTCGGTCTCTAGCCGCAGCCTCCCAGGTGTCATGATGAATTCCAAAAGCATTCAGTGAGATGTTCAGAGTTTTTTTTAAAGCGTTTCCTCTGGCCACCTTGGGAGCGTTTACAACAACGAAGTTCGCTGTAAAAAAATTCGTTTAGGGAGCCTGTGATCTGGCATGCGAGTCAAGTGACCAGCCCAGCGAATCTGATTCTTCATCAGTAGAGTGTGGATACTGGGCATGGAGGTACCACGTATAAATTCATTTTACGAGGACAAGTCAATAAGTAAGTCACACAGTTCTGTGGGATGGCAGGTAAATGTAGTTGGTGTTTTCTACAGGTGTCATTAGGTGACTGTCATCGAACTTTATATTCCCGTTCGTCAGGTGGCGCTAGGTGTCTCATGCGCATGAGCAGAGACTAAACAAAATTGCGACTGTACTTACAGAGTAACGAGCTGTTGTGCGTTTTTTTTGTGGGCAAAGGACTGCTTACAAAGGACTTTCATAAGGAAACGCTTCCTGTTTATGCTGACAAATGTTTGTCCCGTAAAGCAATGCATAGCTGGGTAGAATAAATTTCTCAAGGACGCTCTAAAATTGTTGATGAAATCCGATCTGGTCGTCCTGTTGACATTGCAATAGAAGCATCCGTGCAGCAGGTGGAGGAGATGATTAGAGATGACAGGCGAGAAACGATAGACTCTGTAGCAACTGCAGTAGGGTGCTCACATGGTTCAGCTAACAGCATAATGCCTGATCAATTGAAATTTAAGAAAGTGTGCTCAAGGTGGGTACCCAGACAATTGAAGGAGGAACACAAAATGAAACGATCTGGCTTGTCCTTGCATCATCTCTGCCGATACGAAGATGAAGGGGAAGACAAGCTGAACAGGATTGTTACTGGGGACGAATCGTGGGTGCGTCACTACCAGCCCGAATCAAAGCGTGCTTCAATGCAATGGAAACATCCTTCTTCGCCTTGAATCAAAAAATTTAAGGTTACGCCATCAGCAAGGAAGGTTATGCTGACAGTGTTCTGGGATTTTCAAGGAGTGCTTTTAACCAATTTCAAGAAGAAAGGTGACAATGTGAATTCTGAATCGTACTGTGAAGTTCTATCGATGCTTCATGATGCAATTCGAAGGAAACGTCCAGGACTTCTGACAAGAGGTATGTTGCTTCTTTGTGACAATGCCAGACCACATACGGCTCGATTAACTCAGGAGAAAATTAACCAACTAAGGTGGGAAGTTCTGGAACATCCACCTTACAGCCTGGACTTAGCCCCTAGCGATTTCCACCTTTTTGGTCCACTGAAAACTAACCGTCGCGGGAGACATTTCGCGAATGACGCCGAAGTTGAATGTGAAGTGAAAACGTGGTTTAGAAAACAGAGTACGCAATTCCCTGCAGCGTGTTTGGGAGGACTGATAAAACGATGATATAATAACATCAACGTTGTTGGAAATTATGTTGACAAATAAAGGGACAATGTATATTTATATACAAACAAACTGATTTCAAGTTGTTATCATATTTAGTTATTTTTCTACAGCCATTTGTGACTAATTATTGACTTTCCCTCCTATAATGAGTTAGCCATTACTGCTGATCAAAACAATTTTGTCGGGGAATTAACTGATAAGCGTGGCTTCAGTGAAATTGTAGCAACGAGAATGTGGAGGGTGAGACTATTGACGACATCAAGGGAATAATAGATTAATAGTGTGAGGAACATCCCATGATATAATAGGTTATCATCCATCCATCATGTGTCATGCCGATAAGCGTGAGCGGTCTGATTTGCCATTTCACTCGATCACCAGAGTAGTGGATCAGCTCAATGTTCTTGTCTCGACCATATCACATGGCCAAACCATCCAGGTATATACTTCTCTATCTTCCCATTGTTCTCTTTCCCTTGATCTTGCCAGTTGTCACCAAGTTCTCCAATTTATTTCTTCTCATAACATATCCACCAAAAAAAAAAAAAAATTGTGACTGTCTACGTCTAATTTCTCTAATCAGTTTAGAGTTTCATTTGTTTCTTGTAGGAGTATTTTCTATCTGTCCATGGTATCCTTTGCATTCTCCTCAGAAACCACATTTCCACAGCCATCAGATATTTTTCAGCTTGTTTGCTCATTGTCCACGCTTCACATCTATACAAAAGTATAGGCTCTATGTAGCACCTCATTTTTCCCAGTTGCAATTGACATCTTTTATTGGTCAGTATGTTTTTCCTCTAATCTCTTTAAGGCATCTCCTATCAAATGTTTTGACTGTTCGGATATAATTGTACCGATTCACTTGTCTAAGAATATTCCCATTTACTTGTATATTACATTGTAGTTTTTCCTTCTTCCTAGTGACTACCATGATCACTGTCTTCTTGAAATTCAATTCTAATCATATTATTCACTGTGTGCAACAACCGCATGTACTAAATGATGCAAAACCTGCTCATTGTCTACAGTCAATACTATATCATCATAGGTTACAACTGGTTCAAAAACCATCTTCAACGATTATTTATTTGGGAAACCCGTGGATTAACATTCATCACCAAATTAACTACACGATGGTTAAAAAAAAAGACGCAGAAGGTGTTTATTAGGAGCTAATAGTAAACCAGAAACACTGCAATAGTGATTATATTCCAGTTATTGGAAAGATGCGATTAAAATTGCAGACAATAAAGAAGACTCCACAGAATACTAATGTATTCTCTCTGCTATACCGTCCATGACGTCCCTCCCTTGAAGCTTGCTTCTTTGGTGTTAGTTCTATTCCTATGTAGGGAGTGTCTGATGCTACACGTGATCTTTGAATAGACATTTTCCTGGTCAGCACATACCTTTACCTGATTGAAGGAAGGCTGAGCAAGATAAAACCGATGATGAAATTAGAGAAAACTGCACTGTTGCTGTACCAAACAGACACAATACTAAAGAGGTAATTCCGGATATTGACGAGTAATGAGGATATGTTGCGCGAGTCAGTATAACAGGCATCTAAAGAAATCATTCTCACTCTATATAAATATATATGGAATAACATATCTAAAATAAATGACACATAAAATTCTTAAGATAATAGATGACAGACGAAAAATATGCAAAATGAAGATTAATATAACGTAATCAACCAAGAATCGTAAACAAATGCAAATTGGTTAAATAAATTTGGCTGAATGAGAAATGTACTGAGATTGGGAAACTTCATGGGAAAGACCCATATTTGATATAACAATAAATACACATCTTAGCCGGTAGGTAAACGTGAAATACCACAGGATGGTAAAAGTCGATGGTTGGCACAGGAGCGATGGAACAAGTTAATATAATTAGTAGATGTTCATAATGCATAGAAGAACTCAATGATAATAAGAAACCTTGCGCAGTGATAATGGTGAAGGTCCATATTGGGGATGCACTGCATTACACGAAGAAAGGAAAGACACCTGTGCCAATCAAAATTACGTTGGGGAACCTGGGGTCTTGGGATATTTTGGAATAGAAATAATAACACAATTTCTAACTGGCATATATAATACATTTCTTATTGCCTAAAAAATCCATAATTAGATCTATGCCAAAGAAACCAGGTGCTTAGGAATGTAAAGGTCACCGCACAATAAGTCTTATGAGTCCTGTGACAAAGCTGTTACTGATAACAATTATAAAAAGAGTAAGAAACAAGATAAAACTATTGAAATTAGTGATGAATGATGTGGATTTGTTGAGGAAAATGACACAACCAATATCATATGAATTCTGAGGACACTATTAGAAATAACTCTAGACTTAAAATCAACATCTGTTTTTGTGCTTCATTGACAAACCGATATCATTTGACAATGCAAAATATGAGGAAATAACCAAATTAATAAAGCAATTAAACATTAACGGTAAAGATCTGCCAATAATAAAGAACACAACACTGTAACGGTAGTCTCATGGCGGATACAGAAACTGGGATGTAAACGGTAGGGCCGTGAAATTGTATAGGCAACCACATATGAGATGGAGTGGTGAGTTCCTGTCCTTGTCGCCTTACCTTCCAAGACAAATCCCAGAAACGTCTTAAACATTTCTGGTATTCGTTTAAAAGATGCTGGATCGTCGCACGAGCCGCACTGGTGGGAACAAATAATATTGCTAATGTTGGGGATTGATCCCAGATCACCGTCTTGGCAAATAAACGCACTAACCACTCTGCCACTGCGGCATGTTCGGAATATGTAGTGACAACAAGCAGTACTTATACGAATTAGCAACCACATAGGAACATTTCAGTGCATAACGAAATGCGGAAAATAAGCATGTGTACTCTCCTGGTTGATGTGTTTTCATTGCACAGTGAGCATTTAATGAGATCTGCAAGGGTTGTGATTAGAGCTATATATAAATAGCTTGCGTTGTGCTAACGACATCGTCTTCACAGCAACAAGTCAGAAGAACTATACACAATGATAGATACAGCTGGTGTTGAATATGAACCTCGGCTGGAATATTAGGAAGGCTGATGTAGTTGTAATATTCTAAAAAAATTGATCGCTGCTAAATGTTCAGTTAAAGTTAGTGATATTAGTTTATGTGCAAGCATATCATTTTACGTATTAAGACACATAGATAGCATCAAAGTAAAGATGTATCACAGAGATAAAGAACGGAATAGGAGAAACAAAAACTGGCGTGTATAAAATGAAGAATATCTTATGCAATAAATCACTGCCATTGGAAGTTAGCGGGGAGAAAAAACAATTCGTGCACGTTATATTGAACCAGTTGTAACATACAGCTGTGAAGCCTGGATAATTAGCAAACAAGCAAAAAATCGTACACGCCAAAGAGAGGCAGTCATTATCTGTTGCCACATCATGAGAAAATAATATCTGGAACATGTTGCGATAACTGAAAACTAGTGTTTGTGTAAAGAGGGAAAGAGAACAACAACGAGCGAAGATTCTTAGCAGCATGTGTGTCATGGCATGGAACATTATCAGCATACTAAGTGATCATTGCTGTTACAGATCGGGAGATATGGAGAGGCCTGACCATCCACGCAAGTCGGCTAGGTGACTTAATTTTGATCGGGACAGAAAGAATTAAGAAAGTTTAATGCATTAAGAGTATCAATAAATCATGTGCCATGCCGGAAAGCGTGGGCGATCATGACTCGCCATTTCACTCGATCACCAGAGTCGTGGATCAACTCAGTGTTCCTGTCTCGTCCATGCCATGTGGCCAAGCCATCCAGGTATTGTCCTCTCAGTCGTCTTATTGGTCTGTTCCCTGTAAAGCTGGGGCGACCATCCCCAACCCAGCGTGTCCACAGATGGCGGATCGTGGAACGACCTCTAGATGTAGAGGTTAGCTGCGAATACCCAATAAGCAGCCGCGGACCAACTGGCGGTGGGCACAGAGGGCGAGGCAGGATCTCAGGGTGGGTTCTGAGTTCCTTAGAAAATGCCTCATATGCTCGGAGACGTGCCTGCCAAGACGTTAGCGCTCTAACCTCTCCCCAGGGTAGGTGGAACCTGTTAGCTTTCGACAGCAGTCCATCTAGGAGACGGAAAACTCCAAATATAAACCCCCAAGTTCAAGATGGACCAGCGTGCTGAGGAACTGGATAGCCATGGGTTAACTGGTCGTGAACGTTGGACGTCTGGCAGGCGTGTGGGGCGGCACCAGGCGTATGGACTCCTGCGGGACATCCCCTGCTAGGGTGACTGTCCTGTTAAATTCCCGAGAGGAGACTGGACTCAACAAGCACATCTTTAAACTTATTATCTGTTGGGATTATTGACTGACTTTGGTCTACACTCCTCTCTTCTGTCTTCCCTTCCATATATCTATTTCTTTCACTCTCTCTATTATTCCCTCAACACATACTCCGACAACAGTTCCTTTCAACGATAAGATAAAAGATTTATTAATAAAAACTATGTCTGGTGTATGTATGGATATTGTCTATGTAGTTGGTATGTTCTTCTAGTGTGGCTGCCAGATAAGATGTTGATAGATAGTCTCCGTGGCTTCTCTCGTCTCTTCTCTCAGCTAGAGTACAGGACATGACATAGATACAACAGAACGGTCTCACCCTGACAGCTCCGTCTGCTTGAGTCTGTAGATATATCCGTTTTTTGTAATGAAAAATGTTCACCACTGTATGAATGTATTTAACCCGATCACCATATGCTGTCAGCTTAAACTGAATGTTCTTTATTATCTTATAGCGTTCTTAATTCCATCCTGGAAAACACATCGAGTTTCTAGTATTCTCTATTTTTGTCCTGTAAAAGTTCTACACTGGATAGTTCTTAATTGATATAGGCACTTTGTATGCACCTTGCAACTCTTCGATACTGAGTAATCTGAGTCTTTTTTCTTTAGTTTGTATGATCTCTATTTTCCATTCTCTGTCCTCCTGACTTATTAAGATGCCACTTCTTTTCCTTCCTTTCTTATGCACAAGTGTCGTGCTTTATTACTTTAAAGTGCTTTCTTGTGGGTTATCAACACTGAGTGATCTTGACCACAGCCATCTGTTTTATCTCTTAGTTGATAAGTCCCGCACTGGTATGGAACCTTATTTAGGCATCTATGTTCCTGGAATCGAAAAACACTTAAGCGAATAACACACTAGTATCCCCTCTTTCCATCATTAGGGACGTGTATTTCTATTCCCACTCAAGAACATATCTCCTTCAGTTCAGTTTGGAACACACACTCAACTTACACAAAGACGTAGCCACTCTTTTATAGGTCATCTGTGCCGCATAGTCCTTGACATTGCTGGACACCTCACATCCAGACTTCATTATCATCGTTAGTGGAAAATTACAGCTCGGAACCGTTTCATATCCATACCGCAATATGCTGTCCAATAATACTCTCTGCTTTTGTCGCAAACCAATTTTTCCACTCGACAGTTTACCTGTGCGGTTAGCCGGCCCCTTCTGTGTCTTGACCTATAAACACATGCGCCTGGTCACTCCTTTGTTTGTTACCATTACTGCTTCGCTTGTTAACCCTTCCTCCACCTGGTCAGTCGGTGTATACAGTCGTCCATCTGGGAATCATTAACTCTCAGTATTTCACGACATAGGCCCCCTCTTAAGAGATTAGACCGCGTCGAATCTTTCTCACTGTAGGTTTGATTCCCATGATCCACAACCCTAGTCTTCTTCCTCCGGAGCTGGATGTCTGGATAAAAAATCTGCTCCTACATTCTCCTTACCAGGATGTATTCCACTGTGAAGTCCAGTTGCAGCAACAACTGTCCATCACATCCACCGTGCGTTGAGCTTCTGCGAAGTAGCTATTAACATCACGTGTTGATGATATGATTGGATCCTCACATGGCTCACCTCATTATCCAGTAGGCGCTCTAATTGACACCCTACTATACTACTCACGATTGAAACTAGTGTTGGCTCCTCGCTCCTGTACGTCTGGTCGACCTACTTTCGACTTGCGTCAGCGACGGCTCACAATACAGACGGATTGTCCCATCCTGATTGTAACACTGCTTCCATGTCCTCTTGGTTTCCCCCGGCTTTGCCTCTGGGGATGTTCCACCTCGTCCTCGATGGACCGAGTCGTCTTTCCCAAATCTCCTGGACTTTTGCTTCCAGGACCATCTTGGGCGATATTGTATCTGGTCAGCCAATCTTCGGTTGGAGTCCTGGGTAATTCTCGCTTTTCTCGACGTTACCCACCCCTTCTGAACTTGGTTACCGGTGAAACTTTCACTCTTGTCCTTTCCCTGACTTGTGATTTCCCTCCTCCTGTCGTTGGGTAAATCTGACCTATCACGTACTGTCCCATAGGCCCTCCTATGTTGTACTGGCGATCTCTGGTCTTCGTCTGGACTGGTAACCTTTGTCCCAATGGCTGCCATCACCATAAAGTGCGAAGCTTTGCTCCCGGATCTCTCTTCATATTTCCTAATGAGATGTCTAGGGAGATTTTTCTTCTCTTCCCCGATCCGTATTTTGTAGATGTTCTTGGACACCACCTTTTCCACAGGATAAGGTCCTTTCCATCCTACTTGGAGTATATTGGTCTCTGCTGGACTCCACACTTCCACTTTGTCTTCCACTTTAAGAGCTAGTTTCCTCTTAATTCGCTTGTTGGGTGGTGCTTTCTGGCACTCCGAACAAGACTTCACCCACCGGCGTACATCTCCGGTCATTCCTGGCCAGCAATAATGGCCGGATATTTGCTGCAAGGTCTCTCTGACACCCATATGTCGATTCTCGCCTATGATGTGTCCACTCTGAAGAATGTGAGGACGGTGGGTCTCTGGAACCACCCACTGCTCGTGCAGGTTATCTCCCCTCCCAGCTCTCCGATAGAGTAGTTGATTCTTCAGAAAGTACTGTCCCCGTTCTGGTGGCTCAGCACTTCTTTGCAGCTTCCTGTAGCAAGGATGCAACGTAGTATCCTTCCTCTGGGCAGTATGCAATTCTCCTATCCCTGAGTTGTCGCATAGTGTCTCTGCCTCTTTTTCCTTCCCTTGAGATCCACTGACTACTGTTCCCTTTTGGGCTGGCTGTTTGGGCATCCCCAAAAAGACATATTTCGTGCCAATGATCATTGGAAATAAGGAGTCAGATAATACAGCAGCTGGAATAATGCCCGTGACGTACCTGGATTTAATCTCCACCTTGGCGATTGGCAGCGTCATGGTAACAGCACTCCTCATTGCCGGCTGTATTTCTATGGTCTCCCCTGTAAATTGGTCTGGGCTTACCAAGCTGGCGTCCACCACCGCTTCCCCATCCAAACCGGTATCGTAGAGACAAGCAACCTGTTGGCCATTTACTTCAATCAGTTCAACCACAGGTGGTCTCTCTTGGTCCTGAGTGTCTTTCATCTCCTTGACCGTTTCCTTGCCTTCCTCTTTTGATTCCTCGAGGTTGGTTATGCAATTGGCGTGTTTGGCCTTGCATCTGCAGTCCACAGTATTATGTGTTATCGACTGGCAGTGATGTGCACCCTGTTCCCTTCCTAGGTTTCCGTGTGTCCTTTTTGTTCCTTTCTCCTTCGCCGACCTCAGCCTTGTCTGTGATCACCGATGTAGGAATCACTTTGCATGCTGCGAAGTAAGAACTTTTAGGTTTCGATCTGCAGTCTTTGGTGTTGTGAGAGGCCGCCTTGCAAAATGAACACCACTTCTCAGACCACTGTCGTTTCGCTTGAGAATTCGAGGTGCTCTGGTTTCCTACCTTCACCTTCTCTGAACTCTCCTCTGTGTGCTTTATATAAGGTTCCCCTTTTTCTCCTTCCCAGTTTTTAGGTTTCTTTTTCTCTGGTTTCTCCTGACCTTTGGTTTGTGTACTTAGTTCCTCAGTTTCACCATGTACTTCCACGAATCGTTCCGCCAGCTTATTCACAGCCTCAATCCGTTCCGCCCCTTGTTCTCCCAAGAAGGTTCTGAGAGGTTTCGACATTTGCTTTCGCATTTGGTCTACCACCATCATCTCTTCGAGACTCTCATAATCCCTCTTGAATTCTGCCAAGTCCATCCATTTCTGGAGATAGGATTTCAGCCTCAGACTGTAGGCGGCGAATAGTTCTCCCGGCTCTCGTCTAGACGATCTAAACTTCTTCCTATACGTTTGTGCGGTGATGTCAAAATGTTTCATCAAAGCGGCTTTTAATTCCTGGTAATTATTTTCCTGTCCTGGTGGTAAGCGTGTGTACACGTCAAATCCCGAACCGATTAATCCCTGGGATAGTTTAAGAGCCCATCTGCTCCGATCCAGCCCCATAGCGACTGACATTGCTTCGAAACGAGATGCGTACTGGTCAAAGCGTTCCTTAGACTGATCGTAGACAGCTAAGGGAAACTTCATGGCATGGTAACCATGTCCACTCATATGGGTTGCACCAGGTGACGAAGAACTTCCTTCCACTCCATCTATTTCTCCCTTAGTTTGTGTCTTGAGCTCCAGTTCTCGCATGCGGTATTCATGTTCCCTTATCTTGTGGGCTTCTTCTGCTTCCAACTGGGTCTTCCGCTCCTCCCTTTCCGCTTGACGAACCTCTCGCTCTCTTTCTTGTATGTAATCAGTTAGCTCGGAACCGGCTAAACCAATTGCCTCCCCGTTGGCCCTCAGTTCGGCTGTAGTTACTTTAGGAGTTGCCATAGTTACAGCAGATAAGTCAGCACGTTGCGTAAAGACACCTCAAGGCAGTAAAGAAGTACTCACTATAAACCGATAATCTACCTAGAACCTATATCATTTATCTATGTCTATTAATATTATTAATCTACAACACCACACAGTACATCACAACCACTCTCTCATCCACAAGAGGAGATATAGGATAAAGACTTATGTAGACGTGTGACCGTGTGACTAGGTATGTAATGTGTCTTACCACCTATCCACATTCACTCTGTCTGGAACTTTCTCACTGTAAAGTCACCAGCATTAATGAAATGTTTCTACCATAAATGTAATGGCACCATATATCCAATGGACGTCCTTCCATTAAAAGTCATCAATGTATACTTCTATTTATTCCAATCAGTATGTCCCAACATGCAGGTACTCCGCTATGCCTGTGCCAATATGCAAGTACCCCTTTATTCATATGCCATGTTATGCCTTCCGGTCATATGGGTATTCTGTATGTACGTATCCCGCTCGCTCCACCAATTATGTCCTGTTAAATTCCCGAGAGGAGACTGGACTCAACAAGCACATCTTTAAACTTATTATCTGTTGGGATTATTGACTGACTTTGGTCTACACTCCTCTCTTCTGTCTTCCCTTCCATATATCTATTTCTTTCACTCTCTCTATTATTCCCTCAACACATACTCCGACAACAGTTCCTTTCAACGATAAGATAAAAGATTTATTAATAAAAACTATGTCTGGTGTATGTATGGATATTGTCTATGTAGTTGGTATGTTCTTCTAGTGTGGCTGCCAGATAAGATGTTGATAGATAGTCTCCGTGGCTTCTCTCGTCTCTTCTCTCAGCTAGAGTACAGGACATGACATAGATACAACAGAACGGTCTCACCCTGACAGCTCCGTCTGCTTGAGTCTGTAGATATATCCGTTTTTTGTAATGAAAAATGTTCACCACTGTATGAATGTATTTAACCCGATCACCATATGCTGTCAGCTTAAACTGAATGTTCGTTGATTATCTTATAGCGTTCTTAATTCCATCCTGGAAAACACATCGAGTTTCTAGTATTCTCTATTTTTGTCCTGTAAAAGTTCTACACTGGATAGTTCTTAATTGATATAGGCACTTTGTATGCACCTTGCAACTCTTCGATACTGAGTAATTTGAGTCTTTTTTCTTTAGTTTGTATGATCTCTATTTTCCATTCTCTGTCCTCCTGACTTATTAAGATGCCACTTCTTTTCCTTCCTTTCTTATGCACAAGTGTCGTGCTTTATTACTTTAAAGTGCTTTCTTGTGGGTTATCAACACTGAGTGATCTTGACCACAGCCATCTGTGTTATCTCTTAGTTGATAAGTCCCGCACTGGTATGGGAACCTTATTTAGGCATCTATGTTCCTGGAATCGAAAAACACTTAACGAATAACACACTAGTATCCCCTCTTTCCATCATTAGGGACGTGTATTTCTATTCCCACTCAAGAACATATCTCCTTCAGTTCAGTTTGGAACACACACTCAACTTACACAAAGACGTAGCCACTCTTTTATAGGTCATCTGTGCCGCATAGTCCTTGACATTGCTGGACACCTCACATCCAGACTTCATTATCCTCGTTAGTGGAAAATTCCAGCTCTGAACCGTTTCATATCCATACCGCAATATGCTGTCCCAATAATACTCTCTGCTTTTGTCGCAAACCAATTTTTCCACTCGACAGTTTACCTGTGCGGTTAGCCGGCCCCTTCTGTGTCTTGACCTATAAACACATGCGCCTGGTCACTCCTTTGTTTGTTACCATTACTGCTTCACTTGTTAACCCTTCCTCCACCTGGTCAGTCGGTGTATACAGTCGTCCATCTGGGAATCATTAACTCTCAGTATTTCACGACAGTGACCGTTTATTTCCTGCAATATCCAAACTTTGCTTATGGAATTCATTCAACACGGGAATCGTCGCCGGAGCTACGGAGCACGTGCTCTTCGCTTGACACATCTTTCAGAGGCTAGCGAAGAGAGAGTGAGGAGGAGAAGACTAGGAAATAGTGTGAGAAGAAGACATAGAAATAGGAGGGCAGGCGCCAGGAGAACAAGACGAAAAGTGGAGAGACTAGGCTTCAACCATGTAAGAGTGGGATACTGGAATTGTCGTAGAGCCAGGCAGAGAGGTCCTGTATTGGAGAGGCTTAGATATGATTTTGATGTCCTCATGCTCCAGGAGCTAAATACAGACAAATACCATTGCCCTGGGTACGCCAGTTGTAAAACCCTACTGGGCAGAAGAGACATGGGCAAGGTCTGCTGGTGAAGAAAGGAGTGAAACATGTGGTACTTGACTTGAGCCAGTGGAATCATAGTGCAAGAGAGGTCCAGGGTCTACAAATGGAGATTGGTGTCTTAAGTTGGAACAT
Organism: Cepaea nemoralis; assembly: GCA_014155875.1. Classification (NCBI taxonomy): domain Eukaryota; kingdom Metazoa; phylum Mollusca; class Gastropoda; order Stylommatophora; family Helicidae; genus Cepaea; species Cepaea nemoralis. Next base: position 320,794 of record JACEFZ010016455.1, on the reverse strand, counting down.
CATAAATATATATGCTACAGTGGACTGTTTTGTCAGAAAGGAACACTGCGACTGGCTTAAGGAATTGGAGGAATTACCAGGTGATAGGCTACTCATATGTGGAGACTTCAATGCGAGGAGCAGAGATTGGGACAGTAGTGGAGAAAACCGACAGAGAATTGCCCTTGCGGTGCCATGGTGGACTCCGACGTGGTCTGCATAAATGATGGTAGGCCTACTAGAATGGCAATGAGGCCTGGCGATGCAGACACAGCTATTGACTTGGCACTTGTCTCCCAGTCATCAGTCCTTGATGTAAAGTGGACTGTTTTGAATGACCATGGGAGTGATCACTTGCCATGCTCAGTCCTGATCTCTAAAGCCAGGAAAGTTAAGGCTGGGAGAGCGCGCAAGACCTTCCGGTATGAGTGGACCGATAGCCGTCTTGGACGCCTCAGACAGGGGGCTGGCAACAGGAATGTTAAAACTCCTTTTTTGCAACCCCCATGGTGGACCCCAGGAAGTAGACCAGGCTTGGAAAGCAAAGAGAGCTGCAGTGTAGGCAGCTAAGGAAAGTGCGACAGACACCCCGAAGCTCACGAGAGGAAGTGGACACCGCGGAAAATGTCAAGAAAGACAAGATGGAGGTCTTCAAGCGCTCTGCTGCAGAGACCAAAAACGCAAAATGGGAATGTTTCATGAAGGAGATTGGAGGTGATAAAACACTGCGAAAATTCTGGAAACTGCACAGACAAATGCAAAGAAAAGATCGGCCTATGACTAGTGGGAACAATTGATAGAGATGATGGTGTGCGCGTGACAACAGACAAAGAGAAAGGGGAGGCGTTTCTCCAGAGATTTTTAGAGCAGACCAATCATAATGATGCGGACACCATGGATGCAGTTAGAGAGGAATTATCTGGCACCATGAAGAATATGCATTATGAAGACATCATACGGGTTGAAGATGTTAAATATATTTTGAAAAAGGCAAACGACACGGCACCAGGGCCCGATGGGGTTAGGTATGGCCACATGAAGGCTTTGAGCGATGCAGACCTGAAGGAAATGACCGACTGCTTTAACCAGAGCATTAGGACAGCATCAGTACCGCAGGATTGGGTGCACAGCTATCTCATCCCTCTCCCAAAACCATTCAAGGATCATTCAAAGCTTAGTGGCTTTAGGATCATCACCCTTCAAAATACATTTGGGAAGGTTCTAGAGAAGATAGTCGCTGTCAAGCTGCAAGAGTTCTTGGAAAGGGGGAAGCTTCTTCCAAGAGGCCTGGGGAGCTACAGGCCAGGAAAAGATACCTGGTCAAATGCAGCCACTTTTGCCTTTGATGTTTATGAGGGGTTCCAGAGTAGACAGGAAACGATGGCGGTAGCGCTTGATCTCGAGGATGCATACAATAGAGTTCGATATGATATTTTGATGACCGTACTGATGGAGAAGGGGGTCAATCCCTGGTTGGTGAACTGGATAGCAGCCGTCCTACATTCTCGCCGGGTTGCTCTCCGTCTGGGTGCATGGACCTCAGAGCCACATATTTTAACCCCGGGACTGCCACAGGGATCAGCAATCTCACCGGTGCTCTTTAATGTGTATACGAGCAAGATTGCAAACCTAGAAGCACCAGGGGTTGGAAGGATACTAACATTTGCAGATGATATTCTTGCATATAGGCAGGGGAGAGATAGGGAGCAAACAGCCCAGGAGCTACAGGCAACAGTAGACAATGTGATTGACTGGTGCACTGAAATGAGTGCTGTCATCCACCCAGAAAAGGCAGCTGTTTTGTGGTGCTCTCTGGACAACAGGATTGTGAGAGCTGATGTCCCAAGCCTCACGATAGATGGTAGAAGCGTCAACAGAGAGAACAAACTGAAGTATCTGGGAATCACATTTGACAGGAGCCTGTCCTTCAAGGACCATGTGGAGACGGTTGTGACAAGGTCTCAAAAGGGACTCAATGCACTTAAAACTATGGCTGCAATGGACACAGAGCAGAGAATGCTTTTCACACTATACCAGCACTTGATCCTCTCAGTGATTGATTATGGACTAGGACTGCTCACTGTCTCAAAGAGTCAGCTGGTGAAATTAGAGCGCATACAGAACGAAGCGATGCGAGTCATTCTGGGATGCACCAGAGACACCCCAGTTGTGTGTATGCGTTACATCCTTGGTTTGCCGTCTGTTGCAGGTAGGCTCAAGGTGATGCAGGCGAAGGCATACCTCAGAGTAGCTGCAGACACAGATCACCCGTTGCATGAGGCGCTGGACGCCGTTAAGGGTCAGCGACTGATAAGAGGGAAATCATGGATGGCTCAGGCGGAGGATACGATCAGGCAGGTGTGCCCCTTGGAGAACATTAGGAGAGGAGAAGAGTGGGTCAGAGTGTCAGCGGAGCAGTCAGACTTGTGCAGAGTTATAATCACATTGAGCCGGGAGTGCAGGGAGTGGCCAGCAGGGGCCACGGAAGTGGAAATCCAGCAACTAATTCAGGATAATGCTCGCTCAGGTGATGTGATTATCTACACAGATGGGTCGGTGTTGAGAGGTAGGAGAAGTGCCTGGGGGTTCTTAGCAAAAGCCAATGGTCGACGTTTGGTGCAGGAGAGCCTGGCATATGATACCACAACATCTAGCTTAAGAATGGAGGTGGAGGCGGTCAGTGCAGCTTTCCGCTGGATGGAGAATACGATACACACACACATCGTGATTGTAACTGACTCAGAAAGCATGCTGAGTAGGGTGAAGACAGGCAAGCTTCGTGCAGAGTGGCTTGCTTCGCTTCGGAAGTCACGGGTGACAAGCATCGTCTGGATCTTTTCTCCGGGGCATGCTGGTGTGCTGGGGAATGAACAGGCGGACAGATTGGCTGGCTCGGCAAAACTTGGTGGAGTATTGATGCATGACAAAGCAGATGTGGGTGCGACCTTGTGGGAGCATGTGTACACCTCGGAGGAGCAAACGGATCACCATGGTCTGGCAAGAATGCGACAGCGAGGGGTGACGAGGGATCTGGCCGACGATCAACGCTCAGAGGAAAGGCGAGACGGACATATAATCAGATTGCTACTGGTACTATTAGTGTTGGAACTCTTCGCTGGCTGCTGAGGATGGCGACGGAGCGCTTATGGGAATGCCCCGAATGCTGTGATGTCGGTTCCTAAATCAATCAATCAATCAATCACTCCATTTCTTCTCATAACATGTCCAAAAAGTTTTGACTGTCTACGTCTAATTTCTCTAATCTATTTACGATTTTCATTTATCTCCTGTAGTACTTGGTCATTGTTGTTTCTGTCTGTCCATGGCATTCTTTGCATTTTCCGCAGAAACCACATTTCTGCAGCCATCAGATGTTTTTAAGCTTGACTGCTCATTGTCCAAGTTTCACATCCATACAAAAGAACAGGCTCTATGGATCTCCTAAACACTCTTTTTCTCGTTTCAATTGACTTCTTTTTATTGGTCAGAATGTTTTTCATCTTGCTAAAGGCTACTTTCGCCATGGCGATTCTTGTTCTAATCTCTTCAAGGCATCTCCCATCAGATGTTATGACTGTTCCGAGATAATTGTACCGATTCACTTGTTGAAGAATATTCCCATTTACTTGTATATTACACTGTGGTACTTCGTTCTTCCTAGTGACGACCATAACCTGTGTCTTTTTACAATTTAATTCTAACCCCAGTTGCTCACTGTGTACAACAACCGCATCTACTAATTGTTGCAGATCCTGCGCATTGTCTGCAATTCAATACTGTATCATCTGCATATCTAATGTTATTGATGTTTCGTCCTCCAATGCTGATTCCATTTATATCCTTCTACATTTCTGAAAATATTTTCACTGTATAGGGAAAAAAGATCTGGAGACATTACACATCCCTGCCTAACACCTCTCTTAATAGGCTGATATTGTCCCACTTCATTATCAATCCTTATGGCAGCTTGTTGTTTCCAATATATGTTTTTTATAAGTCTAATGTCTTTCCCATCAATTTGTAGATCTTCAAGCATATCACCATGTTGACATGTCTAACTCTATCAAAAGCCTTTGTGTAGTCAATAAAGCAAAGATGTATATCCTTGTTTACTTCTATAGCACTTTCAATAACTGTGCGCAGCATATACACAGCATTTACTGTACCCTTTCCTTCTACAAACCCACATTGTTCTTCCCGTATTTCAGGTTGTATTTTCTTCCTCACTCTTTGCATGATAATTCGTAGCAAAATCTTTGTGATGTGACTCATTATACTAATTGTTCTATGTTGATCACATTCCAAGGCTCCTGATTTCTTTGGGATTGCAATAAATACAGAGTTACATAATTCAGAAAGTACATCTCCAGTATCATATGTGTTCTGCAGTCTGGTGACTTTATCTAGTCCATATTCTTCTAAAGCTTTAATCATTTCTGTTGTGATGTTATCTGCACCGGGGGCCTTGCCAGCTTTCATATGCTTAAGAACATTTCGAACCTCCATCTTCAAAATTGGCGGTCCTTCATTATTAAATCTAATATCATACTGTTCCTCTCTGTTATCCCCATAAAGGTTTTTCACATAATCTGTCCATACATGTATAATCTGATCTTTTTCTATTATGATTTTGCCATCAGTTTTTAGACAGCCTGTTGAGGTACTTTTTCTTTTATTAGTAAGTTCCTGAATTCTTTTGTGCACTAATTTGGTATTTTCACTGTTGTGTTATTTTTTTTCAATTTCTAAGCACTTTTCCTCAAGCCATGCTTCTTTTGCCTCATTACACAATATTCTGACTTGTCTGTGAATTTCTTCATATTTGGCAGGATTATTTCATATGTACATGATATATGGTCATTCCATTTCTCACGACCCACCCTCTTAATTTTGGAATAATTGTTCTGCAGCCAACTAATTGAATTCTTCAACATTTCCATTGATCACACACATCCTGGAATAAGATCTCTAGATCAGACAATATATCTAAATCTGTTCTGTACTTCTATGTTGAATTTGTCTTGTATTCCTTGTCATTACTCAATATACAACAAATTATATTAGTGTTTCATGTTATATACTTGACTTTCTTCAACTTTATCCTCAATGTTCCTTGTAAGTAATCTGTGGTCACTATAACAATCAGCACTGGGAACTGTTTTGCCTATTGTTAACGCGTTTCTAAATTTTCTGCTAATCATTAGAGTATAGTGGCTCTGATTATTAGAAACATGATGTGGGTTTAAATGTGTTAGTTGCAGATTTAAAAAAAAATTATTTTTGGCATATCCTATTTACAGGACATCATTGTTAACACCAGCATTTTACCGCTGTTAATGATGTCTTGGCAAGATTATGCTCAGTAGTTTGCCATTGCTTTCTCAGCGACCGGCTCACATACCCCCGTAAGTAACCAACGCGACGCGATACGCTACCGAATCTCGCGCAGCTGTGTTCTCCTACGTGGATATACGGGATTACGTAGAAAGTCGTTAACGCCTTCGCCAGGGAGATTGCAGATATTCATAAATTTGTAAAGTCTTATTTCCCCTGCTGCGATACCGTATATTTCACTACAATTTACATATATTTATCGGAGCTGCATTTGTGTATATGTTTTCTGTGTGTGTGTGTGTGTGTGTGTGTGTGTTTGCTGTGTGTGTGTGTGTGTGTATGGTGCATGAGTTTGTGTGTATGAGCTAGTCTCTAAGTAGAAAGAAATACCACAATGTAATATAATGATAAATGGAAATATTCTTAAACAAGTGAATCGATACAACTATCTCGGAACTGTCATAACCTCGAATAGGAGATGCCTTGAAGAGATTCGAACAAGAATCGCTATAGCAAACGGTAGCCTTGTGAAAGATAAAAAATATACTGACCAACAAAAACGATGTCACTTGCCATGAGAACAAGAGTGTTGAAGTGCTACATGGAACCTATGCTTTTTTTATGGATGTGAGACGTGGACAATGAGCAAACAAACTGACAAACATCTTCAGCGGTGGAAATATAGTTTCTGAGGAAGATGCAAAATATCCATAGACAGAAAAACCAATGAGCAAGAGGCAAATGAAAACCACAAACTGATGAGATAAATTAGACGTAATAGTCAATTTTTTGGGGACAAATTACGAGAAGAAATAAACTAGAGAACTTGGTGACAACTGCCAAGATTGAGGGGGAAAAGAACGAAGGGAAGGCTTGACCACACGGCATGGTCGAGGCAATAAAATACAGTTGATCCACGATTCTGGTGATCGTGTGAAATAGCGAAACATGACCACCCAAGTTTACCGGCATGGCTTATGATGATGATGATGTGCTGATTGAGTGTGTGTGTATATACGAGCCTTGTCAAGAATGAACACATAATTAGTATTACAAGTATGAATGTATCACACGTAATTTAAAGAGAAAACACAGGATTAGATACAATCAGATGATTGATTATAACACATATAAATCAGTGCTTGATTAGAACTCTAGTGATATTTCTTTTCAATATGATCTCCTAGCGAATCCAGTCTAAATTACGTTTAAGTTGTGGTTGTAACACTAATCTGTCCTTATCCAACCGGTCCTTTATGTGTCCGCAATAGAACGATCTAATTTTCAGTAACCTACTTTTTAATTTACACTTCCTAATTGAATTTCATGCTGTGTACTTTTCTGGGTTTGATCTAAAGACAATTAGAAATGTATTATCACTAGAAAGGGTGGTTTGTTATTATCAGTGATGTCTGCTTCCGTGAGTTGGAGGGTGTGAGCGTGATAGCTATATTGAAACTAAGCTGTGTGAAAGCTAGGCTTGCCTACCATCAGAGTTCCTTGTAATTGCTCATTCGGCTTTTTGTTTTCTTGGTTGCTTGTCTGATGGGAACATAGTAAATTTACTAATAGGCTTCCTTGGTTTGTTGCTTAGTTGATTTGTTGTTTGATAGATTGTATATTTGGTAGATAGATACATTGCTTGGAGTAGTTTATTAGTTACGTGCTTTGTTGACTGTTTGGTTAGTTGCATTTGTGAAAGATAAGTAGAGAGGCTGATTGTTATTAATTAGGTAGGTATTTGGCTGGTTGCTTGTTGTGGGTTTACAGAAAGAAAGGACAAAAGAAAGATAAGAACAAAAAAGAAAAAAAGACGTAGAAGAAGAAATGATAGTAGATTAGCATTGCAATCCAATTGAATATACTTTACTGCCTACGCCTTCGCTGTCGATTTCCCTTGCCTGAAACGTTTGTTTGACACCGCTTTAACTGGTCTGGTTTAATCATAGAAAAACATGAATAAAATTTGGTGGAACTGCGGTAAAGCTGTGAAAGTGTAAACAATATAAAATAACACAAAGTAGTGCAGCTTTACATAACAGAGTTAAGACACATACAGAACGTTGCGGCGATTAGCCTTCATCAGCAAACAAACACATTCACAAACACAACATACAGTCAAGGAGATCTCCTGTGACTACATCAGAAGGTGACGACAGGACGAGAAGGAAAAAAGCATGGGAAAATGGAAGTAATGAAGAGAAAATGAGAATTGACAAAAATGTTAATTGAAAAGAATGTTATTTGAAGAAAATGTTTAATTGAAAAAAATTGAAAAAAATGTTAATAGAGAAAACGTTCATACTCACCTCACCTTTCGGATTATAAGTGACTGAGAAAATCTCCGATGTTTCCTGATGCCCGGTGCTGGGTGTTACGGTTCAGAGAGCACATAGAAGGAAGGGGGCGGGGTAGGAGGACGTTAAATGGTCTGGTAAGGGCATCTGAGCAATCACAGTGGGTGCATTAGAATGAAGGTGGTACTAACCAAACCACATTGTGTTATTATAAGGGCGAGTCTTAAAGTCTGGGTGGACTGAGATGCGTGAACGCGCTTACATGCATAGACACACCTCCACAGACAAAATGCTAGTGTATGTGGGCATGTACAAGGTATATGTAAGAAGAGAGAGACAGAAGGGAGAGAGAGAGAGCGAAGAGAGAGAGAGAGAGAGAGAGAGAGAGAGAGAGAGAGAGAGAGAGGAAATGTGCCTGTGATATACCTCCTGAGGTATGTGGAGTTTGTCGGTCTACACGTACGACGTCTAACTCATACTGTACCCTATGAAATAGTCAGTGTGGTTGTTATACAACATATATAAGGATCTACTCGCCCAGTGTTTGAGTTATTGGGGCTGTATAAGATCCAACCACTGGTAATACACGTGAAGTAGGTAGGCTCAGAGAAGCCAGATGTAAGGAGAGAGAGAGAGAGAGAGAGAGAGAGAGAGAGAGAGAGAGAGATGAGAGAGAGAGAGAGAGAGAGAGAGAGAGAGAGAGAGTTCACGTAGGGCAGTGGGGAACATTTTGTGTGATATTCACTGGCACAGGAACAGAACATAATGGGGACGAACCGTTGCCGTGAAGTTTGAACAGCGACTGATATATATTTTGGGGGTATCATTTACAGCCACTGAATGTGTCTGTTTACAGCATTCATGAACACAAGTAAAAACTATGCGGGACCCGATATACATATGAAACAAAAGAGCACTTTCAAGAACAACATTGCGTGCTCTTAATTCTCCTATCCATTCATAACAAGCAGTGTACTGTACTCACTACTAAAGCTATAACTGTAAGCGGAATTTATTCTTGCATTTTTACACTGAAAATACCACTAAACCCAGTTAAGCTGCAGCTGAGTATGTGTCTGATTAAATGTCAATTCGAGTTTTTGCCGGCACTACACCGCCCAGTTTTGGTGCGTGCGTGCGTGCGTGTGTGCGTGCGTGCGTGTGCGTGGGTGTGTGGGTGTTTCTCTGTGTGTGTGTGTGTGTGTGTGTGTGTGTGTTCCGTTATCACTATAACAAGATTTTCTTGTCTATAAGGAGCACGATGCCGACTTTGTGGCGAAGGGGTTATCGACACAATTCGTAATCCAGCATACCGCTTTTGAAAAACAGTATGAGTGCCGGTCGTTCAGTAAGCAATGACAACCATATTTTAAAATCATATCCTTTTTACAGGACATCGTTGTCAACACCAGCATTTTACTGCTGGTTTTGATGTTTTAGCAAGTTTACGATTAGTAGTTTGGCATTGCTTTCTGAACGACCAGCTCCCATACCAACTCGTTTAAACCCAGCGCAACACGGCCTGCTGCCAATTCGGTCGTAGCTGTGTGTCGAACGCGGGTAAGCGGGCTTACAAATCGCGTCCGTAAGGCCTTCGTCACGGAGGTAGGCAATAACAAACTACTGCACGTACACTTGCCAAGAAATCATAAACAGCCAAAAGATGCTGGGGTTGACTGCTACGCCCTGTTAAGGTATGTACCTTTCAATAAGAAGCAGCTGGTGGCTGCGGTAGCGTGCTGACTGAACGCTTGCCTGCCGGTCATGTGGCCATATGTTCTAATCCTCATCGCGTTGGATTTAACGACTGTCCTGGGCTCCCAGATCAAAACAGCCTAATTTGTGTGTGTGTGTGCATATCCCTTTACAGGACATCACTATCAACACCAGCATTTTACTACTGTTGTTGATGTCTTAGCAAATTTACGTTCAGTAGTTTGCCATTGCTTTCTGAACGACCGGCTCCAATACAATTCGTTAAAACCCATCGCAACGCGTTCTGCTGTCAAATCGCGCGCAGCTCTGTTTCGGGTAAGCGATATTACGAACCGCGTCCATAAACCCTTCGCCACGGAGACCGATTGTCTAAATATAGCATCAGAATATTCACTGGGAAGCAAAGTCGGCCTGTATAATACTGACCACATCCTCCACGAAGTGCCGATTGGTCTATTGGACCATGGGTCAAGCATTGTATCGAACCCACGACCAGCGGGGCGACAGACGAGTGTCTAACCACTACACTGCCGCTGCTTCCAGAGTGACATAGCTGGTATAATGTTCAAAAGTGAACACGAGTTACCGAACAAAGTCACGGATGGAAAGAAACAACACAGGATTTCCCAAATCGATTTCCAGATTTGTCTGAATGAATATATAATCAGTTATGCTATGCCACGTCATGTCCGATTATTCAGTCGTAAGCCTAGAGTGATGCTCTTTTTATCATGCCACTCCATCATAAATCCATCTTTGTCTCTGCCCAGAAACCGTTCTTGGGAAATTAATGTGGTGGTTTTCCTTAACTTTCTACACATAAAAAGTACAAAACTGAATAGGGGACGGGGTGGTAGAGAGGCTACAGTGCTATGTGAATGATATTCAGTCAATCTCGGTTCGGTAACTATAGCTTTCAAATTTTATGTTGTCTAGTCTAGTGCGTCCTCTAATCTCTACTTTCTTCTTCTCCTTCTGTGAGCGCCAAACAATACTATGTGTGTTTATTTATAGGTGAAGACTAGTGTGGACCAAGTCTACACTGTTAAGTTAGTTGCATTTCCTTTACAATACGTCGCAGTCAACCCTGGCGTTTTCTTTTTTTAGCTGTGTGTTATTTCTTAGCTCGCTTCCGTTCAGTAGTTTGCCATTGTTTTCTGAGCGACCGGCACTCATACCTTTGTACGGAAACCAACGAAAGGCGGTCTGCTTCAAAATCGCCTGCAGCTGTGTTTTGAGTGCAGTACGCGGGATTACGAATTGCAATCGTAACCCCACCGCTATAGCGTCGGCTGTATGTTTGTAAAATTGTCTCAGAGTAGTGGATCGAATATTTAGCCTTCTCAGACAAGGGTGAAAAACTCAGAGCACTCATCATCATCGTGTGCCATGCCGATAAGCATGCGCAGTCACATTTCGCCATCTAATGCGAACAGCCATAGATCAGCCCCGTGTTCTTGTCTTGACCATGTCATGTGGCCTAGCCACCCCAATATTTACCTCCCGACTTTCCCCCTAAATCTTGCCAGTTGTTCACCAAGTTCTCGAATTTATTTCTTCTCATAGCGTGTCCACAAAATATTGACCGTATACGTCTAATTATTTCTCTAATCAGTTTACGGTTTTCATTTGTTTCTTGAAGGACATGCTCATTGTTTATTGACTTATTTTGCGCACTTTACAAACTTCTTGACACTTGAAAATCAAAATAGGCGACAAAATATATCTCTGTCCTGGTAAAGTTTCGATGCTAGACACCTCCCCCCCCACCCCCACACACATAAGATATTTCATGTATCAAACTATATGATTCTCGTTGTAACCACATCTGCCGCTCCATGTATTAAACTACATTTTACATTGGTAGTCGCTTAAAATCGACAGGATCGACTTCATTGTACCGGGTTTTATCCCATATGGCTCGGTCTCTTTCCTCAGCGCGGAAAGCGTCGCACCGAGCTCGAACTCTGTAGCTCTAGCGACGATCCACAGGAGTCTCCGAAAAATTTCACTCGTGAACCGAAGGACGCGGCCCGTAATCGAACCCACAACCTTCGGAGCCCGAGTCAAACGGCTTGACCACTTCGCCACGAAGATTCGTCACATAGGAATGTTTATCACTGTATATGAAGAGAGCGATAGACAGAAGTGTCAGACAACCACACACATCAAGATCAGAATCAGACCCACACAAACTGACAGGGATACATTTCTTACTCTCTCAAATAGTCACCGCAAGACATTGTCTGAAGAATAACTTTTTAACGTTAATTGAAGAACGCTCACAGAGTAAAGAGAGGAATAGAGAATGCGATATCTGAAAATGTTCCCGAAGAACATATAAACATACTAAAATTCTATTATACAACTACAATTTTCAAGACCGCCTTTGTGATTCAAGAATAAAACTATATAATACACTCTACAAAAATTTATCATTGACTACAACTGGATAATTAATAGTATCACCCATCGGGCACTTAAGCACACATTGCTGTGTTAAACAACAGAGTCATTCAGCATGATTCCAGGATGTAGTGACGACCAATACGATGGTGTCCGGCGCATTAAAGACACACTGGCCTTAAATAGGATGAAGTGTGGTCATTGGTCATGCACTTGGAGACTTTTGTTCGGGCAGTAAAAGATTTGCGACATGATGACTACTTGATGATGTTCACTCCATTAGGAGATGAACATTTATTTTGTAACATTAATAATAATGTACGGGCGTTGCCCGGGTAAAGCGAAGAAACATATGCATAGTATTATTAAAGTTTCCCGTTCGATTCGCTTGAAGTGGCTTACTTGCTTCCGTTCGGCAAATGAAGTTAGTTTTATGTCACTATGCCAACACAGACTTACAAACTACGCTGCACTTTAGCACATCTAATGAATAATAATAATGAGGACTATGACTAAACAAATGAATTACTGAATGCACTAATAAAAGATGATAACGAATAACAATGCATTCTTCAAGGATGGAGGAATGAATATATTAAATATTAATAACGTTCTATTCACGTCATTTCCAGTTTTCTGTTTTGTTGGTGTCTTTTTGTGTGATGAAGTTGTCCTCTTGTCACATTATTATAGAGCTGTGCGTTTTGGCTGCTTTTCTGTACGAGACCATTGTCTAAACAAATGTGTTTACTTCCGTGTAACTGTTGGAATGCGCGGGGCAGGCGGTGATTTATTATTTTGTTCTGTGCCAGAAGGCATATGTCAAGGTCCTGTAGGGGACAGAGAAGAGGACAGACGATAGAGATAGGGACATGGGGTGAGTACGGGGTAAGGAGAACAGTCTAGATGCTGAAGACAGTATAGTACTAGGACTGTACCCGTGAAGGACAGGGTCACCCTGAATAGAAGTACGCAATACGCCTAGCCTCAACCAGGCGTATGCGAGACATATGACTTCTCATGGGCTGCACGAGGGACAAACACTTCGTGACCACCGGGCAGTCGAGGAGAAGCCAGACGGGCTTTGGACATGACAGAGAGAGGATGCATGATTGAGAGTGTGACAGGATAGACTATACCTAGGACTTTAGGGCCATGGAATAGCTGAGCCGTTTGACTTGTGCTTGTGTGTGTGGCTGTGATACGAGAGCGTAGTGGCTTGTATTGTAACGTATTATATTGCTACATTATTGCTACATTATTAATTAGTGCGCGAACGAACATTGTACTGATAGATGAGACATTATAGTATGATTATATCACGGAGTAATAAATAATATCTCATTAACTCATGTGTTTATGTCTCATCTATGCTCGCACTATCTACCTGTCTTGAACCCTTCACCTTCTAATACCTCCAGACGTTGACACATCGCAACACACTCTTTCTGAGCACGTTCTTGTACTGCTCACACGGGGTGTGCAAAACATGGGTTTGGTAGTCTAATACATCAGCAGCAAGCTATCATTATGACGATGTGTACAAGTGCTTGCGTCTGAGTAGAGTATCCCTGGCACATACAGACAGACAGATAAACATATATACAGACAGATAAACATATATACAGACAGATAAACATATAGACAGACAGACAAAGCGATATTTTTATTTACACAGACAGACAGATTAAGCGACATACGGGAAAATATACATATATTTTCATTTGTATCTTCTTTATCGCCTTACAGTGTGTATTTCAGTAAATTTACTAAACGGTCCAAAGAGAAACATTCCAGTCTTTGAACAGAATTTCTCACAGACACAGCAGAGTTGGTATAAATTTAAGAACTACAACAATCACTTAACAATGTCTCAGATGGAAAGAATAACCTTAAAATTCCCCAAATAGATTTCCAGATTTGTCTGAATGAATAAATATAATCAGGTATGCTATGTCGCGTCGTGACTGATTATTCAATTGGAAGCCTAGAGTGATGCTCTTTTTATCATGCCACTCCATCATATATATCTCTTTGCCTCTCTCTTTTTATCATGACACTCCATCATAAATGTCTCGTTGCCTCATAAATATCTCATTGTTTCGCTCTTTGTATCATTCCACTCTATTGCAAATATCTCTTTGTCTCGCTCTTTTTATCAAGTCGCTCTATGAAGAATCGACCTTTGTCTCTGTGCACAATCTATTCTTGGAAACTTAATGTAGTAGTATCCCTTATACTTACAATACAAAACGTGTTAACCGTGTTATGGGACGAGGTAGCTAAGCGTTCACGATGCTCCTCTATGGCTAGATCACACCTGGTTTGGCTCGCGGTTTGCACTGGCTTTTATAACGTAATCCTGGGGTAGTGGATCAGCCGGCTATCCTTCTTGGAAAAAGACGACAGTCTCCCAGAACGTGTCTCTACATTGCGGGCGTTAAAAAGGGTCTGAAAAGGTGAAAGTCCGATGGCGCCATATCTGGACTTTAAGATGAATGTTAAAAGACTTCATATTTCAAAGCATGTAGTGTATTCACTGTGAGTGCAGCCGTACGAGGGCGGGCATTATCTACAGCACCAATATTCCTCTTGAGAGAAGTCCACGGTGCTTCGATGATATCGCGGACTTCAGTTGTTCATTTGCAGGCCACTGTATCGAGCATTAGTCGCAGTTCCACCCCTTTCATAGAAATGTATCAATATAGGGCCCTTAAAGTCCCAACAGATGGTGATCATGACTTTCCCAGCGGATTCTTCCTTCTTGAATTTTTCTTAATCGGAGACAACAGGTGTGTCTACTGCATCGACTGCCTCTTACTCTCTGATACATAATGATATACACTGGACTCGTCATCTGTCACAATTTGATGGAGGAAACATCTCCTTCTCGAGGATGACAGTCCAAATACTCTTGACAAATCGTCTGCGATGCACATTAGTGATCATAGAAAAGCTGTCTTGAACCTCATCTGCTACAGTTTCCTATGACCGAAGTCATCAGGATAATTTGTACGCAGCACTGTGCCTTATGTTGCATTGCTTGCTTGCTTGTGTTCGTCTATGAACTCCAGCGTGAAGTCCTGTATGCCGTATGAAGACACCCTGTTGTGCAACATCAGTGTGATGTTATGCAGGACCTGAGGTTTGCGTGAGTTTCCGTTGTCCCATGTCTAGCTTATTGGTGTGCAGACTGGTGGTTCCTCGCCGTACAGGCAGACACTCTCCGAACTTCGGAGGAGTGACGTATGTTGAAATCCACGGCTATCTCATCAGTAGTAAGTCGCCTATTGTCTCGGACTAGCCTGTCGATTTGCCGTTTCGCTGTATCAACTGAGGTACTTGTAGGACTCCCATTAAACGTTTCATCAATTAATTTTTTTTTGTTTTTCAATTTTGAAATCTTTCTACCCTAGTTGTACACTCTGCCCTGACTCAAGCAACGGTCTCAACACTGAACTATAATTTTATTTGTAGATTTCACAAGATTCACACACTCTGACCACAAAATGAATAAAACTATGTTGTTATTTCACATAATAAACAAGCTGAACAGCGCATAAATGCCTTTGAAAATGAATGTTATAGAAGGGTTCAAAGAATATCTTGGATACTGAAAAGAACAAATGCATCCATACGACAAGATGTGAATATTATGAATATTGAATAAGGTTGGCTACTAAAGACCGTAAAACAAAGACAAATTCAATATTTTAGTCACATGAAACGTCATGAAAGATTGGAGAGAACCATAATGGAGAGGTATATGCCCGGGAAGCGAGGAAGAGGAAGGCCAAAGAGAAGATGGGTGCAGGATGTGGCAGAAGATCTCAAGATGGGTGTATCGGATGCGGGAAATCTTGCTTATGACCGAGAAGTTTTCCGGAAAGTAGCTATGGGAACGAGGTTCTGCAAATGATATACTACTGAATGAAATGAATGAATGTTATTTCACGGTGCAAGTCGACTGTGAATTATCCATTTTGTAATCGCCATTTAGGCATGTCCATACTGCTCAATCTTCACGACCCCTGAGTGGGGTAATACTCAAGAGCCAGTTTGTACCCTGAAATAAAATGTTCCGTTGTCCGTATTCTTCTATGCACTCTGTAATAATATCCCTGTAACTTAATAACTTTCCTTCGTACATACATGTGTATTCTCGACGGTACTATGGAATTTGTGCAATGTGCAGAGATTTTTGTTCTGTGATTTATGAGTGGTGGTGGGGGTGTGGAGAAGCTTGCAGCACGTATGGCGATATCCGTGCGCCATGAAAGTAATCATTTTCTAGAACGAAAACCAAACAATGAATGCGATTTCCAAAGTTTTGGAGGTTGAGAAAACATACAACGGGAGCTGGCTTTTGTGCAGACTGGTTTAATAATCTGTAGTTTATCAAATGTAAACTTCAAACTCCATCCTCGGGGGACATAACTAGTAGCGAGACGTTGATTCGTAAGCGAAGGGAAAATATTTAACATTGGAAAAACATGTCTGTTGATGGAAGACGTAGATATCCATCAAATATGATTACATTAATGTGGTTCAGGAAGTTACAAATAACGTATGTCTGAGTTGAAAAAAAAAAACGAGACATATTTTAAAGACAGACAGTAGAGTGTTGCGATGGTGACTAATATGTCTCAGCCCAGAACACATAGCACAGCTCGCTCGCTCACATTACGAACGACTATAAAAGACAGACTAAATGCTTATGCTGAGGCAGTGGGTTCAACGCTTACACCTGTAAAATATGTTTGCATATCCTTTACAGGACATCGCTGTCAACATCAGCATCTTTCAGCTGATTGTTGATTTCTTGGCAAGATTAAGCTCAGTAGTTTGCCATTGCTTTCTGAGCGGCCGGCTCACATACCCCGTAAGTTACCGACTGCGATTCGAACCACTGCTGATTCTCACCGTCATCACGTTACTCGACGAGAGTATACGAGATTACGGAGAAAAGTCATAACCTCTAAGCCATGAAGCCGGCCTTACACCTAGTAAGTTGGGACTAAATTACTGACCTCTCGTCCTTGACTTGGGGACGTAAATTACAAGTAAGTCTACAGCCGGAGTGGGTTCGCCTGATGGCAAGGTACACTGATAATAAGGAAAGCTAATCCGCAGCGCACAAATCATTCCAGTAGCTTGGACTTAGCTTGAGTTCAAAGCGAATGAAGAGAAAAAAAAGAAGAATGAAATGAATGGTCATAGTACAAAATTACGATTGAATATTTTGTTTCGCGAAACAGTCAGTGGTCGTGATCTTTTGGTAAACGAAAAGTGCTTGGAAAGTAGATTTAAAGAGATCTCAAATGATTTGTGAAGTAATGCTAAACATGCGATTGCGTCTCTACTAAAGTGCCCTTTTACGGGCTTTAGGGCGCAGTTTGTTAGTTCTTCTTCTGTGTTCATCCAGAGAGTTTTTTCGGACGTGATTGCGATGTGTCTGTGTACAGCAGAGCTGCGTTATTGCGCATTTAGGCCGACATATCCGACTTCTGCGAGAATTTGTTGACCGGGTTAACCTTCCCGGGTTATTGCTAGTTCCATAATTTTATAGACCAAACGGCACACGATGGTGATGTGGCCAATGTCATGCCAACCGCGTTTACGCTCTAGGGCATTTCATGGTAACCATGATTTGTGGTAACCATGATAATTAGTCACCATGATAAATAGCAGTAGAAAGAAGAGGTCACCAATGGCATCATTGGCACCTTGCCGTCTTGACAGACGATAGTTGTGCTTCAAAAAGGCATAATAACATTTACCCATTGCGGTATCGAATGTAACTGATAACGCCAATTCGCGCTGTAAATGTTGGTCCACAGTGAGTGCATGTGAACACGTGGTCATTTTCTCCATCATGCACCATCATACGTCTCCCTATGAACAATGGGTCACTATGAACAAGGATCACTATAAATGGAGGGATACTAGAACAAGTAACACGTATCTCCTATCTTGGACATGTAATAACAGATGATGGCAGAAATGAAACACACATCAAAAAGAGAATATGAAATGCCAAAAATGCTTTCAACATCATGAAATAAGTGTTAACATATAAAGAGATTAACAACTCATTAAAATGACAATTGTCGAATGGTATGTATATTAAAAACTACTATATGGCGCGGAAGGCCTGCACAATGAACAAGCAATTAGAAAGTCGAATAGAGGTCCTGACGGTGTTGATATACAGAAGAATATGTATTTAGTGGAAACAAAAAACAATCAAATACAGAGGTTCTAAAAAAACTGGAAATGTAAAGAAAGTTGATGAAAGAAATAAAAATTAGACAAGTTAAATATTTTGGCCATGCTAAAATACATAACACTCTTATAAAAACCATTCTGGATGGTAAGGTTAAAGGCAAGCATGCAAGAGGTAGACAACGATACAAGTGGAAAGATAACATCAAGACGGACGAACAGCAATTTGACAGTATGTACTGTCGAGGGGAGAGACAGACAGTGTTGAAGATCCATAGCAACCGATCTTCATTGTGGAGATGGCGCCTGATTTATTGAGCGATGATAATTAGCAATGGAAAAGAGAGCCCAACAATGAACATCACAGTAAACAGGAAGATAATACAACACGCAACACGTTTTTTTACATTGAATAAACATTAATATATTATAGGAGAAATGAAACATAAATCAAACAGAAAATTAAAATTGATAGAAGTATTTTCAACAACATGAAAAAAGGTTAACCTCTGTCGATATTGCCCGCTCCTTGACGAAGGGGTTGCGGGCGCATTTCGTAATCATGCATACCGTGTTCGAAATACAGCTGCGGGCGATTTGGCAGCAGACAACATTTGCGTTGTTTTTTTTTCGAAATGGTATGGTGCATGCAGGTCGTTCAGAAGGCAATGGCAAACTGTTGAACGTATACTTGCCAAGAGATCACATAAACAGAAAAATTAATGCTGGTGTTGACTGCGAGTCCTGTACGGAAAATGCAATTAATTTTTTTTCTAGAGAGATTAACAACATGTTAAAAATGAGCATTGTCAGATGTTATATGTATTGAACATTGCTTTATGGCACACAAAACGGGACAATGAACACGCAATTAGAAAGTCCAGCTGAGACTGTGTTGATGTTGATATAAGAGAAAAATATGTCGTATTTCATCGAAACAATACAGTTCTAATAAAGAGGTCTTGGGGAAGCTGGTAATGAGAATCGAGTTGATGAAAGAAATAAAAAAGGACATGTTAAATTTGTTGGCCACATGAAAAGATATATCATTCTAGTGAAAAAAAAAGGAAAACAAAACTACAAGAAAGGAAAAAGTTACAAGCAGGCGAGCAAGCGGTAGACAACTATACAGGTGGGAAGATAATATTAGCAGATATGCGAAATAAGTCTGTCAGAGTATGAAAACAGCGAGCCCATTGGGCTGCTAGGCAAGTGAGCAAGGCCACAACGCTATCGCTATATCAACCCAAGTCTAGTACTTACAATAAATGATGAGACTCCAGTCCAATACGAAGGATAGGCGATTGAGCTGTTAAAACATCTGGGGTGTTTATGCTTGTAGCTACGGTTTGATTATGCATTTCACCGATGAAGGACTGGTAGTGCATAGGTTCCGTCGCCCAGCTACTGAGTTGAATGCATGGAGCGACGCTGTGAGCTATGAATTTCGCGTGGCATTGCTTTTACAACAGTCCGCAGTTGTTTGTAGCATGACCTGTATGTTCAGAAAAATGGCGGCCGGACGGTCGATGACAATAACTGGGTTGCCTTGTGCAGTAATGTGTTCCTGTTGGCTTTTCTAGTGACTGCCGCTGCCATCGACTATGAACTGTATTTTTCGAGGCGGAGTTTTGTCTTGGCATTATGAAGTGGCATTATGCATTGTATACCTGCGCAGGCTGTTGGTTTGTCGATATTAATGTCTGTTCCACTACTCACTGGCACAGTAACTGAGCATAATGGGACGACCCCTTATCGTGACGTTGGAATTGCGACTAACTAACAAAGTAACTAACTAACTAACTTGCAAACATATTGCTTTAACTCTGAAAGGGGTTGAGTAGGGTTAACATCAAACTAACGGGCGAGTTAGCGTAATCACTAGAATGGTACTCCGATACTGTTATTATGGCGGTCGGGTGATGGTTCATTTCCCGCGCATTTCGTCAGCTAAGAGAGAGAGAGAGAGAGAGAGAGAGAGATAGAGAGAGAGAGAGAGAGAGAGAGAGAGAGAGAGAGAGAGAGAGAGAGAGAGAGGGAGAGAGAGAGAGAGAGATTGGCCAATTCCTTCTTGCACTTATGTCTACTAAATGTAATAATCTTACCACTTAATAAATCCATCGCTGGATCCTGCTTGTTTTTCGTTTCTTTTATTGTTTGAAAAAAAACATAAATCAAATTAACAAGTTATCTAAACATATAAGTTCGTGTTAAATAGGATGATGCTATTATAAAACTAAACTTTCCAAGACAGAATTAGTCATTGTACCAAAAGTCGATTATTTAGCGAATTTGATACCTAGTTCATTGAAATAAAAACAGTATTAAGAAAAACTACTATAACTAGGTGACATTGAAATAAAAATTTATGACATGCTCATGTTAGAAAAATTGTCCTCCCGTCGAGACCGGATAAAATTATAGACCCCAAAATGTGGATCTCCGTTTCAAAGTGATCAAGCCGTTTGCCTCGAGCTCCGAAGGTTGTGAGTTCGATTCCGAGTTACGTCTTTCGGTTCACGGGTGCATTTTTCTAGAAGACTCCTGGGGGTCGTCGCTGGAGTTATAAAGTTAGTGCTTTGTGCGACGCTTTTGGCAGCACGCGCTGCGGAAGAGACTGAGCCATATGGGATAAAACATGGTGCAATAAATTCCACCCTCTCGACTTTTAATTCGACTCTTTTTAAGATCCCAAAAATTTACGTTCCGTCACCACCGTGTGGAAATACTGACTCCCATATACTGTCATCCGTCGTGACACCATAAAATTACTGACAAAGAATACCGTCTTCACTCATGGCCACGTGGATTGATTGATCCTACATACTGGTCTTCTGTCACAATCGCATACAATTTATACATCAAATACAGTCAAAACCTCGGTTTTCGTCGATAATCCTGTCCGAAAACAATCGACGAAACCCGAAACCGACGAAAATCGAGGTAATTATTTCCATAGGAATCACGTAAATCCAATTAATTCGTCTAGAGTCTAGCCACTCCAAAATACATACTAAAAACACATTTTATAGTGAATAGATATAGTGTTTAATACTATTTTTCGGCCCAATAATACTAAAAACACATTTTATAGTGAACAGATATAGTGATTACTACTAATTTTCGGCCCAATACATACTAAAAACACATTTTATAGTGAATAGATATAGTGTTTAATACTATGTTTCGGCCCCAGACGTGTCCGAACTCGCACCTTCGCCGTGCCTAGTAACACAATGCATGCCCGTGCTCCTCTTCAATTTTTCAAACCATAATCTGCTGGCCTTTAAATCACCAAGTACAATGGCATTCGTCCCATTCATTTTCTTAATGTGATGGGCATACTACAGATTGACCCTTTCACATATGATTGCCTCCGAAACATAATCGCCATCTAACTGTTTTTGATTTATCCAAAGTAATAACAACTGTTCGACATCTTCAATTGTTTGCCATCTTTGTTTCGTAAGCACATTCATGTCTCTCTCTTCATTAGCCTCTTTTATTGTTTCCTTTTTCGCCACAATGAAACTTATCGTGCATGACGACTTCCCGTACATGCGGCCGATTTCAGCAATCTTAATGCCGATCTCGTAGTTTATTATTAGCAAGTGATGCTCACACAACAAAAAAGAACTCCAAACTGAGCAGAGGGACACTGAGTCCCATTGTCTTCGCAAAATTAGCAGTGAGGTCATGTCGACACATCGACTGAAAACCGAGGAAATCGACGAAAACCGAGACAAATTTTATGCGATAAAAATCGACGAAAACCGAACTCGACGAAAACCAAAGGCAACGAAAACCGAAGTTTGACTGCGCTGTCTTCACTCACGGCCCCGTGGATTAATTGATCCGTACATACGAGTCTTAGGTCCCAGTCGCATACATCAATATTGTCATCAAATACTGATTCCCAACCTTCTGATTACAATCGCATAGAATTTTTGACCGCAAATACTGATTCCCAGGCTTGTCCATGGGAATGGGATTCCCATGGGAATCCCATGAGAAACGTCCAATGGGATGGGATGGGACGGGACAGCAAACACTTGTATTTTCCATGGGACACATGGGACAGTAGCCATGTCATAGCAACTTTTTAAAAAAACTTTTTTAAAGCCTTTTATCCTTCCTTTTTCTTTATATACTTGTATCAATTCTTTATCTCGTGGTGGGACACCGGATAAATTAATAAATGCGCGCATGCGATCATATTACCAACGTTTCAATGCCTATTTAAAAAAATTACTCGCATTACTTTAATGAAGATGATGAAGAATTCTTAAACCACATTCCGAATATTGTTCAGATTAAAGGAATGGTGTACATACATGAGAAATTCAAAACTTTTTTTTGACAAACTAGAAATTGATGGTACTACATCTCATTTAATTCTGCTGTTATACTTCCTCCTAGACTATCAGTTGTACAAAGTTATTGTTGATATTGACGAAGAAACTTCCAGCAGCATGGTGAAGAAATATTGTCAGAACTTTCAGAAAATTATTGGAGAAAAACTTTGGCCATATTGCGGCAGTTCTTTGGCAGTTATTGCAGCATTCCTTACTGGAGTTGACATCAAAGCCAAAATAGAAGACATGGTTAAGTCAGTTGTTACTGAGAAGAAAGGGAATGTGGACACCAATAAATGGGCCAATGATTGGATCGCTTTTTCTAAGTCTGTTGTTCCAACTGTTATTTCATTCATCAGCGATTTAAATCTTTCTTATGAATCATCTGCTGTATGTGAAGTAGCAGGAGTTGTAGAACAAAAGCCGAAAAGTGATTTTGACTTATTTCTTGATCCTTCACCAAACAAAACACTTAAGTTTGACCCCATAAACAAATTCCTTGAGGATGAAGTCACCGTGTTTAAAAAATTACGCAATCAACTTCACAACCATTAAATTATTGGAAAAATGAACATAGGTTTCCACTGCTAACAGCAAGTGCGAAAATTGTCTTGGCCATACCAGTGTCCTCAGCGGCAGTAGAGCACTTATTTAGTGCAGCTGGATTGTTGTTGAGTAAGTTACACAAACGGATGTTACCAGCTCTCGTTATAAACTCTGTGTATATCAGATTTGCATGTAAGATGAAAATTGTGGAAATGGTTCAGGGATTACCTGGATTAACTGAATTATTAGAAACAGTCGATCAGCAGGAAATTGATAATGTGCTGAATGAGCAGAGTGACTCTGAAACAGAATGAGAGTGTCAGAATGACACTGAATTGTCATATTTAGATTAAACTTTGTTTTAATAAAATACTCTTGAATATTAAAATTAATAAATTCTGTTGTTTTACATGTCTCTTTGTACACGTAGTCCTATTTAGTAGACACTAACCCTAAACTTTCATAAATTTCATAATTTTATTTGAACTGTATTCCATATTAGTATTATCATGGGAATCCCATGGGATGGGACAGGCAAAATGACCGTGGGATGGGATGGGAATGGGACTGAAAAATGTGTCCCATTGACAAGCCTGCTGATTCCAAATTGCTACTGTTTGAAAATATTAACCCAAAATGCTGATCTGTTGCATGGACAATATGACCACTAATATCGACTTCCTCTTCCTTAAGAAGTAAACAACCTGCATATTAACGATACTGTAAATAAAACTATTTATTTTACATGTTCACATACATCTGAGACTATAAATCATTTTAAAAATTTAGTATTCCATTATAACTAGTAAAATGTTGAGGAAACTGGAGAAAGAGGAGATGTGGTGTTAGAAGGAAATGTTGTGACCATCAAATGCATAGAAGAAAACAATCGACTAAGCACTGAGTGCTGTTGATAGATTGTCAAATCAGCAAGGTACAGAGAACAGACATTTATGAGGCATATCAATAGTGGAATAGTGAATGAGGCAATTAATGTTTTACATGAGAAAATATAAGGCAAAGAAGACACGAGAGAGAGAGAGAGAGAGAGAGAGAGAGAGAGAGAGAGAGAGAGAGAGGAGAGAGTGTGTGTGTTTGTGGAGAGAGAGAGAGTGGAGAGAGATAGAGAGAGATAGAGAGAGATAGAGAGAGAGAGAAGAAGAAGCAGAAGAAGACGAAGAAGAAGAAGAAGAAGAAGAAGAAGAAGAAGAAGAAGAAGAAGAAGAAGAAGAAGAAGAAGAAGAAGAAGAAGAAGAAGAAGAAGAAGAAGAAGAAGAAGTAGAAGAAGAAGTAGTAGAAGAAGAAGAAGAAGAAGAAGAAGAGAAGAAGAAGAAGAAGAAGAAGAAAGTAGTCATGTGGAAAGCTTCACAGCTGGGAAACACAAAATAATATAAAAAACATCAACGTCATTAACACATCTGATGACAGAGAAGATTAACGAGTTATGAAAGCCCATGCCTGCTCCAGAACAAGCGTACAAAGATGAAGAGAAAGAAGCTGAACTATTTCCGGAATGTATACAGTGTACTTTCTGTTAACAGCTTCATTAGGCATATCCACAGTCTTTGGTCTCTTCAGAAACTAATTTATGACAAGCTAGTTTTCTTTCCTTATACATTTTCTTCCACTGATAAAGTGCAAGCTTAAAAAGAACTACGACGAAGTTATATTTTGATGATTTTAAAATAAACAAATTGGCGTTAAACCAAATACTAGGCAGCAATATGAACGCATATACAAACACGTTTACGTAAGCCAACATGTCAGCTTGCCATTAACCACCGTTAGATGTCAGTTGTATATGCTAAATTGTCAGTCAGCCAACGGTTCTGGCATCATTGTGATTAGTTTATATTTTGCACTTTCCGTGACCTTTTCAGCTTCTTGGTTATGTCGCGTATATAATTTGCTCATTACATGCTCTTTTATTGAGTTGCTATTTTATGTGCGTGGGTGCGCGCGCATGTGTATATGAGTGTGTGTATCAAAAAATAAGACACGGCGTTCTCACAGTGATAGCAACGCTATTACTGAAATCGTCTGTATTTACTTTCACCTGGTTGCGTCAGCTAACATTAAAGTTTATTTTAACCATACATTTTGGTTGCTTTGGGAACTACGGTAGCCCAGTGGACATCGCTCTGCCTACCGACGCAGCAGTCCAATGTTCGAGAAACCTTTGACGTGGGATTTTGTTTTTAAATTGATCCGGATTTCCAGGTCGATACAAGCTATAATGGTTGTGCAGACATGTTCTTGGAGGTAAAGGCGTCCGGCGTGATTTTGACCACATTACCAATGTTGTGCCTACATGTTGAACAATTTGATAATAGCACCATATAGCCAATATGTATCAAGGGATCGAAAGGGGTCTGTTAATTTACTGCTGTGCCTTCTTGACAACGAAGGAGTTGTTGAGGTGCTACATAGAGGCTGTACTTTTGTATGGATGTGAAGCGTGGAGAATGAGCAGTCAAGCTGAAAAATAACTGATGGCTGTCGAAATGTGGTTTCTGAGGATAATGCAAAGAATACCATGGACAAACAGAAAAACCAACGACCTAGTCTTACAAGAAACAAACGAACATCGTAAACTGATTAAAGAAATTAGACGTAGACAGTCAAATTGTTTTGGACATGTTATGGAAATAAATAAAGTATAGAACTTGGTGACAACTGGCAAGATAGAGGGGAAGCGAACAAGGGGAAGACAGAGAAGTAAATACTTGGATGGCTTGACCACGTGGCATGGTCGAGAAAAGAAGACTGAGCTGATGCACGACTGTGGTGTTCGAGTGAAATGGAGAATCATGACTGTCCACGCTTACTGGCATGGCACATGATGGATGGATGGTGTTTTAGTATTATTTTAAAATTTTATGTTTTACTTTAGATCTGTTTCCTTTATGTAATCGACACATAATCGTCGTTTGTTGTGTCCTAGAATACTTATTTGTATGTTATTATTTAATTATTTAATATTTTTCTTTAGATTGTCTTTTTTGGGATTTTCCCTCTTTGATTTATATTCACCTTCATGGGGTCCATTGAAAGGCATGTACACCGTTTCCGTGTTTAGTATGTCTCGTCTTTTCGCAGGAGATTCACATACCTAACTGTTTGTATTTCCTACTGGACTTTTAAGTTATTACCCTAATAACGGACACTAATTTGAGACGATGCATCTTTTCCGGAGCAACATACACATCTGAATTATGGACCACTTCCAAGAGCCAAAAAATAAGAATGCGACATGTGAGCTTAGATATTACAAACATATTATTAGAACGCCTGCCTCCCTGGCCGAGTGGTTAGCAGCTTTCTCCTTAACCCCGTATACTCTCGTGGTTGACGTGAGCGCACGCGAATTGGAAGCGGTTCGAGTCGCGCCAGTGACTTATTAGAGTATGGAGCCGGTCGCTCAAAAGCAATGGCAAACTGCTGAGCGTAATCTTGCTAAGAGATCAACAATCAGATGAAAGATGCTGATGTTGACAGCGATGTCTTGTAAAGGATACGCAAAACATTATTGGAACGCAATGAACCAAGAAGAAAAGAAAAACATGTATTCTACCAGATGAAGGAAACCGAATCAAGGGTTCACATGGCCGAATGGATAAGACCGCTCGTTCTGAAACATCCGGTGCTGATGCCGAGGTAGCGGGGTAAAACCCTAAACCGGTCAGTTGGACTAAAATGGTGACTTTTCGTCGTTGACTTGGGGACGTATATTACAAGTACCTTTGAAGTATGATGGTTCGCCTGAAGGCGAAGGACACTGGTAACAGAAAAAGCTAATCCGAGCCACTTCAGTAACATTTTATATATTGATTTTTAATTATAAAACCCGCACAGTTAAATACCTCTTGAAAAAATTAATCCAGCGGTACCTTATTCAAGTCTGTAGGTCATTTCTAAGTCAAGATATTAAAGTGAGTGTGTCAGTTTATTATTTAATATAAACATTTTAAAAAAAACGATTTTGATCCATTACCTATTTGTGACCCCCCCCCCCCCCACACACACACACACACATACACACATACATATCCACGTCAAGCTGTGATGACGTCAGACCGCGCGCGTGAAGCACGCGCGTTTGTCAACGCGAGGCCGCGAGGCGGAGGTCTATATTAACCAGAGAATTCGCCTTACAAAGTTACCCAAATATAAATGTAACCAACTTGTAGCGTGATGAAAATGTATACATGCATACTAAAGTGGGTGTTGAATGAAAACATGCATTAATTATCATTTCCATCACTCTGAATAATCCATAAGAATATTAAATGATCACCGCTGAATTGTGACACGGAAAATAGCTATTTTCCCGCCACTGGAAATTACGGCATCATAGCCTGCGATCTTAATTATTTCAGTTTGGGATGTAACCGCCGACTTAAAGTGTCGAAAGAAAGGCGCTTAAAAGTCGGTAGAGTCGACTTCACTGCACCGTGTTTTTATCCCATATGGCTCGGTCTCTACCCGCACGAGTCTTCGAAAAATTTCACTCATGAAGCGAAGGACGCGGCCCGGAAGTCAAACCCACAACCTTCGGAGTTCGAGTCAAACGGCTTAGACCACTTCGCCATGAAGACTCTTTAAATTGTTTAAAATTACACACAACGCGTAAAAATGGATTCTCAATTGAATTATCGATACTAGATCAATTCCCAACGTCTATATAAAACGGGATTTACGAGTCAACTTACGTCTTAAAAGACAGTCTCTTTATCTCCGTAAGAAAAACAAATTTGAGAAGCCAAGTTGTATACATTCGTAGACAATGGAGGGAACTACAATACTCGGTAATCGGTTACTGTTTTAATGCGATCTTGACATAATCGGGGAGTTTAACGTCACGAGTGCTCTAAACCTCCTTAAATCAGAAGACACAATAACAAGAAATCGAAACTTACCACAAAACAATATCCGGTAACATACGGTGAACATAAAATGTAGTGCCTAGCTAATTCACACGTAAAAAGCAAACCAGTCCACAAGAAGTTGTAGCATGTGTATCGACTAGATATGAGTTCAAAGTGAGCGGGCGAAAAAACAGAAAGAAAACAATCACTAAGAGTATCGTGCATCGGAAACTAATATAGTTCCCATGCTAGCATTAACAGTAACAGCGGTTCAGAATGATTCATTGAAGATTTGCCGACCACCAAGATGGTGGACGAAAGACATTTAAGACACCTTGACATAACGGGGTCAGCCACTCGGGAGTCTGCCTAGCTGAATACCAGCCATTTTTCCTTATGAAATATTAACACATTCTTTTTGATATGTCATTTAACCTATTATATACTAACTTGGTTTAAACGATTACACTTGTACCACTGTAGAATGGGGTATCTCCATTGTGCTTTTCCTTTCTGTACTGCCTTTCTGGAACTATTACTTACAGTCCATTCCTTGTGTTTCAAAGACAGTTATAACATTTGGAATAAATGTACAGTATGCAAAAAAAAAAAAAAATGTTTTGCATATCCTTTACAGGACATCGCTGTCAACATCAGCATCTT
Organism: Cepaea nemoralis; assembly: GCA_014155875.1. NCBI lineage: Eukaryota > Metazoa > Mollusca > Gastropoda > Stylommatophora > Helicidae > Cepaea > Cepaea nemoralis. Next base: position 292,405 of record JACEFZ010016455.1, on the reverse strand, counting down.
TCAGCTGATTGTTGATTTCTTGGCAAGATTACGCTCAGTAGTTTGCCATTGTTTCTGAGCGGCCGGCTCACATACCCCGTAAGTTACCGACGTGATTCGAACCACTGCTGATTCTCACCGTCGTCACGTTATCTACGCGAGTATACGAGATTACGGAGAAAAGTCGCTAACCTCTAGGCCAGGAAGCCGGCACAGTATGCAAACAAATGAGAAATCAACTTCTTGAAAATATAACAAAGAAGACTTCTTAAAACAACCAACAATAGAAGAATGATTACATCCTAAGACTCTCTCTCTCTCTCTCTCTCTCTCTCTATCTCTCTCTCTCTCTCTCTCTCTCTCTCCTTCTCTCTCTATCTATCTTTCTCTCCTCTCTCTCTTTCAGTCTCTCTCTGTATCGCTATATTCTCTCTAAGTATCTTTATTGTTCACTTATGCCGCTCTCTTTTTCTCTTCCTCTTGCTCCTCGGTCTGTCTGTCTGTCTGTCTGTCTGTCTGTCTGTCTGTCTGTCTCTCTCTCTCTCTCTCTCTCTCTCTCTCTCTCTCTCTTTCTCTATCTGTCTCTCTCTAAGATATCGGCTCTATGATTGACACACTTACGTTACGTGTGTATCACATTTTGAGACAATTGTAGAGGATAAATTTCCATTACCTTGGCATTTCTTTAGTCCCCATCTCTGTCTGTTTTTCCTGTGTATGTATGTGCTAGTATATGTGTATGTATGCATTCTTATAGGTGCATGAGTATATTATCCGCCGCCCCTGTATATGGAGTGCATGCTGGTTGAATCTTACCGCCATCTGTCTCTTGGAACTCTGTTGTTATTTTGGGGGTTCACAATTTAAACATTAAAAATAAGTTAAAGTTGCTGAAGCGAGGACAATGAAGACACTTAAATCACATTTGAATCCGATTCCCCCTTCAATAAACACAGCCTTGGCATGATCTGGAGTTACTGCTAATATATCGACCCAGCGATTAGTATTCGCTCCACTGACTTGCAGACTAAGATCAAACTGCATCCAGCGCAAGTCGATTGTATCTTTATTAGACATATACATGGACGCATAAGTGTGTGGAGACCTGGGGCACTGTAATCTGGCTAGGGTATAGAGGATGTGAAGTCTTTCTGTGGTTTACTGCAACATGATGAGGCCATTCATAGTTCAGCGATCCGCGGAAAGTGGAAGGTAATGGTTCGGATTATTGACGATCTGTCGGAAGACAAGATTTTAGTATTATATGTTAGCGACTGCCCGGCGTGTAGATGTAGTTGATAGGGTGATACGCTGTAATGTCATGAGTGCGTAAAGACGAGGGTTCGACGACAGCGTTCAACGTCCGCCAACAGAGGACAACTCGGGTCCCCTATTCCTACGTGCAGTCAGAACTACAACATATGAAGGTCCATTCACATTATAAACTCAAAGCTGGTTCCTGCATCGTAAGACTTTTATTTTAAAAGGATAATAATGACTGGTGGACAGGTAGCTGGGAAAAATAATTAATACATTTGAATATTAGAAGATGGAAACAAAAGACTCCACAATTTATTGCCTGCCATATTTCGCCGCCCGCACTTCGTCAAATGCAAACTGCAGAAATCGCACAACATAAACTACAGCAAAAAATGTCGGTCCTTTAAGCTGAAGCAGAACAATGTCGGTCTTTAAGCTGAAGCAAAAAATGTCTGTCCTTTAAGCTGAAGCAAAAAATGTCTGTCATTTAAGCTGAAGCAAAAAATGTCTGTCCTTTAAGCTGAAGCAAAAAATGTCTGTCCTTTAAGCTGAAGCAAAACAATGTCTGTCCTTTAAGCTGAAGCAAAAAATGTCTGTCCTTTAAGCTGAAGCAAAAAATGTCTGTCCTGTAAGCTGAAGCAAAAAATGTCTGTCCTTTACGCTGAAGCAAAAAATGTCTGTCCTGTAAGCTGAAGTAAACAAGAAGTGTTTAAACAGCAAGGGGATGACTTCATGGCCACGGATTCTATCCCATATGACTCCGACTCTTTCCGCAAAGCGTCTTGCCGATAGCGTCACACAGAGCACGAACTCCGTAGCTCCAGCGATCTTGCCAGTTGTCATTAATTTCTCCAGTTTATTTCTTCTCATAAAGTGACCAAAAAATGTTGACTGTCCACGTCTAATTTCTCTACTCAAACGGGTTACCAGGTTCGAGATTCGTGAGTTGCTTGGAGTTTGCAACAGGTGAGGATCGGTCCAGTGGTCTGAATATATTCTTGTAAAAGCAAGATCAATTATTGAAAGTAGTACTTGATCTAACTAAAACATCTGTTGGTCTAGTGACGTAAGACGACAGCCTGTGATCCTAGTACGTTGTCTCGGGCAGAAAATTGTGTTCATATATGTAAGATAATAATGACATTGGATTTCTGTCCCTGTAGGTCAACGGTCGATCAGTGTGGTGTAAAATTAAAAGTGGTTATTCTTAATTCGAGATTTAGTCTAGTAGTTTTCGTTGGCGTTTAAGGATCCTACAGCTTGTTAGAGGATAGATAATTACAAGGGAACCCTTGAATTATATCTCGGCAGGCGAAAAGAAATCGTTGGACTCCTTTCTCGGAGAGTTTAGTGAAATTTGTCTTTCCATTATCTTGTGGCGTGCCGTACTCTGAAGTGTACTATCTAATTTCATACTTCAGGTATTTACGTCGCTAATGTCCTAACTTTCTAGAAGGGTTGATTCGGAGAGAAGGATAAAGGACTATCATTATCACGATTCTATGTAGGATTCTTATTGATAGCCATGATTCTTCATCATGAATCATTCGTAAGAAACTACCTAGTATTGGGAGTGATGGTTTACGGATATAGCAGATTCTATATGAATCTGGTCTGTTAGTTCTGTGAGTAAGGAGATAGTGAGGCATGTTAAGATGGAGGAAGGAGTGAATATGGTAGGGACCACTCATATGGTTATCCATTCTGTTTTGTTGCAGATTTCCCCTTTTTGTGGATGTTCATACGTTATCGGCAACAAATTCACATCTGACCATGGGGGATACCTAACGAAATTCAAATCAAAAGATCCAGAAAGTCTAATCTTTAACCTGCATGCCAGTGAATAAGATCCGAATACCAGACAGAATCCGTGCAAACAAGTGTTGTCTGATCTACAAGTCGTTTCAATTGTCGACAGGAGGAGTTCAACCGAGTTATTCCTTTTCCCAGTTTCTGTTATTGTTACAAACGAACACTGAACTCCCTTATTCTACACAACTGGTCTAATGATGACCTTAATGATCCAACACCATCACTTCACAGACTAACATATTTCCTCAGGGAGTAGATCCGATTCTCATCCGCTTCATGTCTCGTAGCCTTCGTGGAATCTACCTTCAATTGAAAATTATTTTATTTTTCTTTTAACTCCGTATGAGAGTGTCTATTTGGGAGTGTGAGGATTGTATCCTGTTGGTGTGTGGTTATATCGGAATCTCATCTGTGTGTGGTTGGTTGTGTAATATTCTAACTCTCTAATTCTCTAATTTTTTAACTCTTCTAATTTTAACTCTTTATTATACAGTGATAACATTTACCTATGTGTTGTCATTGTCTTATTGTTCGTTTGGAAAGAGTGAAAGATAGCTAGAAGTCCATGAACTTCATACTCGGGACGTAACAGAGATTCCATCTCTTCGGATTCCTATTACACATAACAGTGCATAAAGCATGGGAATTGGCGAAGGACACTGGGTCTTCGCTTGGGCAGTGGATTTGTTACACAAAGAAGACGTTCATTTCATTTGTGGAAGCCCATTTCTTATTTGTTAAAGTAACAGTAACGGGCGTCTAACAACATCTTCATGAAAAAACAACAAAAACAAAACAAAACATAATTCCTAATCTTGGAAAGAAAATGTGAACTCAGAGAGGAAGGTTCTTCACCAAAGCGGTGCGATATGTTAACAGTTACGATTGAACTGACTTGAACCCCGTAAGAAGAACGCAAGAGAAGCCGCCTAAAAGTATCCGAAGCTGGTCGGGTGTAGAGGAGGGTACACAAAATGATGTGCTGTACTGTGTTTGACTAAGGATTTGGATAAATGAAAAGTGTTTGGCGATGATCATTAAAGTGTCAGTAGAGATACGATAGCTGAGTAATTTAATAATTGCACAAAGAAGAAGCTCTAATGATTCTAAAATGTATAGTCCCAACCAAACTATAGTGTGAAAAGACTTACAATGAGTAATTTCTAATTTATCAATTATTCAAAGAAAACGCCCCAACGCGTCTGACATTTTAATCTCATGTGAATTAGAAAAGAAAAAAAAAAGCCTTGCAACGGGAATTTTCTATGGGCATAGTCGTTAGTGGCTGTTCAAACTTCACAGCAAAGGATGCACCCAATAATGCTCCATTCCTGTGCCAGAGAATATCACACAAAATACTCCTCACTGTTCCATGTAAAAAAGATAACAGACAGCAGTCTCGACAAACCAACAGCACGCACACGGCACTAATGAATCAGGCCGCTGCCAGAATGCCAATACACAAGTCCGTCACTAAAAGCAGGAATCTGCTATGCGTATGTGAAGTATTTTTTTTTAAAGTTGCATATCCTGTACTGGTCGTTGCAGTCAACACCAGCATTTTTCAGCTGCTGTTGACGTTCTTGGCATGATTACGCTCAGTAGTTCGCCATTGCCTTCTGAGTGACCTGCTCACATACCCGTAAGTAACCAACGCGAAGCTATCCGCTGCGGAAACTCGCGCAGCTGTGTTCATCACGTGGATATACGGGATTACGGAGAAAGGCGTTAATACCTTCGCCAGGGAGACTATTAAGACCATGCTATTTTGAAGCCCTGAGTGCACAGAGGAAGTGGATCTATAATATAAAACAAAAACCAAAAAAAAGAAATACTGAGTAATTCAAGATTTAACAACTACACATAAGCAGAATCGCGAACGACTGTAAACTTTTTGATATTAAGCCGGCTATAATTGACTGAGTAATTTAACATTTGCCGTGCCTCCCTGGCGAAGGATGTTTAACGACTTTCTCCGTAGTACCTGTATATCCTACGTTGAGGAACACAGCTGCGCGAGATTCGGTAGCGGATCGTTTCGCGTTGGTTACTTACGGGGGTATGTGAGCCGGTCGCTCAAAAAGCAATGGCAAACTACTGAGGGTAATCTTGCCAAGATATCAACAACACCGGTAAAATGCAGGTGTTGACAGCGATGTCCTGTAAATAGGATTTGCGGGGAAAAAATTAACATTTATCTTCACAAATGAGAAGCTCCTCATGATTCCAGAATGTATACATGTATAACATTTCCTCAACGAGTTACCTTTCATGCATTTTAATGCTTATTGTTCTTTTGTTGTCAAAGAATTGCTTCATAAGAGATGTTGAATGAAAGAATGTATGAGAGGAAATAGAGAAGAAGGGCAGAATGTAGGACGGGCCTGCGAAAGATTTTCCTTCGTTAAAAAAAAAGTAATTTTTTGTGAGAGAAAGTCAGTTTGCATATCGTTTGCAGCACTCTGCAGTCAACCCACCGCCCACCATTTATTGGCTGTTCGTGATATCTTGGTAAGTTTACTTTAGATAGATCTCTTCCAATCATATTTTCTACTATCAATCTATCTATTCTTCTATTCTATCTATATTTTTAACGGGAACGGGCCGAACATAGACAGACAGACAGACAGACAGACATACAAGCAGACAGACAGACAGACAGACAGATAGATAAATAGGATCCCGCCAGGACTGGGCGAAGCCGGGCCGGGTCAGCTAATATATATATATATATATATATATATATATATATATATATATATATATATATTATATATATATATGGGACGCAGAGGTGTTTCCAAGGCACCAGGGCCTGGTTATATACTGTCCAAGACCTATTGACGCGTCCTCGTCGAGCGTCCTGGGCAACATGTCCCTTCGGGGTCCTGGCTAAAGTCAGTAGGATCGCCGATTCCTCCGAAGTCGGAGAGTGTCTGCCTGTACGGCGAGGAACCACCAGTCTGCACACCAATAAGCCAGACATGGGACAACGGATACTCACGCAAACCTCAGGTCCTGTATGACATCACACTGATGTTGGACAACAGGATGCCTTCATCCGACATACAGGACTTCGCGTTGGAGCTCAAGCCAACGAACACAAGCAAGCAATATATATATATATATATATATATATATATATATATATATATATATATATATATATATATATATATATATATATATATATATATAATGTCAATTTTTGTACAGCAACGTATAGTAAGTAGTTATTAATTATTTATAGGTTATTAAGCAGTATAAATAACTAATTATTGCAATTTTATTTTACTATACACTACATTATATTTGACAATATGGACAAAACTTTTACTAATTTGTTAACAAGATTTTACAACTTGTTATTATAACAAATATTCTTTATTATCTATCAATGGCTTTAATTTAGACACAAACCGACTACATTGTCACTATAATTGTTGATTTCTAATGAGATGTATGTAACTGCTTGCACTTTTTGACTAATATTCTTGAAATCTGGAGCAAGTTTACTTGTTGAAATTCGCATGACAGCATGCAAGTTGCAGTCCGACAATAAAGACCTATTCTTAGATTTGTTGATCTTCAAGCAAGAGAATGCTTGTTCGCAAATGTATGTTGATCCAAACAATGATAAAAGTTTAGCTGCAAAGTTTTTCAAGTTGGGAAATGATTCTTGTGATAAAGATCCATAGAAATCCAGCAAACCATCTGACTTGAATTTCTCTTTCAGGTCATGATCTGCTTGTAAGTCAAGCAGCTCCAACTGTATGTCCTCTGTGGCTGTATCAGCTTCTGCACTAAAAGGGGAACTGAGAATATTGAACTGTGGCTCTAAGTTCTTGAAATCTTGGAATCTCCATCCAAATTCTTCAATCAATGCATCTAATTGGGCTTTGTACTTTTCAGTCATTTCACCAGAAATGGTTTCTTGTTTCAGCAAAGGGAAGTGACAAAATCTTTTTTTCACTTGCTTGTCTGGAGAACAGTGAGAGTTTGCCTGAAATGATCTTACATGTACATACTATTCATGTGCAATTACACAATTGCCCTGAAGTTTGACATTCAGTTCATTTTACTTTTCCATAATTTCAATGGCAAACACAAAGTCTAACTTCCACTCTTTATTGACAATGTTAGTATTAAAGTCACTTTCAATGCCCTTCATCTCTAGGAACATCACTCGCCTCAACACCTTGCCGAGACTCAGCCATCGAACACTGGTGTGGTACAGGACATCGGAATGTTCAGTTTCCAAATCGTCAAGCAATGCCTTGAACTGTCTGTGATTAGGTCCTCTTGATCTGATGAGGTTGATGACACTGACAACTGGGTCATGCTTGATATTCAAAACAGTTTTACTCAGACTTTCTTGATGAATCACACAGTGAAGTGGTAATAATGTGTGGTCTGGATATTCTGCTTTAATCTTATCACTTATCAGCTTTACCAGGTCTACATTTTTCCTGTCACGGCACGAGCTCCGTCAGTTGTAACACTTGCCATCTTGTTCCAAACCAACCCAGTTCTTTCAATACAGTTGGTAACAACATTGAATATATCATGGCCTGTGGTTGTGTCTTTGAGTGACTCAACACTCAGTAACTCTTCAGTTCGTTTGAAAGAAGTGTTTATTCCACGTATAAATATCAATGATTGGGCAGTATAATGTGCATCGGTACTCTCATCCAATGCAAGAGAGTACCACAAAAATTGTTTACCTGCATCTTGAAGTTTATGGATAAAATTGTCACTTATCTTGTCAGCATGCCTGACCACAGTTCTCCTTGGTAAAGTAATGTTGTCAAATGTGTTTTTTTTTCTTTCTGGACACATAATGTTTGCTGCATTTAGCAAACATTCCTTGATGAACTCGTCATCAGAAAATGGCTTGTTCTGTTTTACAATTCTTTGTGATAGCACAAGACTAGCTTCAGTTGCAGCATCTTGAATTTAAGACTGTTTAGTGAAAACAGTTTGCTGTGTCTCCAAACTTTTCACCAACTCCAGACATTTCCATTCCCTCCCTTCGGTTGTTATACTGTATCGGAATGTTTTGTTTGATAATGTCATTATAAATTCTACTCCTTGTAGACAGCCACTGACTCACGACACAACAAGCAAACTGATTTGCTACCAACTTTTATAAAACAGTACTAAGTTGTCCATTTATCATTAAAAATACGGCATTCATCTTCAATCTTACGTTTGTTATTGACACTCATTATTTTAATAAAAATTCGGACAGTTAGAATTGTTCACATCTTTAAAACATAAATCAAACAAAACCTACTTCCGTCTGTGTGTGAAAATAAAATATAGTTGGTTAGTTAGTCGAGGGTTCCAACTTCCCGGCAACTGGTCGTCCCCATTATGCTCCATTCCTGTGCCAGAGAATATCACACAAAATGCTCTCCACTGTCCAATGTGAAAAGTGGAATAGACAGGAGTCTCGGCAATCCAACAGCCCGCACAAGTACACTGCGCATAATGCCGCCGCCAGAACGACAACACAAAAGTCATCCACAAAAAGCAGTTCATCGTCGATTAACTTAGCAGTCACAAGAAAGACCTCACTGACCCGGGTGTTCTCACATGGCTCGGTATCTTTCCGCAGGACGACCCGCCGAAAGTGTCGCACAAAGAATGAACTCCGTAGCTTCAGCGCCGACTCCCAGGAGTCTCCTGAAAAATGCACTCGTGAACCGAAAGGCAAATCAGTCAATTCAGCAACAGCCGGTTGCCATTGTTCTGAATATGCAGGTCACTGTACAAGACAGATGTAAAAGTATTCCACGCGAATTTCCCAGCTCACGGTGTCGCCCACACACTCACGCAGTAGCTGGGCGATGGAACCATGTACTACCAGCCCAACACAAGGAAAATGCGATTGCAATCGTAGCTACAAGCATAAACACGCCAGAGTCCTTAACGGTTCAATGCCTAACCGCCATGTTGGCGACCGGAATTCGAAAATAAAATATTCGGAAAGAAAGTAGTAAACTCAGAATAAATTTCAGAAATATATCAATACTACAACAACAAATAAATTAATTTGAAAATTTTAAATGTGAAAATAATGTATAACAGCAAAATACTTTTAAATTTAATATTTTCTTTCAAAATAAATAATTTTATTAACCGGAGAAATATTTGTTTTTCATAAAATCATCCTTATTAAATGTTTACATGTCGATAAATATTTCTCTATATGAAAATCGATAAATTCGCATTTTAACATTACATTGTTCCAAATGTTGCTGTATGTAGCCGGGGGCGGGGTTGGGGTGAGCGCCCAACCTTGCATAAATACCCCAATGGCTCGTGCATTCATCACCTATGCAGCAAAAGTCCAACTCCTGGCCTTCTCGTGGCGGAACTGTTTTAACTAACAGGAGAAAAGGCGGCGGCGAGTCACTGGCGCCTAGAAATAACCAAAACGCTCTTGATGTGTATGCACGCACATGCATGCGCAGACACGTGTGTGCGTGCCTACACACCTAAACTCGAGTAAGACCACAGTCTGCTCTAGCAAAGGAAAGGTGCTGAAGACGGAGGCAACCAGCCAGGAGGCGCACCACAGAAATCAGGATGCCACGCAATCACGCGTAATGAAATATGTCGACTACTGCTAAATGTTATGGTGCTCGCCCTGCTTTGGACCCCCAGGCAGGTGCAGTGCCGGGTCCTATGCCTCGAAAGGGTCCAACCACAGCTACTGGAGGTCCTTCTCAGATGTCCTGTGGAGCCAGGGGACCTGAGAATAGAATGTCTGGCCATACCAAACAAAGACTAAAACTAATGCACTGGAATGCGGAGGGAGTTAGCAACAACAAAATAGAACTAGAAAACATCTTGGACCAAGAAAAGGTAAGCGTATGTTGCTTGCAAGAAACTCACCTCAACGAAACGAAATGATGATTGGGATATTGCCTTTACTAAGGACACTACTTTCTGAACTTAGCAGTCAGCATAAGGTCACCATACAATGGATACCATCCCACCGTGGAGTACCCGGAAACGACAGAACTGATAGATTGGCTAAGGAAGGAGCAAAAGAAAGAACAGCCTGATGTGCCCGTTACATACCACCAAAAGAAAAGAATGATCAAATGAGTCAGAAGGCCACCAAAACCTGCTCAAGACGACTACCACGTTATTAACAGACCAGAACAAGTCATTATTCTGCGCCTTAGAGCAGGACACAATAGATTACGCAACCACATGTATACAAGATTCAAGATGAGTGAATCAGACATGTGCACATGTGGATTGGTGTCGCAGCCAGCAGAGCACATACTCAAAGACTGCCCAAATTACAACATGTCTAAGTAAACCTTCTGGCCTAGAGAGACGACAGTGGAAGATAAACTCTATGGACTGCTGAGTGAACTAAAAAGGACAGTTAAATTCATGCGGCCCGCGTGCTGTAGTTTGCCCACCTCTGTTCTACAGCACTCATGGACAATTTCAGGATAACCTCCTAACGATTACACCAACGCGTTATAATCTAAGTCTTTAGTGTAAAAAAAAAAGGATTGACAGAAGGCTCAATCTTTCAGTTTTGCTAGCCTGCCATAAGTTAATTTTTTCCAAGTTGAATTGTTAGAATGATACGTAATGAATACCATCGAAGTATATTAAAAAACAAACTCAAATCAAACAAGGCAATCTAGATGTGAAATGTGAAGGATCCACATAGAAGAGCTAAAGTTTATATCTTGAATGATCACTACATTTCCCGTTTGGCACCTTCTCTAACAAAATGCAGTAACAGGCACATATATTAAGCTGCACTATTACCTACGCCAACGGAAAGTGTAGAGTCAACTGGTGCGCAGGACTTTTCCTAACGAGTGAAACAACTGCTCTGGACCATCAAATTATTGCGTTTATCTGGAGCTGTACTGGATGTTTACAACAGCCGCTTTCCCTTATCTTTCGCAATTTTGTCAACGGTATTATTAACGTGAATCCAAGCTTTGGTTTGTTAGGAAAAAAGAACATACAGATCAGAACATCGAGAACACTTACTGAAGAAGATTGTTTGCTAAGACAAATAAACTGAAAGAAAATTATATATTCTTGCTTGTAACAAGACATAAATGTAGGGACAAGATTATAATGAATGCTTATATCGCAATGTAAATCTACTCGAGAAATTTAGAAATAATAGATAATTTATACATGACAGCAACAGAGAATAACAGATGGCAATTTCAAATGTGGTCAAGGGACACTTCACTGGGTGATGATAGTAGTAGGCCTCTTTCACTCCAACAAGAACGCAAGGGAAGCCTACAATTAATGACTATCCTCCGATCTGAAGGTGGTCGGGTGTAGAGGAGGGAACACACAATGATTTGCTGTATTGTGTTTGACCAAGGATTTGGATGAAGTGAAAGTGTTTGGTGATGATAATTACAGTGTCACTAGAGATACGATAGCTGAATAATGTAATAATTGCAAAAAGACCGCGGAATTTACTGAGGAGAGGATCTTAGCAAATAAGGACTGAATGTTTCGGTATGCAATGAGGATGATCGGTCGACTAACTAACTAACTAACTAGCTAACTAACTAACTAACTAACTAACTAACTAACTGGTCTCGGCTGGCAAAGATTAGTTTCATCTTCGTGCCAGGTCATGCGGGAGTACAAGGAAATGAGCGGGCTGACAAGCTCGCAGGTGAGGCTACTGTGGAGGGCGGACGCCATGGACCAGGCTGACATTCTGAATGCTCTACGAGAAGTGAGACTTTTGCGAGAACCAAGTAATGACTGTGAATCTACAACAATGGCTAGACTGCAGGAGCAGCAAATTAAAAGAGGGGTGGCCAAACAAGAACACTACACAGGAAGCCAAAGAAGATTGATAAACCAACACAGAACTGGCGTCGTTAGCCGCTACACGCTGCGGGATTTGCTGAGGAGGGGATCCGAGCACTTATGGACTGAATGGTTCAATGTGCAACGAGGATGATCTGTCGACTAACTAACTAACTAACTAACTAACTAACTAACTAACTAACTAACTAACTAACTAACTAACTAACTTACTTACTAACTAACTAACTAACTAACTAACTAACCAACCAACCAAACAACCAACCAACTAACCAACCAACTAACCAACAAACTAACCAACTAACTAACTAACTAACTAACTAACTAACTAACATACCTACCTACCTACTTAACTAACCAACCAAACAACCAACCAATAAACCAACCAACCAACAACCAACTACCTACCTACCTACCTACCTACCTACCTTCCTACGTAGTACCTATCTACCTACCTACATACCTAACTAACTAACTAACTAACTAACTAACTAACTAATTAACTAACTAACTAACTGACTAACTACCTACCTACCTACCTAATAAACTAACTAACTAACTAACTAACTAACTATCTAACTAACTACTTACCTAGGACCGAACTACCTACCTACCTAACCAACGATCGAACGAACTAACCAACCTACCAACTAACTAACTAACTTACAAAGAAGAAGCTCTATCGATTCTAAATTATATAATCCCAACCAAACTACAGTGTGAAAAGACTCATTCATTCAGTCATTCATTCAGTAGCCTGTCCTTTGCAAAACCTCGCTCCCATAACAACTTTCCGGAAAACCTCTCAATCATAAGCAAATTGTCCCATACACCCATCCGGAGTTCATCCGAAACATCCTGCACTCATCTTCTCTTTGGCCTTCCTCTTCCTCTCTTCCCAGGCATATACCACTCCATTATTTTTCTCTCCAAACTTCCGTGACATTTAAAGTCAGAAAATATTTCAATTTTCCTTGTTGTATCGTCTTTAACAGCCAATCTTCTTCAATACTCATCTCTTGAAGTATGAATGCATTTGTTCTTTTCTTTACCCAAGATATTTTTAGAACTCGTCTATAAAATTTCTATTCAAAGGCGGTTATGCGCTGTTCAGCTTGTTTAGTAAGTGTCCATGTCTCACAGGCGTATGTTGCAATGGGAAAGATGCATGCTCTTAAAAATCTAATTTTTGTAGTTCTTTCTGTCCCACTCCATAATTTATTCTGTTGTTTTAGTCTACGAAGAGCAATTGATAGTCGTCATTTAATTTTTTTCATTGTGTCACCGTTGTTGGTAATCAATGACCCAAGATATTCAAAATTGTCCACCACCTCCAATTTTTTCTCATTAATATATATTTCTTTCTCCATAGTAATTTTATCTGTATGCATTATCTTTGTTTTTGCTATGTTAAGATATAAGTTGTGATTTTCACTATTCAATTGGGTTGAGGATATTAGGTTTTCTATACCATTCTCACAATGAGTAATTTCCAATTTATCAATTATTCAAAGAAAACATCCCAACACTTCTAACATTTTAATCTCAGGTGAATTAAAGGGAAACAAAACAAGCCTTGCAACGGGAATCTTCTCTGGGCACAGTGGTTATTCGAGGTTCAAACTGCAAAGCATAGGATCACCTTATAATGCTAAATTCTTGTGCCAGAAAATATCACACAAAATACTTCTCATTATTCCATGTGAAAAGTAGAACAGACAGCAGTCCCGACAAACCAACAGCACGCACAGGCATGCATGCATAAGGCCGCTACCATGATGCCAACACAACAGTCTGCCACTAAAAGCAGGAATCTGCTATGCGTATGTGAAGTATTAAGACCAGGTTATTTTGTATTCATGCGTGCACAGAGGAAGTGTATCAATGATGTAAAAAAAACAAAAACATTCTGAATAATTCACCATTTAACAATCACACACAGCAGAATCGCGAACGACTGTAAACTTTCTGATAACAGACCGGCTATAATTGACTGAGTAATTGAACATTTAACTACACAAATGAGAAGTTCCTCGTGATTCAAGAATGTATAATTTCTTTTTTCAGGAACCTATTGCGAGTCTGTGATATGCTAGAACCATCACACTCTGTAGACCTGAGTGACAGAGGAATAGGTGACCAGTCGTTCCCTCTCTTAGAGGACGGTGACTGTAGGCACTGAACTCCCATCCTACCGCACTCATGGAAAATTTCAGGGTAACCTCCTAACGATTACACCAACGGGTTACAATCTAAGTCTGTAGTGTAAAAACAAAACAAAACAGACACATGCTGGATCAGTCTTGTAGTTTTGCTAGCCTGCCATCAGTTCAGTGTTTCCAAGTTAAAATAATAGGATGATACTTAATGAATACCATCGAAGTATATTTAAAAAAAAAAGCAAACAAGGCAATCTAGATGTGAAATGTGAAGGACCGCATAGAAGCACTAAGTTGTATGCGTTTGAGTGATCACTCCATTTTCTGTCTGTCACCTTCCCCAACAAAATGCAGTAACAGGTGCATATATTAAGCTGGTCTATTAAGTCTGCCAGCTGAAAGTCTAGTCAACTGGTGCGCATGACATCTCCTAACGAGCGAAACTGCTGCGGTGGAGCATCTAATTATTGCGTTTATCTGGAGCTGTACTGGATGTTTATTTACAACAGCCGCTTTCCCTGATCTTTCGCTGCTTTGTCAACGGTATAATTATCGTGACTCTAAGCTTTGGTTTGTTAGGGAAAAGTAACATACATATCTGACCATCGAGAAAACTTACTTAATAAGATTGTATACTAAGACGAAAAAACTGCATACAAACAGACATGAATGTAGGACAAAATAATTATGAATTAGAATACCGTAACTTCGATCTATTCTAAAAGTTCAGAAATAATAAGTATAATAATACGTTTAGAAGTAGTAAGTCTCCGTGGCGAAGTGTCAAGCCGTCTGACTCTGGCTGCGAAGGTTGTGGGTTCGATTCCGAGCCGCGTCCTTCGGTTCACGGGTCATTTTTTTGAGAATCCTGGGGTCGTCTCTGGACCTACGGAGTTCGTGCTTTGTGCGACGCTTTCAGCGCTGTGTAAAGAGACTGTGTCATATGGGATAAAAACCCGGTGCAATGAAGTCGATCCTGTCGACTTTTAAGCGACTTTTAAAGAAATAATAGATTTACACGATTGTAACAGAGAATAATAGAGAACAATATGGAATGCGGGCAGTGGGCAAGCCACTGGATGATGATGGTTGTCTGAATCAATGAATACTGAAAGGCTTTACCGATGCGGTTGTGAATAAACTCTATTGACATCTGAGTGAACTATGAAAGGCAGTTAAATTCGTACAAGAGACAACATTGCAGTTATAGTCAAAATTCAAGCGAACGAACGAAGAAGAAGCAGAAGAAGAAGAAGAAGAAGAAGAAGAAGAAGAAGAAGAAGAAGTTCAGTTTAGTTTAGTCGATTGATCAACATCACGGCACACGGGTGCAACCCATAAGTGCTCCGTTTTACTCCTAACTCAAATCTGAGTCTGGAGAAACTCAGTTCAGTGCACGAACTCCGTAGCACCGGCGAGGATTCTGAAAATACTTGGGTAGATTTTTAATTCGAAATTTTGCCCGGGCAGCGCCGTTAGGCTACTCTTTTTCGATTTCCAACTGCCAAGGGATTTTTACGTGCGCAACAATACACACGGGCGTCCGATCTCACTACCCAGAGACCAGGGGACATTTTATTACTAGAAGTCCACATGAAAATATCCCGGTCATTGCCGGGGCTTGAACCAGGGACCTCCAGCACTCGAGGCGGA
Source organism: Cepaea nemoralis (assembly GCA_014155875.1). NCBI lineage: Eukaryota > Metazoa > Mollusca > Gastropoda > Stylommatophora > Helicidae > Cepaea > Cepaea nemoralis. Next base: position 276,692 of record JACEFZ010016455.1, on the reverse strand, counting down.
CACCATACCTCGAGACCACGCAGCCCCCCCTAGAACTGAAGTGCTGTCGCTTGCCTGACCATGAACTAAGATAAATGGGGGAGTTTGGTCACACCCTTCAAGCTGTCAGTGGACTTAAACAAACACAGAGGTACCTGTTGTGGGTATGTGAAATGCTAGGGACATCACATCTTTAGACCTGAGGAATATGTGGCCAGTCTTTGCCTACAGTAGCGAGCCGGCGAGTGCTTATATGAAACTCTGGGAAATGTCATATTCATATGTAAGAGTATTGAAGATTTCAGTATTAATCAACATATGTTTCCATGAAATTCACAGGCTCTTCTTAAGATTGACATACACATACCCGGTGTACACATTCATTCGCTGAACTTTAGTATATATGTGTAATGCAGGAAGACAGAATAATTGTATGAACATTATATCCAGCACATGCATTCTTCTGGTTTCCAGAGGAACAGCCTGTGGTGAACGGAAGGCCCAATGTACGGAAGTGAGGCTAAGCAGCCATGTGCGGGACGTGATGATTCCTTGAGTGAGCTGTGTGTCGGCTCTGCAATTATGGAAGCCTCCTTGGATGGCGAGGAATGCCCATGGTCTGCACCAGCCTTCCCTTAAGGGCTGAGCAGGATGTCTATGGCTGTTCTATATGGGCCAGCTGGGATGGGGGATAACACCACAACAGTGAGAGTCAAACGTCCTAAGAAACCCCGGGAAGGTTAACCCGGTCAACAAATGCCCGCAGAAGTCGGATATGTTGGCCTAATGGCGCAAGAACGCAGCTCTGCTGTAAACAGGCACAACGCAATCATGTCCGAAAAAAACTCTCCGGATGAACGCAGAAGAAGAATATATACAGCACATATGAACCTAAAATCCAAATATAAAGTTAAATCATTACTGTAAAGTATTTTTGCTGTGAATTCTTCATTGCAGACACTTTTTATCTCAATTGTGGAAATAGTAAATGCATGCTGCAGGGTATTTAATTGGAAAGCAGGTTTGGGACAAATCTTAGAACAGCTCAGACATAGCGAGTACGTTGAATGAATAGAATTACTCATTAGTTATTTTTCCACCACCCACTTAAGTGCAGAGTTTCACAGACGGTGGAGCTCAGGATCTTATTACTTACGACGCTTTTCTTGAATTGTTGCTCACGTATGATCTCTCTCTCTCTCTCTTTCTCTCTCTCTCTCTCTCTCTCTCTCTCTCTCTCTCTCTCTCTCTCTCTCTCCCTCTCTCTCTCTTTCTTTCTCTCTCACACACACACACATGCATACACACAGAGGCGCGAAGGCACATGCACGCACATAATAAACACACGTACGCACACACTGACATTAGTAGACATAATACGAGACTGGTGTTGCTCAATTGCAGTCTCTCTGTCTGTACTGTTATGAGACATGCTAGACATCTGATTTCAGACAGGTTTTAGAATGGAGCTGTGATCTCTTCATGTGGCAGGTATATTACAGTACATCGATCTCATCACTGTCCTTCCTAAAGGATTCACAATCCTGTGCCTGTTCTCTTCCATCATGAAGTTGCATGCACAGGGTGTCAGAAATGCTCTGTGTCTTGACTTCCGGTCCCCAACATCGAGGATAGGTGATTGAGCAATAAAGGCCTCTGGAGTTTTATGCTTGTGGCTACGGTTTGCTTACTCATTTTCCTCATGTTCGACTGGTAGTGCATGGTTCCGTCACTCTGCTACTGAGTTCAGTACGTGGAGCGACAATATAAGCTATGAATTTCGTGTGGATGTTTTTTTTTTGGCTTCTACATATGTCCACGGTTGTTTGTAGCATGAGCTGCATGTTCTGAAAAAAGTCCGGCGGTCTCTGAACTAACTAGATTGCCTTATGCAGTAATGTGGGGCTGCTGGTGTTTTAGTGACTGCCGCTTCCATTGACGATGAACTGTATTGTTCGTGGCGGTTTGTTTTGTTGGCATTCTGGCAGCGGCATTTAGCAGAATATACCTGTGTCTGGGTTTTAGTTCGTCGAGACTTCCTGTGTGTTCTACTTTTCACATGGGGAAGTGAGGAGCATTTTGTGGCACAGAACGGAGCATAATGGGGCGACCTTTTGCCGTGAAGTTTGAACCGATACTAACTAACTAACTAACTAACTAACTAACTAACTAACTGGCTGGCTGGCTGGCTGACTGACTGACTGAGAACACGAAGGACACGGGTATTTCGATGCCCGATCAGCTGCTTCTTCCACCCTCTATCACCTTTGGTGCTAATCCGTTCTTTCTTTTGCTATCGCCTGCAACTCCCTCATGTCCTATTAATATTATTCATATCTTCACCAAATGTTGTTAGGTCTCCCTCAACTTTGTTTGCCTTGTGGATTCCAGATAAAAGAAATCTTCTTCTCTTTCAGCTTTCCGAGCCATTGAGGTTCTTTGCTGCAAATACAATCCGTCTCCATTCGTCTCTCTGGTGGACCTTCTCTTGCCAGTCGTTGATTCCAAGTGCTTGTAGGTCTGTACATGTACAGATAAAAGAAATATCCCGATAAAATTCTTGGTTGACATGGAATGTTTGGTTATCTCCATGAGCTCTACATTTGTGAATGTCAATACCAATTTATTCCCACTATTCTGTGCAGGCAACGGTCCACTAGACAGCCCTTAAAGCGATGACTTCTTTAACCAGGTTTATCATCCTCCTGAATTTATAACTACGAAGCATGGACACAATTCTTTGGTGCTATTGAAATAACTGGGTAGGAGTTACGCCTTTGTATTGTAGTTGTGGACGACACACCTGGCTATTGGAGACTATGTCATTTGGGGGTGGCAGGTTGGAATCCCTGTGAGGTCATAGTATAGCTATAAATATTTGTGTAGCATAGTGCGTTCTCTAAAACGCGCTTCGTTTCTCAACTGTTATGAAGGCAGATCAATACTTGCGTTTTTATTTTCTTTACTATTTCAGTAGCCTCACAGGTTACCTCGAAAATGGTATTTCAAAAATAAAGAAATGACACTTTTTGCTCACCTAAAGTCTGTGAGGGTATATGATGCTATCCTCATATTCGTGTAGACCAGTGGTTCCCAAACCACGGCCCGCGGGCCACTTGTGGCCCGCCAGCTGTTAGAAAGTGGCACGCGAGGCCTCGTTATTTAATATAATATATTTTAATAATTTCAAAAATGTACTTGGAGCGCCCCGTCAGCGTGCGATAATTTACTCTGCTCGTGGCTGTTATGCTCAAATATTATTGAATGCGCCTGTTCAATTCGCAACGAAAAGTTATGTTGTTCCCATATCCCAACTAGTTAGTTAGTCAACAGATCATCCTCATTGCACATCGATCAATTCAGTCCATAAGTGCTCGGATCCCCTGCTCAGTAAATCCCGCAGCGTGTAACGGCTCACGACACCAGTTCTGTGTTGGTTTATTACTCTTCTTTAGCTTCCTGCGTAATGTTCTTGTTTGGCCACACCTCTTCCAACTTGCTGTTCTCGCAGCCTGACCATAGTTGTAGATTCCCAGTCATCGCTTGGTTCTCGTAAGCGACTTACTTCTGGTAGAGCATTCAGAATGCCTGCCTGGTCCATGGCTCGGCCGCCTTCCACAGTAGCCCTACCTGCAAGCCTGTCAGCCTGCTCATATCCTTGTACTCCCGCATGCCCTGGCACGAAGATGAAACTAATCTTTGCCAGCCGAGACCACTCCAGAGACAGCAGCTAGTCTCTTCTGACCCACCCCATCTCTATAATCCTGAGCATACTCATTGAGTCACTAAGGACACATGCCCGACTGAATGTCTGTGTCTCGAGCCATGTTATTGCCTTACTTACTGCCATGACTTCCATTTGTTTTAAATAGCTGACTTTTGTATGCATCTCTCTTTCTAAGTGCATGCAGGGACTAGGATGGGCAGCACAACGCTTAGCCTATCCGAGCCTTGTCGACAAATCAGAGTGCGCAAGGCGCCATGTTGTCGTGTCGGTAGTGTTGTGTTAAAATTAGATTCTTTTCAAATAAAAATTTACCATTAAAGCCTATAAACATGAGTGTGGAAAATCTAAAATCAAACGATGGTAAAAAGCGAAAATGTGAAGACATTGCTTGTCGTGAATTCAACAAAGATTGGACGGAGAAATTTATGTTTATGCCTAGCCGTAGTGGTGCTTGCTTGCTTGCTTGTGTTCGTTGGCTTGAGCTGCAACGCGAAGTCCTGTATGTCGGATGAAGGCATCCTGTTGTCCAACATCAATGTGATTTCATACAGGACCTGAGGTTTGCGTGAGTATCCGTTGTCCCATGTCTGGCTTATTGGTGTGCAGACTGGTAGTTCCTCGCCGAACAAGCAGATACTCTCCGACTTCGGAGGAATCGGTGATCCTACTGACTTTAGCCAGGACCCCGAAGGGACCTGTTGCCCAGGACGCTCGACGAGGACGCGTCAATAGGTCTTGGCCAGTATATAACCCGGTCCTGGTGCCTTGGAAATACTTCTGCGTCCCGCCGTCGTGGTAGGCCAGTTTGCTTAATCTGTGGATTTTGTATTTCTGTTACAAAAAAATTTAATCTGGAACGACACTTCACAACCACACATTCAGACATAAATGCTCAATATCCGATCAATTCGGAGTTAAGAAAAGATTTCATAGCTAAAAAAGAAAGTTCTTTGACCAGGCAGCAGTCATTTATCACTAAGGCTAACGAACAGAGCAAGAGTGCTGTTGTTGCGTCGTACGAAGTCGCTCTTCTGTTGGCTCGCTAAAAGAAGCCGTTCACCGATGCAGAAGAAATAATTAAGCCTTCCCTTAAAATTGCTGCTAGAATGCTTGGCGATAAAAAGTGTGAAGAAAAATTTGATCAGATTCCTTAGTCTAATAATACTATGGCCAGGCAAGTTGAAGAATTGGCCAACGATGTTCATCGTCAAGTGGCAGCACATATCAAAAATTGTAAATTTTTGTCATTGGCAATAGATGAATCCACTGACATTACTGACGTCGCAGTTTTTGTTCGAGCAATAAACGATAATTTTGAAGTCATTGAAGAACTTCTAGGACTTAAATCGATGCATGCAACTACCAAAGGGACTGATCTATTTGAAACTCTGAAGCTGTGTGTAGAGAAAAACGTCATAGAATGGACCAAATTGGACAATGTATGCACCGACTGAGCTCCGGCTTTGACTGGTAAAAAGTCTGGATGTCTAGCATTATTGGAACAGTTTCTTGGCCGTACTATATTAAAATATCATTGCATCATTCACCAAGATAATCTGTGTGGAAAGACATTAAATCTGAAACATGTCATGGATGTTGTTCTGAGATGTGTGAACAAAATTCTAAGTAAGGCGCTGAACAGGCGTGAGTTCAGACAGTTTCTATCAGACCTGAACGAAGAATACTGTTACACTGTGATGTCAGATGGTTATCTAAAGGGAAAGTTCTGTCACGTTTCTGGGCACTGAAAAATAGTGTCTATCTGTTTCTGTCTGAAATAAATGAATTGCCAACAGAACGGGAATGTCTGCTGAACGATGACTGGCTTAATAACGCAAGCGTGCAGTCACTTGTGAAGAAAAGACAGAACAGAAAAACCACTGCAGGAAATCCTCCTCCAGAAACGTCAAGCATTCTTTGTCCACATTGTCAAAGAACATTTCGAGCCAAAATAAGCCTTATCAGCCATCTTAGAACTCATGGCTCCATACTTTCAACCCCACTGGTTGAAATGAATGGTTATCATCATTCTTGATGGACAAACAACAACAACATGGCTTAATGACCTGGCATTTTTGGTGGACATCACGTCTCATTTAAACTCTTTAAATGTGAGGATCGAGGGAAAAAACAAACTATTCACAAATTTGTGCGATGATATTTCTTCATTTAGAATGAAACTACAGCTATTTATTAGACAGCTCTGATGGACTTTAGAGGCGTTTCAAACCCTGAAGACGCTTGTGGTGGAAAAGAAATGTGACTTGTTACAGCACAAAGTAAAAGTTGAAAGTCTTCTGGATATCTTTCAGTCGAGATTTCAAGTTCAAAAAAGAGGAGGATAATGTTGCTCTCTTCATAAATCCGTTCGTATTTCCTGATGCCAATCTCTGTCAATTACAGCAAAACCTTCAGCACGAAGTAATTGATTTCAAATGCACTGAGATGTAAATTTCTGGAGCTGCCTGCTTCACCTTCAGCTGATCATATGATTTCATTCAGGCGACATTTGCCTGTCGAACAATTTAAACACTTGCGTTCATTCGCCCAGAGATACATTTGTCGTTTTGGTTCGACTTACAGATGCCAGCAGTCATTTTCCGCAATGATTGTTATAAAACAACAAGCAACGTTCCAGACTCACCGACAGTAACCTAGCTGCGCTTATGACTTTGGGCACGACAGATTTGTGCCCAGACATTGATAAACTGGCATCTGAACTAAAGTAACTGGTTATGAAGAACAGTTACAATTGTAAATTAATTACATTAATAGAGATTTTCGAAACTGATTTAAAATTTATTGTTAAATGAACTTTTGATTTTAAACCAAAAAATGACCACGGTGTAGTAATGACACTGACTGCCTTTAACGTTTTATAATTTTGTTGACGAAAGTTAAGAAAGTTAAGACTTTTATAGCACGACTTTTATAATTTTATAACGTTGTGGCCCGCTTAGCTACCGAAAATAGTAGATATGGCCCCCTGCTTGAAAAGCGTGGGAACCACTGGTGTAGACCAATCGGCATTCGGTGGGTGTTGTGGTTAATACCAGGCAGACAACCTTTGAATTTCAGAACATTTCCTAGTACCAATTCTAGATTGGGCAGATCTGTATGTGTATGTGTGTGCGTATTTATGTGTGTGTGTGTGGGGGGGGGGGGCGGGTGAGTAAATATACACAATCTGCCTCACCGGGGATTAAAACACTTGAACACCGAGCCGGGGGGCCAGCTTTCTAGTCATCACAGCGCTGTCTGGGTTTCTTTGGTATTTCTGCGCTTTATGTAAAGTCGTAAAATCACAGCTTTATTATCAAGGCTTTAACAAATCTCGATCATCTGTCTAGCATTTAAGTTCTCCACCCCCACCCCTTTTTGTTTTTCTTGATTATGAAATCAATAGGAAAACTAGGCTTGTCCCAACTTTATTTGACAGTAAAAAGTTCGAGTCCCAGAGTGGTCACTTTAATTTGTAATCTTCAGAGAACGGCTGTAGAGCAGTGGCTAGCACGCTTGGCTGCTTGACCATGTGGCTATTTGTTTGAAATTCCATCGAGGCGAAAATTGTATTTCAAATACTGACCTGGACTACTATGTCGACACAGTGTAACTGAGTACCAGAAGCTGATTTGGGAAGTAAAGGCAGCCGATGCAATATTGAACACATCACCTTGCGAGTACCGATTGGGCTAAATATTGGAGGACCACCATATACCCAATACGTCTCACAACCTGGGAAAAAGTGCTTTGCTTTATTTGTTTCGTATAACCGGACATAGTTGAGACAGACTCCGAGTTTTTTTTTCCAATATCACCTCCCAAGACAGTGGTTTTCGCCGGTGGGGAATTCCCCCCCCCCCCCCCACCCCCACCCCCGGATGAATTTTAGGGTTTCCATGGGAAGGGGAGGGGGAATTAAGATTATTTCACGATCGCGTTAATACAAGAACCGATTACTTGATATTGTTTTTCACCTCCATTCACTACGGTTCTGTACTTCTCGCCGATCCGAAATTCATTGTATAACGTAAGTTGACCTGCAAATCACGTTTTATGTAGACGTTTAGACTTGTTCTAGTATAACATTCTGAACACATGGTGTAGGTATGCATGGGCCAACAAAGGTTGAAAACCACTGTCCTAAGACGATGAAACAAAGCTGTACTTTTAGATGTAATTATTTATTCATCCGTTGAGATTGTACAGTCCAACCTTTGAATTAGTCATGTCTCAAGCGAGAATATAAAAGTGACTCACTGAATCGTTAAGGACACTCGACATAATACTAGATATAATATTAACTCTAATATGTACTTTCTGAGAGGCATTTAGCATTCAAGTCACTATACTGGGTCTTTAAGATTTATGATACTATAAGAACCAGCTAAATGCGTTTTGAGAATTATACTCTTATAAACACTCATATTTTGTATTCAGTACACTACTTAGGACTTACTACTATTTGACTTTCCCAAAATATCATTTAGTTAATTTGTACTCGGGTCATCTCTGACGATTACATGTATGCATTCACACATACATACCTGCATACATCCATACATACCAAAATTGGGCTTGAATTCGCATAGAGGCTAATTTAATAACTTTAACTGGAATTTTAGATTGCCTCAGGGTGCTAAGATCATCATGAAAGGTTTTGGGAAATAAAGACGATCAGTGTGATTATATTGACCTCATCACCATTCGAGGGCTGAATATTCTATTCAAATATGGGGCTGGAACAATATGCCCAATACATCTCAAGGCATACACCTACCTACCTACCTACCTACCTACATAAGTACCTACCTACCTACCTAACAATCTACCTACCTGCCTGACTGCCTGCCTACTTACCTGCCTACCTACGTACCTATCTAACTACTTACCAGCTTTCACCTACCTAGCTAACTACCTACCTATCTACCTACCTACCTACCTGCCTGACTGCCTGCCTGCCTGTCTGCCTACCTGCCTACCTGCCTGCTTGCTACCTACATACTTACATAATTATCTACTTAACTGTAAACTTAACTTCCTACATACTTATCTACCTACATACGAACCAACCTGGTTACCCATCAACCTACATACATACCAACCAACCAAACCTACTTATCTACCTACCTACCTACCACCTTACTTACCTACATGCCTACCTACCAACATACCTATCTACCTAATCCATTTTAAACATTAATGATGTCACTAGATTGTTATTAGGCCATGTGATTTGTAAAAAGTTTCTCGTTTTACACTTTCTTTACCTACCTACCTACCTACCTACTTACCTGCCTACCTGCCTGCCTGACTGTCTGCCTACTTACCTGCCTGCCTACGTACCTATTTAACTACCTACCTGCGTTCACCTACCAATCTACCTACCTACCTACCTACCTATCCACCTACCTACCTACCTACCTACCTACTGATCTATCTACCTACCTGCCTGTCTGCCTGCCTATCTACCTATCTACATAATGATGTACCTACCTGTTAACTTAACTTCCTACATAATTACCTACCTACATACTAACCAACCTACTTACCAACCAACCTGCATAATATAAACCTACATACCTACCTACCTATCTACCTACCAACTTACTTACATACATGCCTACCTACCAACATACCTATCTACCTACATACATTTTGAAGATTAATGTAGTCACTAGATTGTTATTAGCTCATGTGATTTGTCAAAAGTTTCTCGTTTTGCACTTTCTTAATTTAGTTAGCAATACTTTTTTTTTTTAATTTTAAGTGTTAGAAAGATCCTATTTCTCTTTTCTTTATCCAAAACACTCTTACGTGTCTTCGGAAGGTCCATATTTCAATAACTTCTGTCTGAATCTCAGTTTTCAATGTCATTGTCAATATATTTAATCCATACAGCGGTGATAACTTCACATAAGATTAATGAGACAATTTTAAATTTATGTGACATTTTTGGAGAGGAATATACATTTCAAGCTACTGAAGTAGTTGTATACACACACAGTTCCAGTAGGGACCTGGACTATATATTACGGCTATGTTGTATTATGTCTATATAATTTACGTCATACCGGGCGTGCTAGCCTGGTTGATGGCGAATTGCCATGGTAACATCATGAGTACTGTCGGAAACTGGCTCGACACTTGGCCTTGGCCTCTGCTAAAGTTAGGGAAAGAACGACCACTTATTCCTCCGTGCATCCAGGCCTGCAAAACATGATGACACTTTCACATCATTGCCCCAAAGCAGAAATTTTCTTTACGAAAAATTATATTATTATTATATAGGGTGTATTCTTAATTACTGGCAGTGTTTGAAAATATTGCCGGTCCAAGTTTTGTATTCACCCTCTGTATATTTCACGATATATAATGGGTAAATACAAAACTTTGACCGGTAATATTTTCAAACAATGCACAGTCATTAAAAATATATCCTGTATATCCATGCTTTATATCGAAGTGTCTACAAATGGTCTGGGAGCGTATTCGCTGAAAGCTTGGTTATGGCTTCGATTCGCGCCGAGGTTGATTCGAATTCGAAATTTAAAAAAACAATTATCTAGACTCCCAGATCATAGGAAGTAAAGGCAACAGGTGTGGTACTGACCAATTCACCCACCTAGTGTCGATTGTTCTATAAAAATATGGGTCTAGAACCATAAGATTAATGCGCCTAAAGGCTAAAGGCGTCTAAAAGGACCCCATACTTTACTTACTATAAATACTCTGTTACGTTAACTCTCTGCAACTACGTCACGAAAATAACGCGATAACCACACAACACTCAGTCACTTACAGCTAATGTACTACTACAGAAATTCTGTCACATTCTAGGCTACACCATTCCTGACACAGGGCTCTTTCCAAAAGGGCAAACAGCTAGTTTCTTTTTAACATGTAAAAGATAATAAACCGTATGGCGCTGTCACTGTTGACAACAACAGCATATGGCATGGTAACTCTATTTGGTCACAAATGCTTGTCCTTAACATGGACCCAGGACTACTAAGGTTATAGACCTTATTAGATTCTATACACACTTAACGTAACAATACTTTAGCAGACTATTTCAAGGTGAAAGTATTACTTTCTAAAGGGTCTGTTTACATAACTATTTTCGTTTACATGTAATGCAATCAGTAGCAAAAATAAGATATGAGAAAACAGTTCATATGAATTACCAATTACCTTGACCACAAGTAGTCTGACTATGGAGGTCATGGCAGTAAGTAAAGCATTAACATGGCTCGAGACACAGACCCTCACGCGGGCATGTTTCCATAGCCTTAGTGCGGTGGTTCCCAACCGGTGGGGATCCAGGGTTGGGGGGGGGGGTGGAATTAAGATTATTTCAAGATAGCGTTATTACAAGAACTGATTACTTCATATTGTTTTTCCCTCCATACTTACTGTTGCGTACTTCTCGCCCTTTTGAAATTCGTTTTATAACTTAAGTAGACCCGCAAATCACGTTTTAAGTAGGCGTCTAGACTTGCTCTAGTGTGTGTTATTAAATTTAGCTTCCATTTTTGCGTATGTATTTTTTTCCAATGTAGGGACGGAGGTTAAAAAGGGGGGGGGGGGATTTACAGGGAAGAAATACGAAAAGGGGGGTAATGACATTCTGAAAATATGGTGACGGGGTGCATAGGCCAAAAAGGTTGAGAACCACTGCCTTAGTGACTCAATAAGTATGCTCAGGAAGATAGTGATGGGTTGAATCCGAAGACAGTGGTTGGTGTTTAAGGAGCGGTCGTGGCTGGCTAAGATTAGTTTCATTTTCGTGCCAGGGCATGTGGGTGTTGAAGGAAATGAACAGGCTGACAGGCTTGTGGGTAAGGCTGATGTGGAGAGTGAGCAAGCCATGGACCAGTGTAATATACTGAATGCTCTACGAGATGTAAGACTTTTGCGAGAGCCAAGTGATGACTGTGAATCTGCAACCATGGTCAGACTACGAGAAAAGAGATTTGCCCGACGAGTACACTACGTAGGAAGCTAAAATAGATTAATAAACCAACACAGAACTGATGTCGTGAGCAGATAATCTGCGAGATTTATTGAGGTGGGGATCCGAGTGCTTATGGACTGAATGGTTCGATGTGCAATGAGGATGATCTGTCGACTAACTAACCAATGTGTAACTAAAATAGTTTCTGATCAGAGATCTAGAGGGATATACATAATCCAGTGGATAAATCCTCTAGTTATTCAAAAACAACACGGAGATTTAGGTGACACATTTGTCTCACGGTAGAGCATGTCAACCCCGCTGAATCGTAATGTCAAATGTGGACTAATAAGTCATCGTCCACAAGCAATAGACAGACAACTGCTGGATATGTTATTGATTTCACTGCACTTCACGGATAATATATTTAATATCACAATGGCCGTCTTTGCAACGGTCTCCTTTCCCACGCACTGCAGTGTTATGGCAAAATGATTCTAGCTCTATATTTTGATAGACTAATCCTGCCTACCTATATTTTCATAGACTAATCCTACCTACATATATTTTAATATACTAATCCTACCTACCTATATATTCATAAACTAATCCTAACTACCTATATTTTCATAAACTAATCCTACTTACATATATTTTCATAGACTAATCCTACCTACCCACATTTTCACAAACTAATCCTACCTACCTATATTTTCATAAACTAATCCTACCTACATATATCTTTATAAACTAATCCTAACTACCTACCTATATCGTCATAGACTATTCCTACCTACCCATGTTTCTATAAACTAATCCTACCTACGCAGGCTCCCTGGCCGAGGAGTTAGCAGCTTTCTCCGTTAACCCCGAATACTCTCGTGGTTGACGTGAGCGCACGAGAATTAGAAGTAGTTCGAGTCGCGCCAGTGACTTATGAGAGTATGGAGCCGGTCGCTCAAAAAGTCGTGGCGTGCTGATGAGCGTAATCTAGCCTAGGAATCAACATACAGCTGAAAGATGCTGGTGTTGACCGCAATATCCTGAAACAGGATGGAAAGGCGGGTGAAAAAAAAAAATCCTACCTACACATATTTCTATAAACTAATCCTACCTAGCCATATTTCTATAAACTAATCCTACCTACCCATATTTTCGTAGTCTAATCTGTACTCTATGACGGAATGTGGTTAATATGACTCCAGCTGTTATGACTTCGCACATTTTCCGGTAGCCAGGTTAGGTTTGGTTAAACTGAGAGCGCCCGTGCAAAATCCTGTTGGATGGGAATTCGAAGACATGACCACCGCACCGGAAGGCAAACGAGCTCGTCACTGTTCAATCACGACTCACATTGGCCCGTTTTACCTTTCAAGTTAGTTGCAAATACTTTACAAGACGTCGCAGTCAACACCAGTATTGTTTGCTGTTTGTGATTTCTTGGCAAGTTTACGTTCAAGTAGTTTGTCAATGCTTTCTAAACAACCGGCACTCATATCATTGTATGGACACCAATGCCTGGCGGTCTGCTACTAAATTTCCCGCAGCTGTGTTTCGAACACGGTATGCAGGATTGCGAATTGCGTCCATACCCCTTCGCTAAAGAGAAGGCTACCTTCCAGAAACTCGTTCTACTGTTCATTTAGTAAGGCTGGGTCAACTCTGGGGTCAGGTGGTTAGGAGAACGAAATTCCATCGATATTCACTACAGCGGATTCTTCACACATATGTGAACACACACACACAAACACACACACAAACACACACACACACACACGTATATGTATGCGTGTGTATGTGTGCCTGTCTATCTGTATCCGTTTCTTAGTTTACAAATGTCGCATACAAACTAAACATACTTGTCCTCCTCACCCGGGTCTTCAGCTCCTCTGACAATCGATCTGGCAACAGTGCTAGCGAGGAGTTATTTCAATCATGAAAAGGTCACAGGGACAAAGATTTGTTTGTTTTAAAACTAAATACATAAATAGGTAGAGCTAATCACGCGAAAAGATTACGGCGAAAGCCTTGTTCAGAATATCTTCTGGTTGTTTAGTTGTGCGATTCAACTACAGATGTTAACTAAAGGTAGTTTATATGCTTTACAGGATGTCGCAGTCGACCCAATCATTTATTAGCTGTTTATGATTTTTTAATGCAGTTTTCATGGTTAGTATTTTGCCGTTGTCTCCCGAACAGCTGACGCCTCGTTTAATCGAAATCAACGCAAAGAGATCTGTTTTCAAATAGCCCTCGGCTGATTTCGAATCCTGGACTGGGTATGTCGGTGGCGTGTGAAATTCACTGTCTCTTAAACCACAGTTGTCGGTTCTACATGTGTTTAGTTTACATAGTTTGGAATGTCAACAAGTAACTAAAAACGATTGTCTGAAGAGGCTAATGAAACTAGAACATTAGATATAAAATAAGAAAGAGACTAACAACTTTCTTTGGTCATGTATTGAGAAGAGAGGCATTGGAGAACATCGTGACGGCTGGAAAGATCGAGGAGAAGAGAGACAGAGACCGACCAAGAGAAAAGATGCTGGACGGATTTAGTCGATGTCATGGATGAATATCATCATCAGAATTGATCCAGAAAACCAATGACAGAAATCTGTGGAGAGTCATGAACGTCTATGCCAGCTGGCACGGCACTTGATGATGATTATTATTTTAGAATGCTTGATAATTTCTGACCTTTAGTAGCTTGTGCTGTCGGTTACAGTGTAACGCCGCATGGGAGTTGGAAACCATTTAAGAGGGGCTGTAAATGAATAATTGTCCAACATGTGTTGAGTGTCTATGCGAGTTTGAGGTGCAGAGTCGGGAGAGTGAGTAAAATGCTCACGAGGACTGCCTTATCCGATGTGAGGGTTGAAATTTAGTCTTCCGGAGGATTCAAAAACAATGGATACGTATATTTATTCTCTTTTCCATTCAATTAATTTTTAATTTCTTTTCTTCTCCCCAGTCAAATACACCCATTTATTGAATTGGCCAACAAAGCGTGTATATTTTTAGTAAAACAATCGAGCCATAGACATCTGAAGGTTCAGTAAAGATGTTTAAATCCAATGTCATCAGAGTATTGCCCGAAGCAACGTTTGCAGACGTTAAGGTCAGGTTTCCATATAAGGCCATGTTTCCTTACAAGGCCAGGTGTCCTTATCAGACTATGTTTCCTTATAAGGCCATGTTTCCTTATAAGGCCATGTTTCTTTATAAGGCCATGGGAATAACCATCGATTCTGGAGGTCAGCATGGCCGAATGGATAAGAGCGCTCGTACTTAAACATGCGATGTGCTGATGGCGAGGTAGCGGGTTCAATCCCTACACTGGTAAGTACGACTAAAATGTTGACCTCTCGTCCTTGACTTGGGAGCGTAAATGTAAATTACAAGTACCTCTGAAGTCAGAGTGGGTTCGTCTGATGGCGAGAAACACTGGTAATAGCGACAGCTAATCCATACGAAAAAGGAAAAACAAAAACAGCACAGTGTACTAGAAGTGAAAAAACGTTAATGGACAACACATAACATCAAAGCCAGCGAAAGCAAAAATAACAACAACAACAGCATCAGCAATAACAAATTGCAGAACAACAATTACAACATCAACAATAACCAATTGCAGACTCTGCATGAGCGAGAGCCAGATGTAAATCTGCAAGGATGCTTCATTTATATTACAAATACCAGATGCGTGTTTTGTCAGCTGATTTGTTAAATATCTAAAGTTTCGCGCCCAGATGTTGTCATAGGAAATAATCATGCCCTTAGAATTCTGAAGTTTATTGTTATATCTGTTTCAATCAATAACGGTTTTAATTGCTTTTGTTTTTGTAGAGGCCATATGTGTTCTTCTTTTAATTTCTTTCACCATTTTACCATATCCATCAGCAGAGAAGCTAGATATTCAAAATCAATCATTTTATGTATTTTCTCTCCCTTGACAAATACATATCTCTTCCATAATTGTTTTATCGCTAGTGTTTCATATGTACTTTGAAAATAAAGTGTGTTCCTCAGTTTAGTAATTCTGATGTAATTTCTTTCCTTTCTTCTTGTTACGTTAAGTTTTCCAATAATATTTATGTTATGTTTGGAAGAGTTTTCTAAACAAGTCTTTGCATGAGTTGCCTATAATCTGATGTTCGTTGCCACTCCTATTATGCTAACCTATCGCTGGAAGGGAGTATATTTGGCTCTGTGTCAGCTGTATATTAACATGATTCCTGTATGCGCTTTGTTGTTTGGATAAAGTCTTCTTTCATGAACGAACCATTTAACGCGTTGCCTCTAGAGAAAATCCGTTGCTATCATTGAACCCGCTTACTTTCCAATGCTTCTGATCCAGTCATTGCTGGCATTATAGCCAAATGCCGTCTGTTGTAGTAGTTCCTGATCCTGTCATTGCTCCCACATGAGATCTGTTGTAGTAGTTTGTGATCCTGTCATTGCTCCCACGTCATGTCTGTTGTAATAGTTTCTGATCCTGTCATTGCTCCCACGTGAGATCTGTTGGGAGAAATGATTAATGCTTTAGAAGAATATGGAATAGATAAAGTTACCAGTCTGCTTAATACAATATATGATACTGGAAATATACTTCAGGAGTTATGTAATTCTGTATTTATTGCAATCCCAAAGAAAACCGGAGCCTTGGAATGTGATCAACATCGAACAATTAGTATAATGAATCACATCACGAAGATTTTGCTAAGAATTATCATGCTAAGAGTTAGGAGGAAAATACAACCTGAAATAGGAGAAGAACAATGTGGGTTTGTGGAAGGCAAGGGTACAGTAAATGCTGTGTATATACTGAGAACCATAATCGAACGTTCTATAGAAGTAAACAAAGATCTACACCTTTACTTTATTGACTACACAAAGGCTTTCGATAAAGTGAGACATGTCAACATGATAAGGATGCTTGAGGATCTACAGATTGATGGAAAAGACCTTAGACTTGTAAACAACATATATTGGAAACAACAAGCTGCCATAAGAGTTGATAATGAAGTAAGCCAATATCAGCCTATTAAGAGAGGTGTGAGACAGGGATGTGTAATGTCTCCAGATCTGTTTTCCCTGTACAGTGAAAGTATTTTCAGAAATATTGAAGATATGGAAGGAATCAACATTGGGGGACGATGCATCAATAACATTAGATATGCAGATGATACAGTCTTGATTGCAGACAATGAACAGGACCTGCAAAATTTAGTAGATGCGGTTGTTACACACAGTGAACAACTAGGGTTAGAATTAAATTGTACAAAGACACAGATTATGGTCGTCACTAGGAAGAACGAAATACCACAATGTAATATACAAGTAAATGGGAATATTCTTCAACAAGTGAATAGGTACAATTATCTCGGAACAGTAATAACATCTGATGGGAGATGCCTTGAAGAGATTAGAACAAGAATCGCCATGGCAAAAGTAGCCTTTAGCAAGATGAAAAACATACTGACCAATAAAAAGATGTCAATTGAAACGAGAAAAAGAGTGTTGAGATGCTACATAGAACCTGTACTTTTATATGGATGTGTAGCTTGGACAATGAGCAGTCAGGCTGAAAAACATCTGATGGCTGTAGAAATTTGGTTTCTGAGGAAAATTCAAAGAATACCATGGACAGCCAGAAAGACCAATGAGCAAGTTCTTCAAGAAACAAATGAAGATCGTAAACTGATTAGAGACATTAGACGTAGACAGTCACAATTTTTTGGGCATGTTATGAGAAGAAATGATCTGGAGAACTTGGTGACAACTGGTAAGATCGAGGGGAACAGACCAAGGAGAAGACCTAGAAGCAAGTACCTGGATGGTTTGGCCTTGTGGCATGGTCGAGACAGAAACACGGAGCTGATCCACGACTCTGGTGATCGAGTGAGATGGCAGAACATGACCGCCCACGCTTACCGGCATGGCACATGATGGATGGATGGAGATCTGTTGTAATAGTTTCTGATCCTGTCATTGCTCCCACGTGAGGTTTGTTGTAATAGTTTCTGGTCCTGTCATTGCTCCCATGTGATGTCAGTTGTAATAGTTTCTGATCCTGTCATTGCTCTCACGCGAGATCTGTTGTAATAGTTTCTGATTGCCTGCATCACCTTGAGCCTACCAGCAACAGTCGGAAAACCAAGGATGTAACGCATACACACTACTGGGGTGTCTCTGGTGCATCCCAGAATGACCCGCATAGCTTCGTTCTGTATGCGCCCTAATTTCACCAGCTGACTCTTTGAGATAGTGAGCAGTCCTAGTCTACAATCAGTTACTGAAAGGATCAAGTGCTGGTATAGTGTGAAAAGCATTCTCTGCTCTGTGTCCATTGCAGCAATAGTTTCAAGTACATTGAGTCCCTTTTGAGATCATGTCACAACCGTCTCCACACGGTCCTTGAAGGACTCAAAATTGTAATATTTAGATTATACTTTGTTTTTATAAACTACCCTTGAATAGTAAAGTTAATAAATTCTGTCGTTTTACATGTCTCTTTGTACATAGGCCTATAGTGCTATATAGTAGACACTAAACGTAAACTTTCATAAATTTCATAATTTTATTTGAACTATATTCCATATTAATATTACAATGGGTATCCCATAGGCTGGGATGGGATGGGATGGGACAGGCATAAATTACCATGGGATGGGATGGGATGGGATGGGACAGAAAAATATGTCCCATGGACAAGCCTGTGAAATGGAGTATGTCGTCATAACGGAAAAGTTGGAAAGTTGAGAGGGAAGAGAGGTATGAGGAGACCTAGAGAGAAGATTCTGGACAGTTTGACATCATGGCATGTAGAAACATCAGTATCAGAAATGATTGGCAGCACACGAAACAGCGGGCTATGGTCAGACATAATCATCAAGTCATCACGGCACCGTCTATAAGAAGAAGAAGTTAGTTAGTTGCATATTCTTTACAGGACATCGCAAGTAGTATTATATGATGCCTACTAGCCCCAAGGAGAAGGTGCGCTCCTATTTTACTAAGAATAAAGAAGGAGGAGCGGTAGGAGCCGGGAGGAGCGGCCGTTTTTTTAGTAAGCGCAAAGAAGCAAGTGCGGGACATAACTCATGAGTAAATAATCGTCTATTTTTGCTACATTACCTCCCCTTTTTAAATTTTTTTTTTTTAAAATTAAAATTTAATGATTACTGTTATCATGGGTTGTTGTCGACGGGTCTTAGTGGCATTCGTTGTTAAGGGATGGGTGAGTGGCGGTGTAGCTAGGTAAATGCTTCCGAGCACTATCATCATATCTTTATAGAGCTTCAAATGAAAACCTTACAAATGTCAAATGGCCAGTAGTATTGATTTTAATGGGTATGGCTTAGCGAAAGTCGGTGTTAAGGAGTGGGTAGCGGTTACTAGTGAGCCGTAGACGGTCGTAGTGGTTTAAACACTATCATCATACAGATTAAAAATGAAAGCTTTAAAAAGTAAAGATGGTGGTTAGCACTGGATGTAGTGGACATGGCTTAGTGACATTCATTGTTAAGGGGTGGAGTGAGTGAATGAGTAATTAGAAAAACGCTTCTGAACACTATTATCGGGTTCGAATCCCAGTGGGGTTGTCTAGTGGTAGATGTCAGAGTCTAGAACAGTGCACTGATGCAGTGACATCGTTACGCCCGCCAGGCGACTTAGTCCCCAGCAGGGATGCCGTAACTTCGTTACACCGGCAGGCGAGTAGTAGTTACCTGCCTGCAGGTTGCTGGCTGACGAGACGGCCAGCGGTCAGGCAAGGACGACGCAAGACGCACGCATGCCTCGTGAAGCCACTTCAGGTGGGAGGCAAGTTGCGTGCTATAGGCAGACAGCTCTGGGACGTCGACTCGACTGGACGCATGATGAGAGAAAGGCGTTGTGTGGTTTCTGTGCCTGAAAGTCGAGTGTCTGGACATCTTGAGAGATAGACTGTGAGCTGTATTGTGTATGTAAGTGTATTGAAGTATCAAGTATATCTTGTAGTGATCATCGTACTGTATCTGAACTGTAAATAAATCCATTGAACGTTGTGTCGTTGAGTCTCAAGTCAAATCACGTTGTACTTGTACTGTCTCACATGTGTTAGGTTAGCGAGCCAAGTTTAAGACCCTGACAGTAGAATAATATTTGGTTACTTAGTTGTGATTTCGAGCTCTGGTGTTATTAACCCGGCTATGTTTAGAATAGGAGAGGTGGTGTGCTGGTTGCGGAGTATGTTTAGGTGGTACCCCAGACACTGTGGAAGTGACAGGTTCGAATCTCGGTACTTTGTCGTTGGTAAAATTGCCAGTCATCAACATGTGGGTGTCTAGGTGATCATAAGGTGTAGGGTCGCTTTATCCGACCGTGTCGCCGCAGCCACAAGTCCCACTGGTGATGAAAAACACAGGCAGCAGATTTCACCCTTGTACCTACGAGTTACAAAATATAACCTAACTTAAAAATCAAAATATGATATACCCAATACCATAACAGGTGTTACAATAAATCAATACGCATCTTCATAACGGCTAATCCATGGGATTATCATCCTCGTAATGACCAAGTCAGGTTAATAATATTCCTGATATTCCCCGCCATTGCAAATAGTTCGCGTTATTAATAAAGGTTCATATAAAGGTTGGTAGGGGATTAAGAGATTAACACCTATTGTCGCGATATCCAACAAAAATCAATAGCACTACTCTCGATTTTTCTCATATGTGGCGGTTGGGAATTATGGGTTAGGTGTATGTGTCCTCATTCAGTTAAAACAGGTGGTATGAGTAGGAGATATCACAAACAGTATCAGCATATGCCACTCTGATCTTAAATATCAGTAGTTCGTTATTCTTGTGACATTGAAAACGATTGGGGTTTGAAGAAGGATGGTGTGCTATGTTATTGGGAGGTTTATACAGATTGATCAATATGCGAAGTTGCTGAGGTTACCTCTGTCCGCGCATCATAGCTGTGTTGTGAGTTGTCGCTTATAACATCCGGGTGCGAGAAATAACCAGAAATATTTCACATCAACTCAATATACATGCCTCTATATAGCTGCAATGCGAACTTGGCTAGAGTCTACTTTAGGAAAGTATGTATGTTTGTGTATGCGCATTTACCACTGGTTATAGACGTGTGTAGTATTATTGGAAAGCGGCCGTTATGTATACATTATCAGAGTATGTTGCCTTACAGAGCTTGTATAGTATCTATGTGTCTGTTACGCAGTATGTTTTGTTCTGTTGCCTTGTAGTATTTGAATGGAGTTTCATGTGGTTGTCTAGTTAATTTTTCCCCAATCAGAATCCACACCCCCAGTGTCATTAGATGGTTTTTAACTTGTCTACCCATTGTCCTCGCTTCACATTCATACAATAGTATAGGTTCTATGTAGTGATTAAACACTCTTTTTCTCCTTGTAATTGCCGTCTTTATATTAGTCATTATGTTTTCCACCTTACCAAAGACTATCTTCAACATATCGAACCTTGGTCTATCCTCTTAAAGACAACTTCTTGTAGTCTCTTGGCTACATTTTTCCCGTGTCAAGCTTCATGTCTCTACTCGTCTGTATTAGGTTGTTAGAAGTAAACCAACATCACATAAGACAGCCATATATTACCACAATGTATACAAAAATGAAGCAATACACATTATCCCAGTATATAAATATAGTACTAAATAGGAAGTAGTTGAAAGCATTCAACTGCATTATTACAAGGTAAATTAAATATAGTGATATGTATAAAATATCACACACCCGTGTTACATTAGCAAATAAGTACAAAGCACAAGGGTATGAATACGTTGGTGTATTAGTTACATACAAATGGACCATACACCATACCGCCAAGTCCGCTACGGGACCTAACTCGTGTGGAGTTATGTTTGTAACCAACAGAAATGTGTGTGTGGTAATAACTACGATGTCTGTCTTTCACCATGTATCTGACCTGTTTGCATACCACTACATTCCTTCGTTCACTTGTTGTATACAACCAATCAGGGTAATTGTCTTAGAATTGACCCACATTTTATGTTAGACAAGCATTGATTGGCTGTTCACTTGTGGTATACAACCAATCAGGTTAATTGTCTTAGAATTTACCCACATTTTATGTTAGACAAGTATTGATTGGCTGTCAACTATGCGGTGGGCGGGGCTTACTGTATGTAATATATATCCAACTCACCACATCTCACTCACTTTGTGATGTACGCAAGAACGACGAAAGATTGGGTCTTCAGTTTTGTGATTATTCAATGACAATTTGCCTTCAAGTTTAGAAAGTTTGCCATTTACCGTCTTGTCTCAGTATCCACGGACTATCAGCCATATACGGACCTACAGCTTTAGCGGCTATTTCTTCCAGTTTTTGGACATTCACAACTGCCTTGGAAGATTTATCAACCAGATTCTTACCCAGACGCATCCGAAGTGTAAGCAACCTCATTATTCTGCCATAGTTTACAACGTCATCTGCAAAGAAGTCATCGGCGTTTGAAACAAAGACAGAGAAAAAGTGTTCGGGATTGATACGGTTTACTAGACTAGTGAACATACATCTTGTTGTTTGAGTATTTGACTTACCTATCTAGCCAACATCGTGTCATCTACCTTTGGTGAAAGATAGAAACTAAATATATTCAACGCTATATTCATCGGCTCGCTGTGAACGTGTGTCAAGTCGACTGTTGCTTGTCTCAGTAGCAAGTCGCTAGTGAACACGCCTAAAAATACAAAGATGTCAACAAGGCAATCATCTGAGAACCATTTATGTGCAACCTGTGGGAAAGGTTTCTCTGAAAAGCGCAATCTGCTTCGCCATACTCGGACCAGTCACAATACCAAGGAGCAAGTGTATTCATGTCACACATGTGGTCATATATTTAACAGGAAAGACAACCTACAACGTCACATTACAAAGGAACACACTACCCCAGGAGTATCACCCAGTGTAATACCAGCAGACGCTTCAACGTCCGCTTCAGCAACACTACATAAGAGACATGTGGCTACTAATAGTGATGTGGCAGTCAGCGAGAAGAAGACTAACCAAGACGAAAACTCCCAGCCAGTCAGTGACACACAACCCACGGATGAAGCGGCTTCTTTACACACTCTTCCAGATGATATTAGACAAGTATACACCGACAACTGGAGTAGTATCAAAACACATCACAAGATAAACAAATATATGTCTGTCTCTACATTTTATATTAGCCCACACACAATCCACCCTAAAGACTGGGCATCTATCTTGAACAAGATCTTTACCATTCAAAAGAGCATATTCAAAATCAACTTTAGTTATCATATAGTCCTTAGGTACAGCGAAACAGACGCTCTTCGATTGTATCACGCATCTTCAAATAATGCTTCTGTCTTAGAACTTCCACAACTAATCAAAAATAGACAAGACTTTGACGATTTTATCAAAATAGTACACGAACATGACGTTCTTACCTACGCTATGCAACAACGTCCAAATACCAAATACACTACAGAGACGATTCCAGCTATATGTTTTTATGTCTATCATATCCCAGAATTCCGGCTTGTTTAATAAATAACGCCCCTTTTATGACCCACGTTAGGCACCACTGTGCATGATCATACTAGATATAACATTCCATATTTAACCATCCGTTTTGTATACTGGTATTACGCATGTTCCTTTTTGTGTGTGTAAACTTTGCTGGAAATACTGTAAAATAAACAGTTTTATGTATTATAAGTGCGTTCACTTGTTGGTTTTTAGTGTTGACGGTACATATGAGTGTCATATGGTGAGCGGGTGCTACATGTCGATGGCCAAGTCAAGAAATATCTCAGCCATTCTTATAAAAATTAGGGCAATATGTTAACCTAATGAGAAAAATATTGACCAAATGAAGAAATATCTCAACCATACTTATAAATATTAGGAAAATGTGTTAACCTAATGAGAAAAGTATTGCCCAAGTGAAGAAAAAATGTACACAAAACTTATAAAACTTAGGAAAATGTGTTAACTAAATGTGAAAAAATATTGTCCAAGTAAAGACATGTTTCAACTAGTCTTATAAATATGTCGCCCAAACTTATGAAAATTAGGAATATGTGTTACCCAAAAGGGAAAAATATTGACCAAGTGAAGAAATATCTCAACCATACTTATGAAAAGGAGAAAAATGTGTTAACCTAACGGGAAAAACATTGGCGAAGTGAAGAAATATCTCAGCCATTCTTATAAAAATTAGGAAAATATGTTAACCTAAGGAGAAAAATATTGACCAAGTGAAGAAATATCTCAACCATACTTATAAACATTAGGAAAATGTGTTAACCTAATGAGAAAAATATCGCCCAAGTGAAGAAAAATTTACACAAAACTTATAAAACTTAGGAAAATGTGTTAACCTAATGAGAAAAATATTGCCCAAGTGAAGAAAAAATTTACACAAAACTTATAAAACTTAGGAAAATGTGTTAACCTAAGGAGAAAAATATTGATCAAGTAAAGACAAATTTACACCAAACTTATGAAAAGTAGGAAAATTTGTTAACCAAAGGGGAAAAAATATGGGCTAAACTATGAAATATGTTGACCCAAGTAAGAAAATATGTTAGCCAAAGGGGGGAAAAGGTTGGCCAAAACATGAAATATCTCAACCATACTTATAAATATCTCGTGTAAACTTTTAAATAAGTAGGAAAAAAATATTGCTTCTGTAGTTATGTCAAAAGTATCTTGAACTTTTATCTGAACAGACATTTCACAAGACACAATCATCAACGACAGCACTTTCCCGTTTTTACATTACCGAAAGTTTCAACTTACCATTCCAACGTATCTGCTAAAGAAACACTTATACATAATAATCAACCATCTCTTCACACTCTTTGTTCTTTCTTTCTAACACAAAGTGTCTCTGTCTTTCATAGATAACTTCACAACTTTTCCATGTCACATCACCAAGATACTCCAAACCGCCATTGTACACGAGCTCCAATGAATCAGTCATAACATTTATGGCAATGCAATCTGTGGCTCCACCTAGGATAGTTTCGATATCAGCTAAGTAGTCATCAGCAAAGAGCCATTACCCATGGCTGACATCTTCAACTTTCTATACCACAATGTCTTCTACATTAACCTTCCATTGTTCCATCTTTCAACAATACAAAGGGTGGTCTCGAAGTTTAGCTAACATAACATTTCGTACTTTGTCCACCGCTTTCACACTTTGTCGTTTCACAGCTGCAATAGTGACAAGTCTGCAACCAACACTGTCTGTTATGAAATCAACCTTTCTTAAAACCACGTCTGCCTTAATGAACCCTTGAATACCCTCTACCACATCTTCTAACCGACTTTCAACGTTTCATACCAAATAATATTAACACTATCTTTTATTACAGAGCAGCCGATTTTCTGCTGACTGGGCAGATTTTCCAACCCAATGGAGATAAATCATGTGTCCCCCCCTAACATACTAGGCGCTATTCTAGACAACGAATATGGTCATCAACCATCACCCCTAAGAAGAACTTGAAAACAACACAAGAGATTGTGTTCCTGAGACGAAATCCTTGGACTACCAGAGTACCTAACTCTGATCGCCTAAAAGAACCTAAGAAACATAGAGCATTATATACATCAAATACATCAAACACAACAAACTATTTCTTACTAACCCTAACCCTAACTATACATCAAACACAACAAACTCTTTCTTAAGAGACATGGATGCAAACCAGTGTCAGAAATGGAAAAATTTTAATTTGTGTGATTAAATTTTAATTAACATTTAAAACTAATAAATCGCAATTTTATTGCGCAAGAGGTAAGATTGATATACGTCCTATACCTATCTTATACCTATACTTAGGCTATATCTGTATATTAAGTGAAGCGAGCAATAAAATTGCGATTTATTAATTTTAAAAAATAAAAGTTCAAGATACTTTTGACATAACTACAGAAGCAATATTGTTTTCCTACTTATTTAAAAGTTTACACGAGATATTTATAAGTTTGGTTAAGATGTTTCATGTTTTAGCCAACATTTCCCCCCCTTTGGCTAACATATTTTCTTACTTGGGTCAACATATTTCATAGTTTAGCCCATATTTTCCCCCTTTGGTTAACAAATTTTCCTACTTTTCATAAGTTTGGTGTAAATTTGTCTTTAATTGATCAATATTTTTCTCCTTAGGTTAACACATTTTTCCTAAGTTGTATAAGTTTTGTGTAAATTTTTCTTCACTTGGGCAATATATTTCTCATTAGGTTAACATATTTTCCTAATTTTTATAAGAATGGCTGAGATATTTCTTCACTTCGCCAATGTTTTTGCCGGTAGGTTAACACATTTTTCTCCTTTTCATAAGTATGGTTGAGATATTTCTTCACTTGGTCAATATTCTTCCCTTTTGGATAACACATATTCCTAATGTTCATAAGTTTGGGCGACATATTTATAAGACTAGTTGAAACATGTCTTTACTTGGACAATATTTTTTCACATTTAGTTAACAAATTTTCCTAAGTTTTATAAGTTTTGTGTAAATTTTTTCTTCACTTGGGCAATATTTTTCTCATTAGGTTAACACATTTTCCTAAGTTTTATAAGTTTTGTGTAAATTTTTCTTCACTTGGGCGATATTTTTCTCATTAGGTTAACACATTTTCCTAATGTTTATAAGTATGGTTGAGATATTTCTTCACTTGGTCAATATTTTTCTCATTAGGTTAACATATTGCCCTAATTTTTATAAGAATGGCTGAGATATTTCTTGACTTGGCCATCAACATGTAGCACCCGCTCACCATATGACACTCATATGTACCGTCAACACTAAAAACCAACAAGTGAACGCACTTATAATACATAAAACTGTTTATTTTACAGTATTTCCAGCAAAGTTTACACACACAAAAAGGAACATGCGTAATACCAGTATACAAAACGGATGTTTAAATATGGAATGTTATATCTAGTATGATCATACACAGTGGTGCCTAACGTGTGTCAAAAAAGGGGCGTTATTTATTAAACAAGCCGGAATTCTGGGATATGATAGACATAAAAACATATAGCTGGAATCGTCTCTGTAGTGTATTTGGTATTTGGACGTTGTTGCATAGCGTAGGTAAGAACGTCATGTTCGTGTACTATTTTGATAAAATCGTCAAAGTCTTGTCTATTTTTGATTAGTTGTGGAAGTTCTAAGACAGAAGCATTATTTGAAGATGCGTGATACAATCGAAGAGCGTCTGTTTCGCTGTGCCTAAGGACTATATGATAACTAAAGTTGATTTTGAATATGCTCTTTTGAATGGTAAAGATCTTGTTCAAGGTAGATGCCCAGTCTTTAGGGTGGATTGTGTGTGGGCTAATATAAAATGTATAGACAGACATATATTTGTTTATCTTGTGATGTGTTTTGATACTACTCCAGTTGTCGGTGTATACTTGTCTAATATCATCTGGAAGAGTGTGTAAAGAAGCCGCTTCATCCGTGGGTTGTGTGTCACTGACTGGCTGGGAGTTTTCGTCTTGTTTAGTCTTCTTCTCGCTGACTGCCACATCACTATTAGTAGCCACATGTCTCTTACGTAGTGTTGCTGAAGCGGGTGTTGAAGCGTCTGCTGGTATTACACTGGGTGATACTCCTGGGGTAGTGTGTTCCTTTGTAATGTGACGTTGTAGGTTGTCTTTCCTGTTAAATATATGACCACAGGTGTGACATGAATACACTTGCTCCTTGGTATAGTGACTGGTCCGAGTATGGCGAAGCAGATTGCGCTTTTCAGAGAAACCTTTCCCACAGGTTGCACATAAATGGTTCTCAGATGATTGCCTTGTTGACATCTTTGTATTTTTAGGCGTGTTCACTAGCGACTTGCTACTGAGACAAGCAACAGTCGACTTGACACACGTTCACAGCGAGCCGATGAATATAGCGTTGAATATATTTAGTTTCTATCTTTCACCAAAGGTAGATGACACGATGTTGGCTAGATAGGTAAGTCAAATACTCAAACAACAAGATGTATGTTCACTAGTCTAGTAAACCGTATCAATCCCGAACACTTTTTCTCTGTCTTTGTTTCAAACGCCGATGACTTCTTTGCAGATGACGTTGTAAACTATGGCAGAATAATGAGGTTGCTTACACTTCGGATGCGTCTGGGTAAGAATCTGGTTGATAAATCTTCCAAGGCAGTTGTGAATGTCCAAAAACTGGAAGAAATAGCCGCTAAAGCTGTAGGTCCGTATATGGCTGATAGTCCGTGGATACTGAGACAAGACGGTAAATGGCAAACTTTCTAAACTTGAAGGCAAATTGTCATTGAATAATCACAAAACTGAAGACCCAATCTTTCGTCGTTCTTGCGTACATCACAAAGTGAGTGAGATGTGGTGAGTTGGATATATATTACATACAGTAAGCCCCGCCCACCGCATAGTTGACAGCCAATCAATACTTGTCTAACATAAAATGTGGGTAAATTCTAAGACAATTAACCTGATTGGTTGTATACCACAAGTGAACAGCCAATCAATGCTTGTCTAACATAAAATGTGGGTCAATTCTAAGACAATTACCCTGATTGGTTGTATACAACAAGTGAACGAAGGAATGTAGTGGTATGCAAACAGGTCAGATACATGGTGAAAGACAGACATCGTAGTTATTACCACACACACATTTCTGTTGGTTACAGACATAACTTCACACGAGTTAGGTCCCGTAGCGGACTTGGCGGTATGTTGTATGGTCCATTTGTATGTAACTAATACACCAACGTATTCATACCCTTGTGCTTTGTACTTATTTGCTAATGTAACACGGGTGTGTGATATTTTATACATATCACTATATTTAATTTACCTTGTAATAATGCAGTTGAATGCTTTCAACTACTTCCTATTTAGTACTATATTTATATACTGGGATAATGTGTATTGCTTCATTTTTGTATACATTGTGGTAATATATGGCTGTCTTATGTGATGTTGGTTTACTTCTAACACACTAATACAGACGAGTAGAGACATGAAGCTTGACACGGGAAAAATGTAGCCAAGAGACTACAAGAAGTTGTCTTTAAGAGGATAGACCAAGGTTCGATATGTTGAAGATAGTCTTTGGTAAGGTGGAAAACATAATGACTAATATAAAGACGGCAATTACAAGGAGAAAAAGAGTGTTTAATCACTACATAGAACCTATACTATTGTATGAATGTGAAGCGAGGACAATGGGTAGACAAGTTAAAAACCATCTAATGACACTGGGGGTGTGGATTCTGATTGGGGAAAAATTAACTAGACAACCACATGAAACTCCATTCAAATACTACAAGGCAACAGAACAAAACATACTGCGTAACAGACACATAGATACTATACAAGCTCTGTAAGGCAACATACTCTGATAATGTATACATAACGGCCGCTTTCCAATAATACTACACACGTCTATAACCAGTGGTAAATGCGCATACACAAACATACATACTTTCCTAAAGTAGACTCTAGCCAAGTTCGCATTGCAGCTATATAGAGGCATGTATATTGAGTTGATGTGAAATATTTTTGGTTATTTCTCGCACCCGGATGTAATAGGCGACAACTCACAACACAGCTACGATGCGCGGACAGAGGTAACCTTATCAACTTCGCATATTGATCAATCTATATAAACCTCCCAATAACATAGCACACCATCCTTCTTCAAACCCCAATCGTTTTCAATGTCACAAGAATAACGAACTACTGATATTTAAGATCAGAGTGGCATATGTTGATACTGTTTGTGATATCTCCTACTCATACCACCAGATTTAACTGAATGAGGACACATACACCTAACCCATAATTCCCAACAGCCACATATGAAAAAAATCGAGAGTAGTGCTATTGATTTTTGTTGGATATCGCGACAATAGGTGTTAATCTCTTAATCCCCTACCAACCTTTATATGAACCTTTATTAATAACGCGAACTATTTGCAATGGCGGGGATATCAGGAATATTATTAACCTGACTTGGTCATTACGAGGATGATAATCCCATGGATTAGCCGTTATGAAGATGCGTATTGATTTTTTGTAACACCTGTTATGGTATTGGGTATATCATATTTTGATTTTTAAGTTAGGTTATATTTTGTAACTCGTAGGTACAAGGGTGAAATCTGCTGCCTGTGTTTTTCATCACCGGTGGGACTTGTGGCTGCGGCGACACGGGCGGATAAAGCGACCCTACACCTTATGATCACCTAGACACCCACATGTTGATGACTGGCAATTTTACCAACGACAAAGTACCGAGATTCGAACCTGTCACTTCCACAGTGTCTGGGGTACCACCTAAACATACTCCGCAACCAGCACACCACCTCTCCTATTCTAAACATAGCCGGGTTAATAACACCAGAGCTCGAAATCACAACTAAGTAACCAAATATTATTCTACCACTAGACAACCCCACTGGGATTCGAACCCGATGATAGTGTTCAGAAGCGTTTTTCTAATTACTCATCCACTCACCCCACCCCTTAACAATGAATGTCACTAAGCCATATCCACTACATCCAGTGCTAACCACCATCTTTACTTTTTAAAGCTTTCATTTTTAATCTGTATGATGATAGTGTTTAAACCACTACGACCGTCTACGGCTCACTAGTAACCGCTACCCACTCCTTAACACCGACTTTCGCTAAGCCATACCCATTAAAATCAATACTACTGGCCATTTGACATTTGTAAGGTTTTCATTTGAAGCTCTAAAAAGATATGATGATAGTGCTCGGAAGCATTTACCTAGCTACCTCGCCACTCACCCATCCCTTAACAACTAACGCCACTAAGACCCGCCGACTACAACCCATGATAACAGTAATCATTATATTTTAATTTTAAAAAAAAAAATATTCAAAAAGGGGAGGCAATATCACAAAAACAGACGATTATTTACTCATGAGTTATGTCCCGCACCTGCTTCTTTGCGCTTACTAAAAAACGACCGCTCCTCCCGGCTCCTACCGCTCCTCCTTCTTTATTCTTAGTAAAAGAGGAGCGCTCCTTCTCCTTGGGGCTAGTAGGCATCATATAATACTACTATCGCAGTTAAACCCATAATTTTTTTTTGCTGTTTGTGATGTCTTGGCAAGTTTACTTTCAGTAGTTTGCCTTTGCTTCCTGAGCGACCGGCACCCACACCATTTTATAACCAAAAACCCAACGCAAGGTGGTCTGCTGCCAAATCTCCGCAGCTTTGTTTCTAACGTCGTATGCAGGATTACGAACTGCGTCCGTAAAACCTTCGCCACGGAGCAGGCAAAATAAGAAGAAGTAATAAACATATTAATGAAGTGCAAACAGCTAGAAAATGAAAGGAGTGTATGCAGTTTACTAGCCATGAATACAGACTTCCCTTTACCCGCCTCAAATATTCGCTCTCCGGTCTGTGAGACTCAATCGGATAATTATGTAGCTCTATTGGAAAGAAGGCCGATCTCCCTGGTCGAGTGGTTAGCAGCTTTCTCCACAATCTCGAATACTCTCGTGGTTGACGTGAGTGCATGAGAATTGGAAGCGGTTCGAGTTGCGCCAGTGAAAGATGCTGACGTTGACAGCGATGTCCTGTAAATGATATGCACAACATTTTATTTATTTTAAAGAAGGGGTTACGGACACTGTTCATAATACAACATACAGCGTTCGAAACAGAGCTGCGAAAGATTTCGCAGCATATCGCATTGGGTTGAATTTGTGTTTATAAAATGGTATTGGTGACTCTCGTTCAGAAATCAATGGCGAACTACTGAACGTAAACTTGTCAAGAGATCACAAACAGCCAAAAAAAAAAAATGCTGATGTTAACTGCAACGTCCTGTGAAGGATATGAAACTAACTATTGGCAACTAGAGGACGCTAATGGGAGTAAATGGAAGTAGAACATTGTATACAACTATAAAAAAGAGATAACCAGTGTTCTGTGAATTATGATTGCAAACCATCGCGACGCCTAGGAGATCTGCTGGTGACGATGCAGAGACAGACCGAGTCTAAGACGATTGGCGTGAGTAATGTCACCCATAGAACTGATATAGAACATTGAGGAGGGAGATCTACGGAGACACATGAACGTTGAGGAGAGAGATCTGCGGAGATACATGAAAATTAAGGAGGCAGATCTACCGTGATATATGAACATTGAGGAGGGAGATCTACGGAGATACCTGAACATTGAGGAGGGAGATCTACGGAGACACATGGACGTTGAGGAGGAAGATCTACGGATATACATGAACATTGAGGAGGGAGATATGCGGATATACATGCATATTGAGGAAGGAGATCTATGGAGATATATGAATATGTGGCGTGGGGTCTACGGAAAAGCATGAACGCCGAGAAGGGAGATCTACACGAACGCCTACTCCACTTGGCAAGGCATACTGTGATTATAATGATGATAAAGGGACGTAGAGGTGTTTCCAAGGCACCAGGGCCAGGTTCTATACTGGCCAAGATCTAATGACAGGTCCTAGTCACGCGTTCTGGGCAAAAGGTCACTTCTGGGTCCTGGCTAACGTCAGTAGGATCGCTGATTCCTCCGAAGTCGGAGAGTATCTGCCTGCACGGCGAGGAACCACCAGTCTGCACACGAATAAGCCAGACACGGGACAACGGATACTCACGCTAAGCTCAGTACGGTATGACATCACACTGATGTTGGACAGCAGAATGTCACCATCCGATATAGAGGAATTCACGCTCGAGCTCACAGCCAGCAAATGCAAGCAAGCATGATGATAAAGAATGTATTGCTTTATTCTATGACCAGATTTTGTTTCTTATTTCAAATCTTGTTTAATTCATCTCAGCATTTTTCTTTACTTTAAAATCTCTAGGGGGTTTCCTAACTAATTAGGAGACAATAATACGACCTCATTCGGATGTTAATTAACACACTCTTGGGCTGTATGGTTGAGTTGGTGTTTGCTGTTTAGTTTTAGAATACCCGACGTCGGGTGAATAAAAAAGTTGATTTTATAAAAGTCTAAAATGTAAAATCTATGTTATAAAAGGGTAAAGCATGACATATGACAGACACTACAGTTGGGATGTGAAGTCTAAGGCTTTCACATATTCTATGTCACAACATAATAAAGGTGGAGTTGGAGTGCCAGTTCTTTTTTTCTCGCTGCCATTCCTAATTATTTAACAGATGATTAGTATACTTGAAGTTTTACTCGTTTATCGGATCTATTTGAACACATAATAATAATTTTCATTGTTAGTCAGATTGTACCAAATTGTAACATTATGGGAAACCCACAATTGATCTCCTGCCATCTAGCCATCCTTGAGATTGATTCTGTATACAGTCAGGCAAATAAGTGATCAAAGTAAAAGCAGACATGTATATAAGGTAAAAGTAAACTAAAGGCACTATTTTCACACCTTGGGTAGGTGTGGAATTATCAGCTTTATCAAAATATCAACTAAACTAACGCTCCCTCATATATATATATATATATATATATATATATATATATATATATATATATATATATATATATATATATATATAGATAGATAGATATATATATTATTATTATTATTATGTAGTGCTAGCCTGATACTTTTAGACCAATCGGTACTAGGCGTTGATGTCATCAATATCGTACCAGCGGGCTTTACTTTTCCCATAACATTTCCTGGTACCCATTTTAACCTGGGTCAACCTGGCAGACCAGGGCAATATAAAACATCCTCGCCTAGAAAGGGAATTCGAACATATGAGCACCGGACATATCGGCAAGAGTGCTATCCACTACATTGCCTTGTCTCTATACCATATACAGTTAGTTAGTCGCGGTTCCAACTTCACGGTAAAGTGTCGCCCCATTATGCTCCGTTCTTATGCCAGTGAATATAACACAAAATGCTCCTGTGTGCCCAAGTGAAAAGTCGAACAGGCAGGAGTCTCCACAAACAGACCGCACAGGTAGGTAGGTATACGATGCATAATGCCGCAGACAGAATGCCATCACAAAAGACCGTCATGAAAAATACAGTTCATCGTCGATGGAAGCGGCAGTCAACAGAAAACCAGCAGCCAGACATTACTGCATTGGGCACCCCATTTAATTCAGCGACCCGACTGTCGCCATTTTTCTTAATATGCAACTCATGCTACAAATAACCACGGACAAATGTAAAAGCATTACAC
Source organism: Cepaea nemoralis (assembly GCA_014155875.1). NCBI lineage: Eukaryota > Metazoa > Mollusca > Gastropoda > Stylommatophora > Helicidae > Cepaea > Cepaea nemoralis. The sequence continues at coordinate 242,776 of JACEFZ010016455.1, read as the reverse complement.
ACGAAATTAACAGGTTTGGGCCAAAAGACCTTATACAGTAACAATCCTTAACACAACCGAACAATTAATAAAAACAAATGAACACAGAAATGTTGTTTGAGAATTGGACTAATGGAGACACTCGAATATAGGTTAAAAAAGTAAATTCCTTTAGCTCACCGCAAATACAACATTAACTACTTGAAATGGAAGGACCAGAACTCTATTTTTCATACTTGAAAATAAATTATACACAGACTGCTGGTTCTCTTAGCTACTATGTCCTAGTTATAATTATGAACCATCTGTTGTTATTAGTGAACATCTTTCTCTCTCAGACAGTTATTATGTTAAATCCCTGCGTCCTAGACGTTATGTAATGTTTTGTAATAATTGTTAGATTCCAGTAAAATACTACTCAAGTTTATACAAGAAACAACCTGTAGCATCTTGACTGATTGATTGATTGATGATTACTTGACTGATTGATTGATTGATTCAAGAATGGACATCATAACATTCCACGCAAACCCATAGATGCCCAGTCTGTCTCTCTGCAGATGTCGTATTGTGTAGAGGCTAATCCCTTCTTTAACAAACTCGCTGTAAAGACAACTTTATCCTCTCATATATCCGTCACTACCAGTTAGTCAGTTGCATGTTCTTTACGCAATCAGATAACGCAATCAACCCAATGAACGCAATCACAATATATAAGCTAATATATATTGAGCATAGCCTACGATGGGTAGCGTTGTGATGTTCTGTTGTGATAATTTGGTGTGTCCAGTGTGTGCCGAGTGGTTACACACCCGCTTCACACGCGTGATCCAGGACTGTTTCCGGATCCGTTCAGGGATATGCACTACTGACGAGCTCAAACGAGGGCGAAACTCGAGTATAGTGCTTCCATATTGACGTGGATAGGCCTTAGGTTCATACCAGAATGCGATCAGCGTTGCCAGTAGTGGGTTGTGCTCAATATTTAATATATATCTGTTGACTAATAAGTAACAACTTATTCTTGTGTGTATTGACATTTCAAAGCCTTGAATCCAATTGCTTGTTGTATCCCGAGGATTCCGCGCTCTATATTAGTGTCAAAAATATATATTGTACATATTGGACACTACTATAAAGTACCGGCTCCGTGGCGAAGAGTTTACAGACGCGATTCGCAATCCCATAAACCTGGGTTCGAAACACGGCGATGTTAGTTTTTTCGGTAAAGGTATAGGTGCCGGTCGTTCAGAAATCAATGACAAACTAATGAACGTAAAATATGTCCAGGAATCACGAACAGCAAAATGCTGATGTTGACTGTGTGAAGGACATGCAATTATATTTTTTTTTGGTTTAATAAGGAGTGCGGGTTTGAAAAAGCAATTGGATTCGATGGAAATGTCACTATACAGAAGATTGATTGATTGATTGATTGATTGATTTAGGAATCGACATCACAGCATTCGAGGTATTCCCATAAGCGCTCCGTCCCCATCCTCAGCAGCCAGCGAAGAGTTCCAACACTAATAGTACCAGTAGCAATCTGATTATATGTCCGTCTCGCCTTTCCTCTGAGCGTTGAGCGTCGGCCAGATCCCCTCGACACTCCTCGCTGTCTCATTCTTGCCAGACCATGGTAATCCATTTGCTCCTCCGAGGTGTGCACGTGCTCCCACAAGGCTTCAACCACGTCTGCCTTGTCATGTATCAATACTCCACCAAGTTCTGCAGAGCTAGCCAATCTCTCCGCCTGTTCATTTCCCAGCACACCGGCATGCCCCGGAGAAAATATCCAGGCGATGCTTGTCACCCGTGACCTCCGAAGCGAAGCAAGCCACTCCGCACGAAGCCTGCCCGTCCTCACCCTCGTCAGCATGCTTTCTGAGTCAGTTACAATCACGATGTGTGTGTGTGTGTGTCGTATTCTCCATCCAGCGGAGAGCCGCAGTGACCGCCTCCACCTCCATTCTTAAGCTGGATGTTGTGGTATCATATGCCAGGCTCTCCTGCCCCAAACGTCGACCATTGGCTTTGGCTATGAACCCCCAGCCACTTTTCTCACCTCTTGACACTGAACCATCTGTGTAGATAATCACATCACCCAAGTGAGCATTGTCATGAATTAGTTGCTGGATTTCCACTTCCGTGGCCCCTGCTGGCCACTCCCTGCACTCCCGGCTTAATGTGATTATAACTCTGCACAAGTCTGACTGCTCCGCTGGCACTCTGACCCACTCCTCTCCTTGTCTAATGTTCTCCAAGGGGCACACCTGTCTGATCGTATCCTCCGCCTGAGCCATCCATGATTTCCCTCTTACCAGTCGCTGACCCTTAACTGCGTCCAGCGCTTCATGCAGTGGGTGGTCTGTGTCTGCAGCTATTCTGAGGTATGCCTTCGCCTGCATCACCTTGAGCCTACCAGCAACAGTCGGCAGACCAAGGATGTAACGCATACACACTACTGGGGTGTCTCTAGTGCATCCCAGAATGACCCGCATAGCCACGTTCTGTATGCGCTCTAACTTCACCAGCTGACTCTCTGAGACAGTGAGCAGACCTAATCCATAATCAATTACTGAGAGGATCAAGTGCTGGTATAGTGTGAAAAGCATTCTCTGCTCTGTGTCAATTGCAGCCATAGTTTTAAGTGCACTGAGTCCCTTTTGAGATCTTGTCACAACCGTCTCGACATGGTCCTTGAAGGATAGGCTCCTGTCAAATGTGATCCCCAGATACTTCAGTTTGTTCTCTCTGCTGACATTTCTACCATCTATCGTGAGGCTTGGGACATCTGCTCTCACAATCCAGTTGTCCAGAGAGCACCACAAAACAGTCGCCTTTTCCGGGTGGATGACAGCACTCATTTCAGTGCACCAGTCTATCACTTTGTCTACTGTCGCCTGTAGCTCCTGGGTTGTTTGCTCCCTATCTCTCCCCTGCCTATATACAAGAATATCATCTGCAAATGTTAGTATTCTTCCAACCTCTAATGCTTCTAGGTTTGCAATCTTGCTCGTATACACATTAAAGAGCACCGGTGAGTTTCAGATCCATGTGCCAGTCCCGGGGTTAAAATATGTGGCTCTGAGATCCATGCACCCAGACGGAGAGCAACCCGACGAGAGTGCAGGACGGCTGCTATCCAGTTCACCAACCAGGGATTGACCCTCTTCTCCATCAGTGCGGTCTTCAAAATATCATATCGAACTCTATTGTACGCATCCTCGAGATCAAGCGCTGCCGCCATCGTTTCTTGTCTACTCTGGAACCCCTCATAAACGTCAAAGGCAAAAGTGGCTGCATTTGACCAGGTATCTTTTCCTGGCCTGTATCTCCCCATGCCTCTTGGAAGAAGCTTCCCGCTTTCCAAAACTATTGCAGCTTGACAGCGACTATCTTCTCTAGAACCTTCCCAAATGTATTTTGAAGGGTGATGATTCTAGAAGCATAAGTTGTTACTTAATTAGTTAACAGATAATCATCATTGCACAATGACTATCTAAGCTCTCATATCCTCTCCCTAAGTGCTCATATCCTCTCTCCTTCAGTATGTAGCGACTGACGCGTTGCACAAAACACGAGCTCCGTAGCTCCAGCGACGACCCCAGGAGTCTCTGAAAAATTTCACTTGTGAACCGATAGAAGCGGCCCAGAATCGAACCCACAACCTTCGAAGCCCGAGTCAGACGGCTTGACCACTTCGCAACGGAGACTCCCGAGTTATTTACTTGACCTGCCACCTTTGGGCTGTTCCGTATGTTAGCATGGTCAATTGCTCGACCTATCCCACAGCATTTCATGGGATAGTCATTGTCATAGTCGTGAAGTTCCAACTTCACGGCAACGGGTCGTCCCTTTTATGCTCCGTTCCTGTGCAGTGAAGATCACACATAATGCTCCTCACTGCCCCATGAAAAGTAATCAAATACTGAGGTTGTATAGATGAAAACACAGTTGTTGAAAGAAATAATTAACAAAAAGACAGCGAAATATTTCGACCAGTTTAAAAGAAAAGACATCACTCTTGAAACAATCATACCGGAAAGAAGGGCCGAAGGTAGGCGAGCAAGTGGTGGACTGCGTAACACGTGCGAGGACAACAACAAGATATGGACAAACAAGAGTTTGTCTGCGTGTCCAGCAAGGACAAGAGGCAGTGAGCGTTTGAGAGATCATATGATTCTTCTATATGTAGTCTCTGTCATGTGTCGTGAGTGTCATATATGTCTATCACCTTTTGTCCCGGTAATGTACTGTCACTCATTTCTGATAATGATTTACCCTCCATGCAGTCAACTGTTATTGTTGAAGAGACACATAATTCATTGATTGGGACCAACTGGTAAGCGTTAGATCTGGTAGCATTTAGCCGTCGATAAAGAAAGGAGGATCACGCAGGGGTAAGTGTCATCCCTGATTCTAATTAACTCATACAAAGAAAGCTTGTTGGAGATATATACCAAAGATATGCCAGGGTAAAACATCAGAGGAGGAAACATTAACAATCTCAGAAACGCAGGTGACACAGTCTGAATAAAAATGAACCAGCAACAGCTGCAGAATCAGCTAGGTATAATAAAAATTAACTCTTTTAATCCAGGGAGCCGGGGTGGCTAGCAGACTTGTCTGTGGGACAGTAGTCATGTGTTCGAATCCCCATGGAGGGGGATGTTTTAAAATTGGCGTGGGCTCTCAGGTCGACCCAGGCTAAACTGTGCACCAGGGGGGGGGGGGTGTCTTGTGAAGTAAAGACGACCAGATTGATGTTGACCACATCAACCACCGAGTGGTGATTGGTCTGTAAATGATAAGGCTATCACATATTGGACATTCGACCCGGGGCTAGGAAAATAGTATTTGGGTAAGGGTGCGTTGCCAGGTCTCGTTGTTCGCTACAGGAGGGAAAGACTGGCCAGTTATTCCTGCTTGCACTCAGACTTAAAAATGTTATGTTCTGAACCCATCGGGTATCTACAGCAGGTCCATGCGTATGGACTTATTTATTTGTTCTAACATCAGTAGAGCGGCTGAGGAGAAGAAAGAAGAAGAAGAAGGAGAAGAAGAAGAAGAAGAAGAAGAAGAAGAAGAAGAAGAAGAAGAAGAAGAAGAAGAAGAAGAAGAAGAAGAAGAAGAAGAAGAAGAAGAAGAAGAAGAAGAAGAAGAAGAAGAAGAAGAAGAAGAAGGAGGAGGAGGAGAAGGAAAAGAAGGAGAAAAGGGAGAAGAAGAAGAAGAAGAAGAAGAAGAAGAAGAAGAAGAAGAAGAAGAAGAAGAAGAAGAAGAAGAAGAAGAAGAAGAAGAAGAAGAAGAAGAAGAAGAAGAAGAAGAAGAAGAAGAAGGAGGAGGAGGAGGAGGAGAAGGAAAAGAAGGAGAAAAAGGAGAAGAAGAAGAAGAAGAAGAAGAAGAAGAAGAAGAAGAAGAAGAAGAAGAAGAAGAAGAAGAAGAAGAAGAAGAAGAAGAAGAAGAAGAAGAAGAAGAAGAAGAAGAAGAAGAAGTATGTTCAGTAAACGTATTATCTAACTATACAGATCAACCAACATATTGCGACAACTGACATTGGGTATCAAGTTACACAAATGACTCTTTTCAACTCCATTGGGTGTATGGGGTATTTGGTGCTAATCCCATATTTTCATCGACCAATCGGCACTAAATCACCACATCTCTGCTGTTCCACTTGTTACAGTTACCATTAATTGTTGATTACGGACACCTGATAGAAATTGTGTTAATGTTATAAAACATTCACTTCTCCATTGTAACGTTTAACGCCAGTGTTGATTGATTAGAATCAGAGTGTGCGTAACTCGGGTACCTGGATAACCGTGAATAGATATTGCTGATGTTTTCATTTGGAATGCCTTATTTAATAGCTGCTTGATTTCTATCTCATTTACTTCGTAATCATGGTTGAGTCCCAACAGAATTATCCTAGTCAGATCACAACAGTTGTACGAGTAGGGTTTCGCTTCACATTCATGGGGTTCTCAATATGTTGCTTTCTACAACGATTGATCGTGCTAGAACCAAGTACTGGCCATAAGGGGGTGATTTTCTATTGATATAGCTTTATGCAGATTGATTTTATGATTTATTTATAAATTATTGATTTTATTTTAATAGCTCTATTCATGGCATAAGTATATAATGTAATACTCAACTATAAGCATGTTGTCAAGTTACTACCTATATATGGAACGAACGAACAAACTTTATTTTCAAAGGGTTAAGAATATGTCACGCAGGCCCATCTGACATTCTGCCCTTCTTATTATTCTTTTCTCATACATTATTTCGTTCATACATCACTTATGATGCTAATCTTAGACAACAACGGCAACAACATAAACTATATGAATTAAAACGCAAGAAAAATGTGTAATAATCAGTATAATACATGGCTCATTAACATTAATTTTTGACATTCCAACGACCACCGATTCCTCCGTGTACTCGAGTCTACAAAAGGTGATTCTTCTAACATCCTCATATACCTCTCCCTCCGAATCCCCTCCGACTCAGTAGGCCCTCCTACGGGCCGATGTTTGTTTTTCTCATCGCCGTGGTTTTTAAAACTTGACCTAAGCCCCATAGTTCGTCCCAGTCCAGTTTGAGTACCAGGGCATACCTTAGGAAGTAAAGGCAGTAGGGATTGATACTGACCAGATCACAAACTGAGTGCTGACTGGCGTATACATTTGTGGATTTAGCACCATATGTCTAATGTGTCTTTAGGTGTATACAAGGGACCTGACATAAGCCTGGGTCATTGACATTGAGGTGAGTGACCGGGCATGACGAAGAATGGAGATGAGAGTGGGAGACAGGAAAGTGACTGACCTGGCTATGAGAAGACAGCCAGTCCGGAGAAATAATGGGGCGGGTATGAGTGAAAAACCCCAGGGGGATGGGGCGAAAGACAGTTGTGTGTTGTGTGAAGTCAGGAGACAAAGGAGTCAGGGAGAGAAGAGACTGACTGCGGGGCAGGTCGTTTCAGGGAGTTGAGTTTGAGATACCGAGGTAGTCGGTAGTCCACGGACAACGGGGTGGTGTTATGCTCCGAGTTGTGAAGACAGGCCTGAACCAGAGTGGGTTCTATAGTTGAGCAGTGGCTCCAACCCAATGTGTGGGTTGTATTGTGGGAGATCCAGCCGTGGATCGTAGCTGGATTACCTGTCTTGTGGATTGAGATTAGAAGCAGGCCGTGAGAAGGCAGTGATGTGTGTGGGTTAAATTGTGAGGAGGATATTTATAGTCGATGGATTACATTGTTTCTGGATGTATACATATGTTCCGTGAGTCTATGTTATTTCTGTAATAAAGGATTATGTGCGCCAACTGAAGCTTGTTTCATGACTGGTGAATATGCACTGCGGGGGTGAGTTACATCGCAAGACAGATATCTCCATTGACACACCATGAGTATCGTTACCTAGACAACGACCATCACACAATAATATCATGAGCATATCATCGTAAGAACTTCGTGATATTATCATCAAGAAAACGTGTGACAATCTGTGAGCTCGTCCGATCAAGAACATCTGGGCGCTCGACGCTTAGTAAGGAGTATCTGGAAGGCCACGTACGGTCAGTCCTGGAGTGTGTGTGTTTGACAGGATTGAACCAAAGATTGAAGACAGCGAGTAATTTCGTCTCAACATCCTGTGTGTGGTGGGATATTTGGTGTGTGTGTGTGCTGGAGGCAAGCGCACTGTGTTGTCGCAAGTTGACTGGTCAAGATTTTTCGACGCAGTAAATAGGACGGGTGGGTACACCAGCGTCCAGGTACTGGGGAAGTACATGTTTGGAAAACAGAAAAAAATTGGCAGTCGCTGATTTGACGGACAGTTGACTGAAGGGGATAGTAACGGTACCCCTACCGCAGCCGGGTGGGGCTGAGAAGTTGTGTGGAAAGTGTTTTTGTATGACGGAAAAGTGTCCGGTCATTTTACAGACAGTCAGTGTGGATTATTGTGACAAAGAAGAATGAGGTACTGACTTGAGGTGTCCGGCAAGGTCAAGGTTAGGGACAGTGGAAAGTTACTGGGAATTTCCACAGGAGATCGGGATAAACAAAGTTGTTTTGAAAGAAAGCCAGACTTGATGTTTCGTCTTTGTTCAAGCCGTTGTCATCATTATTCTGTTATGAGCAAACAGTTTTAACTTATCGTCATCGCAACCATGGTTGTACTTCTATGCCGATAAGGATTTATATACCCAAATTTAAAGTGCTGAACATTGGCTGCCATTCTCTTTTTCTTTTTGGTGAATCTTGTCGGGTAACGGAAATCCATAACATTAATGATACAGCGAAGCGCCATCTCCGCAACGAAAGTAACAACATATCGAGAGAACACTTTGGATTATTACTGTGGTACCACCACGTACAGAGAAAGTACAATAACGTTACGGACTGTGTCGAAACAGAACAGTTTGGATATCACTATCATCTTCAACTTTTGTCGACAGTTGGAACTGGTGATCACCACGTGAATTCACGAACCACTCAACAAAACAACAAGTCGCTTTGAAATTTAGCGTCGTAATCATTTCGGAGAATGTAACACAGACATTTTCAGCATATTTTGAAAAACTATTAACAGCAAAATAAGAACTTTTGGCGACGGATTAGTGGGCACATATTTATCGGCCAACGATTTGGACATTCTGTTTGCTGCTCATTGTCTTATAAATATTGTTTTCGGTTGTTAAGCTGTTACTTGTATGTGGTCCAGTGTTTGTCAAGAGTAGGGGATTTTTTGGGGTGTTTCTCGAGAGTCGGGATACAGCACACAAATATATATTCTTTCTGGTGCTTACGATATTTTTGTAAGAAAAACGTTAATGAGTTAACGTGTCATGCAGTGGCATTGAAATAGTCTTAACCAATATCTAGAGCCGAGTTGTCTGACGTCAGATTTGTGTATATGTTGATGCTATAAATTGTTTTTGTTTCTCTTTCTTTTCATAATATTTGCATATAATATTTGCTGTGTTCGGATATATGTTATTATTGTGAACTTTTGTCGTGTCTACTATCTAGTGGTATCTGAGTCAGTTTATATTTTACGCGCACTGTGGGTGTCTCTACACAAGCTTGTGGTTGTTACTGTGGTTTATTTCTGTGTGATCATCGTCTCCGTGTACTCAGCTTGTGAAGTCTAGCGTTGGATAGTCATCACTTAGTGTTATCATCCATTTGTTTGTATATGTATTTATATGTATGTTTAACAATATTTCCAGGGACTTCATGAACTTGTGGTCATAGATATATAGATATAAGGGAGTATAGGTGATACTTCCCCCTCACTACCTAGTGCTTATAGAGTGACTGGGTGAGTACAGAGTGATATTGTAGCACTACGGATTTATGTACACAGGGAGTGCGGGTGTACTTAGGGAAGTGACACAAAGACTAACAGCAGAGTCTGTACATTTATAGTTGGCTGATTCACAGCAACGTGTCCACAAGTACAAGATGCCTACTTTAATGGATTATATTGAAGCAGGTGAAAGAATAGGCCTGAAAGGTAAAGAGTTACAGGAGTATGCAGAAGCGAAAGAACAAAAGCAGACGGAAAGAGAGGAGAGGCAGAATGAACGCGAGGCAAAGCGTCTACAGGAAGAGAAAGAGACACAAGTAAAACTAGCTGAAATGGAAAACAAGCGTCTGCAGGAAGAGAAAGAGACACAAGTGAAACTACAAATGGAACAACTAGAACTCGAAAAGTTAAAACAAACAAATGCGGTGGAAATCGAGAAAGAGAAGATCAAGTGTCAGATGCAAACTGATATCGAGTTAAGAAAACTAGAAATATCTTCGAAAGGTCAAAATGAGGAAAGCAGAAGACCATCGCAGTCGTCACATAGATTAAAACTGACATACTTTACGGACCGAGACAACCTTGAAGCTTATCTTGACAGATATCAGGCATCAGCGAAAGTGTTAGGCATCCCCGAAGAACAGTATGCTATTAGACTAGGGGAGCTTCTTACGGGCAAGGTACTAGACACCATGTTCAATTTACCGGTAGAAGAAAGAAACAACTACACTATCTTACGTCAACGTTTGCTGACAAAGTTCCAACTAACTGAGCATGGATATAGGACAAAGTTTAGACAGTTAGGGCCAGAGACAAATCAAGATTTCACAGACTTTGTTAACACAGTAAAGAATACATTTAACAAATGGATGGAGCTCGCAGAAGTAGGGAAAGATTTTAATAAATTAGTAGATCTAATGTTAAGAGACAAGGTAGTATATGCATGCAATTCTAATTTAGTGGCGTTCTTTGAGGAACGGAAGCCAAAGGACATAGACACAATGTCTCAGTTAGGGCAAAACTACATGACTGCACATCCTAACGTATCTATTGGGAAACTAATGAGTGAGGAAATAGTCTGTGCAGCGTACACTAAACAGGACCAGAATCCAGTCATCAGACCAAGGGCGAAAAGTGTGGATTCAGCACAGAAAGGTGAGCAGCAAGAACTTCAAGATAATGGTTTCCGAGGAAACAATGTTGGTAGAGTAGGACGGTACCCATATAGAAGAGGGAACTTCCAGAGACGTCCAAATTATGCCGGATGTTGGAATTGTGGGAGCTGGAGACACAAAATAGCACAGTGTGATGCACAACCATCAGATGGACCAACGAACAACACTAAAAGGGAGATTACTTGTTTCAAATGTGGAAAGAATGGGCATATCAGCCATCAATGTAGGATGAGAGAAACAGAGCACTCAAATGCAGCGCAAGTAATTGAGACGCTGAACAATGAAGAGTGTAGTGGGTGCAAACCTCTTTTTGAAAAAGACAGTCAGCCAGTCCTAATATGTGGTCATACAGTAAAAGCAGGATCAGCAGTGCATGAAGGAGGAAGTTTGAAGTTGCATCAGGGATTTGTCAATGATAGACCAGCGTTAACAATTAGGGATTCCGGATGTACGTCTATCGGAGTGAGGAGAAGTTTAATAGATCCCTCGGATTATACAGGGAAAAAGATTAGATGCATAACATTCAACGGCACAGTAGAGTTCTACCCATTAGCCATAATAAGAGTAAATACACCATATATCACTGGAAGAGTGACAGCGTGTGTTTTGGACTCACCAGTGGCTGATTTGATCATAGGAAATGTTATAGGAGTTAAAGATTGTACAGAAGAGGAAGTAGTTTATTGGGACCAAAAATATAGTGTAAGCAGTAATGAGGTTGCTACCACAAGAGAACCTAAATTAGAGAGTATAGCTGAGGTAGGAGAGGCACTTGAAGTAGACACAGGAACTCAGGACAAGGATAGTACAGCTGAGCAGATGAGAATGGATCCCAAATATAGTGCTAGTGAATCCCAGAGACAAGATACTACTCTGAACAAATGTTCCCAAGGGTGTAGGAGAGTAGAACATAGGCAGTCAAAGAAAGGTAGATGGTGTTTCGAGAGGAAGAACAATGTTCTCACTCGCAGCTGTTCAGATAGTGGAACTGCACGTGGGCAAGGAGCAGTACCTTTAGCACACAGAGACCGATATACTAGAACAGCTCAGGATAGTGCATGTGCAGGGCACATAGGCATAAGGCGTATGCAGCAGAAAGCAAGGTGCCAGATACATGGGCCAAGATTGAATAAAAAGTTCAGACTAAACAGAGACGCAAGTGTAACGGTGCAATATGCAGATAGGAAAGTTGAGTCAGGTCAAAAGAGTGTTCGCGACATTACTGACCCAGGGCTAGGGATAGCAAACAGATGTTGTAATTGTAGAGGTACCATGAGTCATGGGTACATGAAAGGTAGACACAGCATCGACAGGAATCAGAGGTGGGTTAATGCAAGAACAAAACCACCTGATATAGGGTTCGGTACACAAATAGTATTGTGGGGTCGTGAAGTAGTAAGAGACCTGTGGGTACATAAGTATAATGCTTTTCTATGATGTATTATTATTATTATGTGATGTATTAGTTCATGCATTGATACACAAGATAGAAAGTTGTTGTATTTATGAGTGGGGAATATGGGAGTGTACTATGAGAATTTGGTGTATTATTTAGGGTGGTAGATGGAGTAAGGTGCAGCCATACTTAGGGCTACCCAGACTATATGTCTGGGTCACATGTTTAGTAAGTTTTAGTCTCCCAATATTTGAAAACGAAGTTTTCTTTTAAGAGGGGGGTGATGACATAAGCCTGGGTCATTGACATTGAGGTGAGTGACCGGGCATGACGAAGAATGGAGATGAGAGTGGGAGACAGGAAAGTGACTGACCTGGCTATGAGAAGACAGCCAGTCCGGAGAAATAATGGGGCGGGTATGAGTGAAAAACCCCAGGGGGATGGGGCGAAAGACAGTTGTGTGTTGTGTGAAGTCAGGAGACAAAGGAGTCAGGGAGAGAAGAGACTGACTGCGGGGCAGGTCGTTTCAGGGAGTTGAGTTTGAGATACCGAGGTAGTCGGTAGTCCACGGACAACGGGGTGGTGTTATGCTCCGAGTTGTGAAGACAGGCCTGAACCAGAGTGGGTTCTATAGTTGAGCAGTGGCTCCAACCCAATGTGTGGGTTGTATTGTGGGAGATCCAGCCGTGGATCGTAGCTGGATTACCTGTCTTGTGGATTGAGATTAGAAGCAGGCCGTGAGAAGGCAGTGATGTGTGCTGGTTAAATTGTGAGGAGGATATTTATAGTCTATGGATTACATTGTTTCTGGATGTATACATATGTTCCGTGAGTCTATGTTATTTCTGTAATAAAGGATTATGTGCGCCAACTGAAGCTTGTTTCATGACTGGTGAATATGCACTGCGGGGGTGAGTTACATCGCAAGACAGATATCTCCATTGACACACCATGAGTATCGTTACCTAGACAACGACCATCACACAATAATATCATGAGCATATCATCGTAAGAACTTCGTGATATTATCATCAAGAACGACGTGTGACAGGACCTTTACTGACTTTACTGACTTTACTGACTACCCGCAGAAGGGGCAGGTGTAGCGCCGTGGATACCAGGCTAGCCCGCCGGAACTGTTATAATTTTTTATTCGAATCCACACTCCAGAGGGTGGGGGGGGGGGGGGGGGGGGGGGGGTTTATTGTTTTTATAGAAATTTGGTCGACCCAGACTAAATTTGATACCTTGAAATGTTCAATGAAGCAGTAGTGAACATATGCCCATTCGAGCGCCGGGTTGTCTATACAAATATGAGACTAATACCATTTTGTAAATGCGGGCTTGCGGTCGAATCTCGTTAGTACCATATAACTAATACGCCAAAAAGCGATTAAAATTGTTTCTTTGCTATCTATCTTTCTACCTACCTACCTACCTACCTACCTACCTACCGACCTACTTGCCCATCTACCTGCCTACCTACTTACCTACTTATCTACCTACCTACCTACCTACCTGCCTACCTACTTACTTGCCCATCTACCTGCCTGCATATCTACCTACCTACCTACCTACGTACGTACGTACGTACCTACCTACCTACTTACCTACCTACCTACCTACTTACGTACCTACCTACCTACTTACTTACCTACTTACCTACCTACCTACCTATTTACCTACTTACCTACATACCTACCTACTTACCTACTTACCTACCTACCTTTTTACCTACTTATCTACCTACCTACCTACCTACTTACTTGCCCATCTACATGCCTGCCTATCTACCCACCTACCTACCTAACTACTTACTTGCCCATCTACCTGCCTGCTTACCTGCCTACCTACTTACCTACTTATTTACCCAATGCCTGCATGTCAGCCTGCCTACCTACCAACATCGTCTTTAATATTATGGAATGTTGCATTACAGGGGTAGTTAATCTGTCCAACAACAATATTACTATCCACTATGCAACACCAGTAGTTTAGACGAGTATGCATTACAAATTGTGTAAGTTAAATCTTCTATTATTTAGTTACGTATACTGAGATTGATTGCTTATACGTAAAGAGTGAGAGATCTGCCGTTCGGTGAAGATATGCATTTTTTTCCGGTATGGAAGTAAAGTCTTTACCCAAACATCACTTGATGATTTTGACGACCTGAATGTCAACGCAACGGACTTAAGAGTTAAACTTCGAGTCTTCCAGAAGATTTACAACCAATCAGCTAACAGTCTCGCAACGTTAACCAGGTCTCAGGTGCCTCTTTACATGAGTTGAACTCCTTAAGCTATACGATTTTTAATATAGTAGTGGAATGCACTATTTTAACTCGCCAACCCAAAGTCACTGGAGACTAGACCACGGATGTGGAAATAAAATACACCACCGATTTGAAAATTCCCCAGACCACAGATTGCTAAAGTAAACTATCCACAGATTTGGAAATTCAAATAACTTATCACTAGGCGACTACTTCGGTTCTCAAGACTTCCGCTAACCAGAGTGTGACACGTGTGAAAAAGAGTGTTGAGGTACTACATAGAACCAATACCTTTGTATGGATGTGAAGCGTGGACAATGAGCAGACAAGCTGGAAAACATCTGAATGTAAATGTGATTTCTGAGGAAAATGCAAAGAATACCACGGACAATCCTACAAGAAACACATTAAAACCGTAAACTGATTTGAGAAGTTAGACGTAGACTTCACAGTTTTTTTTTTTTTTTTGGGGGGGGGGGGGGGGGGGATTCGTTATGAGAAGAAATAAATTGGAGAACTTGGGGTCAACTGGCAAGATTGAGGAGAAGAGAACAAGGGAAAAACAGAGAAGTAAATACACTGATGGCTTAGCCACGTTGTATGGTAGAGACAAGACGTCTACGCTTATCTACATGGCACATGATAACCATGACTGGATAAGACATAATATCAGAGTGCTTATGCAGAAGCAACAGTAATTATCCTTACTTTGTATCGTCTACTTCAGGTGCCTAATCGGGAGCCTTTCGTGATCTTCGTCTTCTTCTAAGTCCGTGTCATATGGCGTTGGTCAACATGTCTGCCCACAGCCTTGTCTAGTGTACATCCAAAAATATCTGATATTGATATTCCTCTATGCCATAATGTCCAACTACTCAACGTATTCTCACCCTTTCCCCTTGTCTCTCCTCCTTTTCAACTTCTTCGTTGTCACTGCTTTCTCCAGCTTTCCCCTTCTCATGAGGTACATAAAGAATCTCGGCTGTAGTCTTAGGATGCGTGTAACCATTTCTATTTGTGAGTTAACGTCTTTCAAGATATCCCTATTACGCCTTTATTCCGTCCATATTATTCTCACTGTTCATTATTCACTTTGGGATTGTCATGACAATAGCTACTAAGAACATTGTTCGTCGCCTCAGTTGACGAAGGCATACTGCACATATTCTTCTTCTTCCTCCTGTGAAATTCTGCTTTTGCTGTGGCTATTCTTCATTCGCCAGAATCCCTGGTCTAGAGGTTACACGACTTTCTCCGTAATCTCGTATACTCTCGTACGTAACGTGACGTTGCGCGAGAATTGTTAGCGGTTTTCTCCGCGACGGTAACTTACGGGGTATTTGAGCCGGCCGCTCAGAAAGCAATGGCAAACTACTGAGCGTAATCTTGCCAAGAAATTAACAATCAGCTGAAAGATGCTGATGTTGACAGCGATGCCCTGTAAAGGATATGCGAAAAAAAAAAATTATACATTTAACTTCTTTATTACATATTCCATCTAATTTTATGGCATCTCATCTCATCTCATCTCATCTCATCTCATCTCATCTCATCTCATCATCATCATCATCATCATCATCATCATCATCACATCTTGTTCCACTTGTACCTTGCGGTTTCGAGCTGAAGCATAAACATCAAGACAGTGCCCACTTATGGGCTTCTGCTAATATAAAAATACCAAAAATACATTGGAGATTATGAGTACTCGGTCGTGATGATAATCTAATATTTTTAGTAAGGTTGGTATTGATTATATTAAAATGTGTTATCCAATATTTAAGCTCTCTCTTGCATTGTTAACTGCCTTCCTCTGTTTCTTTTCATCGGCATTTCCTCACTTATGATTAACTTCCTTCTTCAAGTTTTCTGTTCATATGAGGCAAACATTTAATTTGTCCGATCCTGATCAAGGAGCCTCTCTGAATGAAATACTTTAGTACAGGATATTGTCAACATTTTCACTACCTCCGGTTTCTTCATCATTTCATCACGTACTGATGGCTTTTCTGTCTGTATATTAATTGATTCGTCAATCTGCCCGCCCATCGGTTAGAGTCTAATTCTGCCAAGAAACTAACAAACTATGTGCATTCGGAATGGGTGTCCTGGTAGCATAGTCCGTATTTCACTAAGCGACGAGCACACATTTATAAGTTTCTTCATAAGACGATTAAGAATTATTGTGCTTACGGTATACATTTCTGAGATCAGCCCGGCCTCTTAGATATAGTATTATACATATGTTTACAATGGTAAATAAGTGGGGTAGAGAGATGATGAACCTATCTCATAATGCTACCGGCACAGAGTGAAAAGTGAAAAATATTGAATTAAATGTGTGAAAGTGTGTGTGTGTGTATGTGTGTGTGTGTGTGTGTGTGTGTGTGTGTGTGTGTTTGTGTGTGTGTGTGTGAGAGAGAGAGAGAGAGAGAGAGAGAGAGAGAGAGAGAGAGAGAGAGAGAGAGAGATTGGGTTGTGGTTGTAAACGAATTTCGTTTGAATGAACGTATACCACATGATGTTTCGCTTTTGTTGACGCAGTCTCCTGTTGTCAAGTTTTGTGATGTCGTAAAGTGAATGCAAATCCTAGGTGGTATTTAAAATGGCGCAGTCCAAGTTCAAGACAGGCTTGGCACACAGCAAGAGGACGCTACTGGTGTGTAGCGCCCATTTGCCCGGATATGTCAGTTATCAGTTATCAGTTGGGGTATCTTCGTTGCACTCCGGACATGTCCATAGGTGCTCAGATCCTCCCCCCAGCATATGCATCAGCGTCCGGTGGCTAATAGTGCCAGTTCTGTGTTGGTTGACGAGGCGCTTTGTTTTCCCGATGTACCTCTCGCGTCTGGCTGTGCCGATTCTTACTCCCAGGTCTTTCATCCTGGACAGCGATGTGGAATCATTGACGTCAAAGTCCTCTGTTCTCGCCATATCTTTAAGAACGTTAATAACATCGGCACGATCCATGGGCTGGCCATCTATAGGGGGTGCAGAGCCAGCCAGTTTGTCAGCTCGTTCATTTCCCTCGACTCCCGCATGTCCCGGGACGAAGATGAAGGTGACTATACGGACAACAGACTTCCGCAGCGATTCAGTCCACTGTCTACGTACCGATCAAGCTTCGACCTTCTGAATCATGCTCATTGAATCACTTAGTACACACACGTTGGTATAATGCTGTGACTCCAACCATATGAAAGCCTGTGTAACTGCCATCACCTCCATCGTCATGCTGCTCGTGGTCATAGAGTGGGCACCACTGGATTCTTGAACCGGATATGTAATTTGTCTGATAACTTAGAGATTGCAGTGATGACGATTGTATGAAACGATGGAACGAGATGGCTATGTCCTGTGAGCCATGTAGTGGCTACATTGTCACGTATGCTGGAATCATCACAGAAAGACGGTACGCTGAGTTAGGTCATTGCCATAAAGCTAAATCTACACAGTGAATTCATTTCATTACGATGAATCTGAACCTCCCTGTACTAACATTTAGTTGAGTGATTTCATTATGACAAATCTGAGTCGCCAAGAAAACACAATGAATTAAACGATTTTATTACGAGGCTGCTGAATATACGAGTATATACAGATTGATGAGTAGCCGTTGCTAAAGTTGAACATTGAGTTACTAAATGAAGAAGAAACCGACATTGCAGATGTGTAGCTTTTTTTTTTTTTTTCCTGATCAGACTGTGGAATATCTTGGTCGGAAAAGAAAAACAAACTTTGAAGCGTTATACTCACAAGTACACACACACACACACACACACACACACACACACACACACACACACACACACACACACACACATACATAAGCAGGAACGAAAACACCCCCCCCCCACACACACACACACACACGCACCTACACACACACCCACTCATTCACGCACGCACAAACACACCACACCACACACACACCCACGCACCCACACACACACCCACTCATTAACGCACGCAAAAACACACCACACACACACACACCCACGCACCCACACACACCCACTCATTCACGCACAAACACACCACACACACACACACCCACGCACCCTCACACACACCCACTCATTCACGCACGCACAAACACACCACACACACACAGGGAGGAATAGGTGGCCAATCTTTCTCTCATTTTGGCAAGCGACGGGTCAAGGCGTCCGCCCGTGCTTGCTCTTGACATTACCAGCGCAGTTCGCTATCAACTTCGCTAACGAGCTCGCTCTAGTTTGCTTAATGCTGTCCTTATTTGTTAGGTTTGACTTTCGCAGTATTCGACCAGTTTGCTAGGATATTAACTGTTCAGGATATTAATTATTGAAAACAATTGAATGTTTTTCGTTTTTTTTTGTTTTGGTGCTCGCTCGCTTTGAACTTAAGCGTAGTCCATACACACTATTTATAGTAGTGATGGACTGAATTTTGCGTGTGGGTTAACTTTCCCTATTAACAGTGTCCCTCGCCACCAGGCGAACCCACACCGACTTCAGAGGTACTTGTAATTAACGTCCCTAAGTCAAAAACGACAGGTCAATATTTTAGTAAAGCTGTCCGGTGTAGGGGTTGAACCCCTTACCTCGGCATCAGCACACCGGATGTTTAAGGACACGTGTTCTTATCCATTCGGCCATGCGGACCTGCCAATTGAATTTGAATATTGACGACACATAATAGATTGCACAATTTATTGCACGGCATATTTCATTGCATCTTGTTAGGTGCATATTTAAAAATATCACACACAATATACTGAAACAAAAATAAATCCTTGAAGCGAAAATATACACTATTCATATTCCCCACAGTAATTTACGTTATCGTGATAGACAATAGACTATACTGTAGGCATACAGCTTAGGTAGACAATCGACATTACTGTAGGCATATACGTGTTGAATGTTACAGCTTAGGTAGACAATCGACACTCATCATCATCAAGTGCCCTGCCAGCTGAAGTAGGCGTTCATGGCTCTCCACAGATCTCGGTATTTTGTGTTCTGTATCAACTCTGCTGATGATATTCCTCCATGCCACCGTCTCAATCCATCCAGCATCATGTCCTTTGGTCTGCCTCTGCCTCTCTTCCCCTAGATCTTTCCAGCTGTCACGATGTTCCCCAATGCCTCTCTTTTCATCACATGACCGAAGAAAGCTGTATGTCTCTTTCTCATTGTTGTATATAATGTTCTAGTTTCATTAGCCTGTTTCGGGCATTTATTGTTAGTTACTCTGGCAGTCCAAGGAATTCGCAACATTCGTCTCAGGAACCACATCTCTGTTGCTTCTATTTTCTTCTTAATATGTTCATTTACATTCCAATATTCACTGCCATACAGTAAAACTGGTTCTATATAGCATTTCAGGACTCTCTTTCTTACATTCAGTGATAATGACTTATTGCATAAGATACTCATTTTCTGAAATGCGGCTTTTGCTTGCCCTATTCTGTTCTTAATCTCTGTTGTACATATTTCATCTGATGTTATAAATGCCCCTAGGCATTTAAAATTATCTACTTGGTTAACAATTTTCCCTTCTATTTCTATGTCACATTTTGGTGTCACCATTTTCTTTGATATCACCATTGTTACTGTTTTCTTGACATTCAAGGAGAGGCCTTTCCTTTCACTCTATGTTACTACAATATCTAACAATTGTTGTAGGTCTGTTGCATTATCCGCCACCAATACTGTGTCATCTGCATAGCGTATATTATTTATATTATAACCTACGATTAGTATTACTGTCATCTCTTTGATATTTCTCATTATTACTTCGCTATACAGGGAGAAGAGATCCGGTGACAAGACACACCCCTGTCGTACTCCTTGCTTTATCTGTTCGTAACTACCCTCTTTATTTCCCATTTTAATTGCTGCTCTTTGTTCCAGTAAATAGCGTATGGGCATATATGTGTTGAATGTTACAGCTTAGGCAGACAATCGACACTTTTGTGGGTATATCCGTCTTGAATGTTACAGCTCCGGGAGTCTCTGTAGCAAAGTGGTTACACTGCTTGCCTCGCTCACTGAAGGTTGTGGATTCAATTCCTGACCTCTTAGTTCGGTTCAGTGTGCAATTTTCTCGGACCCTTCTGGGGATCGTCGTTGGAGCTTCGGGGTTCGTGCTGTGTGTAACGCTTTCGACAAGACGCCTTACGGAAACTGACCGAGCCATATGGGATACAATCCGATGCAATGAGGTCGATCTTCTTGGCTTTTAAACACCAAGTTTGTGCTTCAGCTTAAAGAACCAACCATTTTGCTGTAGTTTATGTTGTACGATTTCAGCAGTTTGCACCTGTCGAGATGCAGCGAAATAGGGTAGACAATAAATTATGCTGTCTATTGTTTCTGTATTCTGTATTCAAATATACAAATTATTGTTCCCAACTACATTTCCCTCAGTCATCATCCTTTACAAAGATAAAAACACATCTTACGAAGCGGGACGCAGATGTTTTTCCAAGGCACCAGGACCAGGTTCTATATTGGCCAAGACCTACTAACACGTCCTAGCCGTACATCCTGGGCAATAGGTCCATTCGGGATCCTGGCTAACGTAGTAGGATCGCTGATTCTTCCGAAGTCGGAGAGTATTTGTGCCTGCACGAGGAGGAACCACCAGTCTGCACACCAATAAGCCAGACATGGGACAACGGATACTCACGCAAACCTCAGTCCGGTATGACATCACATTGATGTTGGACAACAGGATGTCTTCATCTGACATACATGACTTCACGCTGGAGTCCATAGCCAGCGAACGCAAGCAAGTAAGCAAGCAAGCAAGCAATCTTACGGAAGCTGCTATGAGTTGCTGTGATATGACCTTCACAGTTTGTCCGACTGACTGTACGAAATTTTCCTCTGTTGGCAGATGACGAACGCTGTCGTCGAACTCTCTCACTAACGCTCTCATAACATTATCAGCACATCCCCCTACCAACTACACCAACACGCCGTCCAGGAGTTGCAACATTATAATAAAAACTTTATCTTTTGACAGACCATCAATAACCTAACCATTACCTTCCACTTTCCGCGGATCTCTGAACTATAAATGGCAACATCATTTTGCAGTAAACCACGCTAAGCCTTCAAATCCACTATACCCTAGCCAGATTGTTCAGGTCTCCACACACTTATGCTTCCCTGTATATGTTCAATAAAGATAGAACCGACTTGCGCTGGATGCAGTTTGATCTTGGTCTGCAATCAGTGGAGCGAATACTAATCGCTGGGTCGATATATTTGCAATAACTCCAGATCATGCCAAGGCTGTGTTTATTGAAGGGGAAACCGGATTGAAATGTGTTTTAAGTGTCTTCATTGCCCTCGCTTCGGCAATTGTAACTTATTTTTAATATTTAAATTGTGAAAAAAAAACACAGTTTTAAGAGACAGATGAAGGTAAGATTCTGCCATCATGCGCTCCCATTTTTTTTTTGGGGGGGGGGGGGGGGGGGGGTTGATTCGCATATCCTTTACAGGACATCGCTGTCAACATCAGCATCTTTCAGATGATTGTTGATTTCTTGGCAAGATTACGCTCAGTAGTTTGCCATTGCTGTCTGAGCGACCGGCTCACATACCCCGTAAGTTACCGACGCCGAGAGAACCGCTACCGATTCTCGCGCACGTCACGTTACTCATGAGAGGATACGGGATTACGGAGAAAGTCGTGTAACCCCTAAACCAGGGAGGCACTCCAAATAGTGGGGGAATAATATATTCATGAACATACATAGATGCATACATACACACATACAGACACACACACATACATACATAAAAAATAGAAATAGAAAATAAAGAAATGCCAACTTAATGGAAATATATCCTCTTCAATTGTCTCAAAATGTGATACAAACGTAATGTAGGTAAATGTGTCAATCATAGAGCCGATATCTGAGAGAGAGAGAGAGAGAGAGAGAGAGAGAGAGAGAGAGAGAGAGAGAGAGAGAGATAGAGAGAGAATCATAGTATGTAATAAAGCGGGGATAGTCTTCTATTTTTGGTTGTTTTAATAAGTCTTCTTTGTTCTATTTTCAAGAAGTTGTTGATTTGTCAATTGTTTACAAGCTGTACAGTTATTCAGAAGTTTCTAACTTTCTTCGAAACCCATGTAATGGATTGTACATACATGATATGAAATGCGTCATTTTTCAAACAAGAATAAATTTGAGAGAAAGAGACAGAGGGGGGAGAGGGAGAGGGAGAGAGGGAGCAAGAGAAGGAGAGAAGGATAGAGAAGAAGAGAGAGAGAAGAAGAAGGAGAGAGGGAGAGAGACAGAGGAAGAGAGAGGGATAAGCAGATAGGGAGAGAGATAGAGAGGGAGAGAGAGGAAGACAGTGAAGGAGAGAGGGAGAGATAGGGGGAGAAGGAGAGAGTTAGAGGTAGAGAGAGATAGAGAGAAAAGGGCAGGGGTGAGGTTATACAAAGTAAGAAAGACAGACATGAAGACGAAAGGTACATATACAAATGAGAAAGGTAGAGAGTGAAGAACGAAAGAGAGGGAGGGAGAAGGACAGAGAGGAAGAAGGATAGAGAGGGAGAGAGAGGAAGAAGGAGAGAGAGAGAGGAAGAAGGAGAGAGAGGAAGAAGGAGAGAGAGGGACAGCGAGATGGAAGGAGATGAAGAGGGAGATAGAGGAAGAAAGAGAAAGAGAGGGGGAGGGGAAGGAGAGATAAGAGGGAGAGAGAGAGATAGAGAGAAAAAGGCAGAGGGGAAGTTATACAAAGTAAGAAAGTTAGACATGAAGACGAAACATACATATACAAATGAGAAAGATAGAGAGTGAGGATCGAGAGAGAGAGAGAGAGAGAGAGAGAGAGAGAGAGAGAGAGAGAGAGAGAGGAGGGGGAGAGAAAGAAAAAGAGAGAGAAGAGGCAGATATAATACAACCAAACATCCATTAAGACTCCATCCACTCTCCAAGCGTGGTTCAAACAGTGCAAAGTAAATGCGAAGTGATGGCTAGTGTTAGCAGGTTAGTTATTCAGACAGGGTTAGAGGGAAACGGGGACAAGGTGAGGAAAGAAAAAAAGAAAAGAAAGTAGATTAAAAACTCAGAAACAAATAAGACAGAAAGGGCGTAATGGAGGAAACAGATATTCCAAGACAGAACGATATAAAATAGTAAGGAAAAAAACACTGAAGGAAGGAAAAAAATGTATAAAGAAAGAAAAACAGCAAACATAAGAACCGAAGGAAACAGGTATGTAGAAAAACAAAAGTTGGAAATTAAGGAAGGTTTGATAGAGAAAACGAACGAGATACGCAGATAAGTAATTCTAGAAAATTATAAGGCCCGAAGACCTGAAGAAGATAAGCATAGAAAGAAAGACAGAAGGAAAAATAAATGAAATACAAGACGGACGGAATTTAGACGATGTCCAAAGAAATAGAGAAAGACAGAAAATTATATGAAGAAAGGTTAGTGAAATGTTTTATAGTACCGCTTTGCTTCGTGGCAGTAAATAATGGAACGTGGATCAACAAATTAGGAAGAGCTTGGAAGCAAAGAAAATGTGGTTCCTGAGACGAATGTTACGAACACTTTGGAATGCCAGAGTAATCAACAAAAAGTGTGTGGAAGAGACTTGTGAAAAACGAACATTATATACAACAATAAGAATGTTACAAGCAGTTACTTGTTTATATAATGAGAAGAGGTGTATTGGAAAACACGGTAACAACTTCCCAGAATATTTTCTGGGAACAATTCTATTTTGGGTAGTCAGGGAAATTCGATCAATTTAAAAGTAAACAAAAAAACAAAAAAAACAGAATGAATCTCAGCCACCAGTGAATTCATACACATGAAAGCAATGCCAAACTATTGAACTAACAATGTGCCTAGTACATCAGGAACAACCAATAATTTCTGGGAGTTTATTGCAACGTCATGCAATGGACATGCAATTAACTATTTTTGAAACTTCTAAGTTGATTGCTTGGTTGGATCTCCGTGAATTCTCCGGAAGACTGGGTTTTACCTCTAAGTTCAATGTAGTTGTGTGCAAATCGATTTATGTCCTGAAAACAGTATGGATCAAACGGAACCAGATTGTTAAGATACTTTCTCCCCGGATTCTTGTACACAAGCACAATTCTTCCCCTCCCCAAGCTCAATAACCAGCGAGGTGCTCAAGACTGGTACTTAAACATCACATCTGCTGAGAGGCGTGTTAGAATGTAACCACGTCATGATTCAGCACAGCATACACGCATTGAATTTCATTAGACCAAGGCTAGCAATGTTTCCTTAACGAAAGTTAGGTATTCTATAGTCAACAGAGGCCAACTCAACATCCACCAATGGTTACTATTAAGAATCAAAATACATTCTTAACATTTAAATATACATCTAGCGCCTTTAACTGCTGTCAACAGATTGTTCTACAATTTCCACCGACAGGCTGTGAAAGGATAATAAAAGGTTGTCAGTTGTAAATCATAATACAAGTTAAACTAAGCAGAAACTACAATTATAACAAGCTTCTTCTTATAGTCCATGCCATATGTCTTTGGTGGTCATGTCTGTCCACAGCCTTCTCTCGCGTGCTGCCAATCATTTCTGATAACAATGTCCTCCATGCCATGATATCAAACTCTCAAATATCCTCTCTCTGGGTCTTCCATTGCCTCTCCTCTCTTTCAACTATAACAAGCTGCACCTGTAATATTACTGCAGAAACTTTACGTACACTGAACAGGTCTTAAATGTAAAAGACATTATTAGACACCATCCCTTCCGCCTAAATCCAAGAATGTAACATAATCACTGCAACAACTCGGTGGTGGTAAAGTGTCTAGTGTTCATGTCTGCAAAGGGGGAAGCCATTCTGAACATATGGTGAAGGGGTGCATGGGCAAAAAAAGGTTGAGAACCACTGGTCTAGAGAATATGGGCGTATCACCATGCACCCAATGCGTCTTAAGGCGTGCAAAAGAGAACTTTACTTTACTTTACTTTACTTTACTTTACTTTACTTTACTTTACTTTACTATACTTTGAGCTATAGGATCGGCCTAGCCTCATCAAATGGGTACCCGATAATTTTCAGAATGTTTAAGAACTGACCGTAACAGAAAGGCAGGGAAGAAGATAACTTGCTACCCAACCTCATTATGCCGTGCACTAGAATATGTGAAGATCCAACACTACACAACGCAAAGGCAGTATTCACTTCCTATATTGTAAACAAATGTTACTGTAAGATATGCAGTAGAATATAGTTAAACGGTGTTAGTACAAGGTGCCTCTCTGTCTACTACTGATATCTCCCGGAAATGTTCTGTTAGCCTAGCCTGGAAACACGATACACTACACGTTTAATAAACTAATGATAGGGGATACTGACAAATATAACTGGGGTATTGATAAAGTGTCAGCTAAGAATTAGCTGCGAGTGTCCAATACATGCAATGAATGAATCCATAAAGACGAGAGTAGAATCCATAAGCTTAACTAGAGCATGATCAGGAGTGAGAAAATAGACGCTGTGACTAAAAACTTTGACAGCACACAGTTAACAAACATACACTGATTATCTCATCTCATCTCATTTTGTTCCTCTAGTACAGTGGTTCTCAACCAGTGGGGAATTCTCTCTCTCCCCCCCCCCCCCCCCGCGGGAAATGATCTCTTATCCGCTCGCAAAAGCCAGTCCATTGCTACCCCTAGTAGTAGCGAACGCAAAAAGAAAAAAAATGGAAAGAATAGAAATAGAATCAAACATGTCACTCATCGAAAAGGTCTTAGAGCAGTGGTTCTCAACCTGTGGGGAATCCCCCCTCTTTCCCCCAGGTGGGGGGGGGGGGAGAATTTTATTGTATGGGGGGAGGGCAGGAATTAAGATTATTTCAAGATCGCGTTAATACAAGAACCGATTACTCTATATTGCTTTTCCCTCCATATTTTACAGTTCTGTACTTCTCGCTCTTCTGAAATTCGTTTTATATCGTTAGTAGACTCAAAATCATGATTTATGTAGACGTCTAGACTGGTTCTAGTATGTGTTATTAAATTTAGCTTCCATTTTTACGTATACTGAGTAGGGGAAAAAGAGGGAAAACTTGGCTACCTATTCCTCATTGTTCTCGGCCTACTAAATGTAATGGCCCTGTAACATCACGGAACAATAAAGGAAACCTGCTCGGGACAAATTTCCTACGTATTCTTAACTAAAATAAATACTGTTTTCCCCAACTGAAACACATTTTCATAATCGGCAGTCAGAATAAATAAACAAACGCGCGTAGTGCTCAAAAGAGGTCAGCGTGACCGACAGGTTTATCGGTCTCGTGCTTACACTTCTTAAGTGCTGACTCCCGGGTAGTGGAATCATTCCATACAAGGTCAGATAGACTTACACGTTGACTTCTACTTCAGAAAGGAATGACAAACTACTGAATGCACAATTGACTAGTGAACCAACCTTAGTTGTCCGCAACGTGTGCAATGGACGTTAACCCCCCTCTTCCCCCCCCCCCCCCCCCACACCCACAAACAAAAAATAAATAAATAAATAAATAAAATAAATAAATAAATAAATAATAAAATAAAACAACCAAATTCAAAATTTGAAAAAAAATAGGTAATTGTAATGTCAGAACAATGGCAGAAATAAGAAAGGTAGATAATGTGGTACGATACATGGACATGATGAAAATGAACATCCTGGAAATGTGAGAGATGAAGTGGAAGGGATACGGTAAAAATATCCAAGAACATAAATATAATAATATATTCAGGTAGTAATAAACACGAATAAAGGCTAGGGTTATTGTGTGACGAAGAAACAGCTAATCTGATGAATCGTTATTTGTGTAGTAATATATGGTTATTATGGCTAAAATTAAAGTCAGATTAACACACACATATACAAGTATATGCATCAGCCATATGAAGCAGTGAAGACGAAATACAAAGATATAAGGAAGAAATAGAAACGACAACCACTCATTCCAAATCACAAGAAGTCAAAATAATTTTGGATCTTTCAACGCACAACTATCAAAGATGTTAATGAAAATTGTGATTGGTAACTATTCTTCTTCTTCTGCTTTTATTACGCTTTGGACCTTAGGCCTTCTACGAACTCACTCAAACCGTCTTATATTTTGCGATAACCTGCAGCTGCCCAAAGTGTCCTCATCGTTGTATTCACGAATGGCTCTAATTCTCTTCTCTGTCTGTTTTAGGTCTCTGTATATTAATTACTTTAGCCCTGAATTTTCCAGAATAAGGCCTTCTAGTTACAATAGTGTCATGTTTTCTCTATGTGACTCCTAACCAGACCCAGCATATTTTTCTCACCTATTAATTTGCTGCAGTCTGTCTTGTTCTTTGCTTAAGCTCTAGCCGGCATGACACTTGATAATGATGATCCAGCCATCCCTAGTTGATGATTGTTCATCATCATCAGGTGCCCTGCCAGCTGCGTAGGCGTTTATGGCTCTCCATATATCTCGGTCTTTGGTGTTCTGGATCAACTCTGCTGCTGATATTACTCCATGCCACCGTCTCAATCCGTCCAGCATCATTTCTCTTGGTCTGCCTCTGCCTCTCTTTTCCTCGATCTTTCCAGTTGTCAGGATGTTCTCCAGTGCCTCTGATGAATGTTGTAATTTATTATTAACAGATTCAGTGTCGAAGGATAATATATTGCCAAATGTGACTTCCCAATTGAACAGAAGGTCTATATATCGCCATACAAGAGTTATTGTGTTCTTTAATTCGTTTCCTGGTATCTTCCTCAATTTTAATATTTAGCGAATGAAAATCTACATTATACTTGTTCATTTGATTGTGCATTATGTTTAGTCCAAACCTACTTTTTTTGTTTGGCACTGAATCAGCTAATTCGTTTAGTAGTTCTAAAATTTTTTGTTTGATACAGTTGTTTTTTTTTTCTTTTTTAATGTTGCACATCCCTTACATGATGTTGCAGTCAACACCAGCATTTTTCAACTGCTGTTGATGTACTAGACAAGCTTTTACGTTCAGTAGTTTGCCATTTCTTTCTGAACGACCGGCTCACATACTCCAGTAAGTTACCAGCGCGGCGCGAACAGCTGCCGATTCTCGCAGCTGCTGTTTTCTCCACGTGGGTATACCAGATTACGAACAACGTCGTTAACTAATTGGCTAGGGAGACCGGCTTATAGTAGCATTGATTTAATGTTAGAGTTAAATATTTTATGCTTTGTAGTAGATTTAGTTTCTTTTGATTTACACACATTTCCTACAAAGTCCACTTTTCTTTTATATTCTTATTTGAATATCTATATTTGTGCCCACAGCTTTGTCTGTAGTGACGTTTTACCAAAGGAGGGTGATCTGGCTATCATGTGCGTGATTGATTCTCATTAACTTTGTCTTTCCCCTATGCATTGTTAAATTTAATTGTCATGACCTCCTATCAAACGTGTTTAATATATTTTGCATATGATTTCCTGTATGAGATATAGTGACAATGTCGTCTATGAAGTCCATATAATCAAGCAGCTCTGTCGGAGTTCACAGAATGACACTTCTGGCGCTAGTCATTGGTGTCTTCACAGTCTAGTCTACAGTTAGTAAGAATAATGAAGGTGACACAAGGCAGCCATTCACCTCCTTATTCATATTTCAAATGTATCTGCTTTTTATTCACTCGTGAAAAATTCTGCTTGTTATATTTTAGTTTGCTTGATTAAATTATTGTTTCAGTGGGATCCTTTAGCGCTTTATTAGTTTTCCAAAGAAATTCAATTTCAGTCCTATCCAAGGCCTTTTCAAAGATGTGTTCCGTATACAATTACTTTGACGACTATTGTTTATGAATTAGAAAATACATATAATGAAAACTGATAGAACAAGGAAACAAAATGCTGTATTGATTAATTAAAAAAACAAAACAACTCGTTTAAAAATAACATTGGATACAGAGACGATTGTACAAATGAAAAAGTCCTGAAAATAAAATATCTCTCTCATTGCGTTATCATAAAAGGTGTATAAATGCACTGCTAAATGTGAAGACATTGCCTACTCTTGACAATAACAGGGACACACAATTAGAACCAGTTTAGGAAAATAAGCCTAAGAAGATTAGACTAAACATAAATATTCTAGGATCAAATAAACCAATTTAAGAACGACAGATTGCTTTCAAGTAACAGCTGCCAAGTAATACCCAAAATGCAAATCATCAATGAGGAATGGGAAATGCAAAGCAATGTTATTGGAAAGAAGTCACAAAGCTGAGAAGAAATGGATGACTGCAGATATTGACAGCAAAAGAAAATTGGTCATAGGAGCAATGAAATAAAATTGAATTAAATACTGTAAAATATACAAAATAATATTCACGGATATATCTCCAATAACAGTGACATGACAAGCATAAAAACAACAATAACACTATATAGTTGCAATCAAAGACAGAAAATGTATTAGTGGAAGACGGTATGATAAAGAGATGGAATAAACAAGATATTTATACAGCGGAGAAAGAGGATTAACAGAAGAAATTAACTAAGTAGGTCCACCTATAATAAATAAAGAACTCTCAGATGCTATCAGACATACGAGGAAAGCACAAATGGCTAGCCAGATGAAGCCACGATCGCGGAATTGAAAGTACTAGGATAATTTGGAATAGAAATATTAACTAAACTGTTGAATATTTACAACAGCGGATACATAATTAACGATATGCTACAATATGTGTTTATTGAATAACCCAAAAGACCAGGGGCCGGCTCCCTGGCCGAGGAGTTAGCAGCTTTCTCCATAATCCCGAATACTCTCGTGGTTGACGTGAGTGCACAAGAATTGGAAGCGGTTCGAGTCGCTGTCAGGAAATTCTTGGAGATGTCGATCGATGAAAGACCGTCACGCCATCTGTCTACTTTGGTGTGGTAGACAGACTGTCTGGATGGAAGTCGGGAAGATCTTTTGTTGTGGGGAAATTATTCTCCAGATTACAGACGGCGGGACTTTTTGAAGTACCGGGACAAGTCCCCAGATGAAAGCGGAATAGCCAGCCAGTTGTTTCCATCGAGTCGGAAACGGAGAGAAAAAAATAGTTTATTGACGCCTAGTGTCTGGACAGATTTGTGACGTCATTCAGACACAATATTAAAACAGTCTTGATAAACAACTTTGGCCAGAGTCGACCAAATGTTGTGACACAACAAGGACGTGTGTGTGATGTTCCTGGTTTTATTATAGAGAGAGACTACAGTGTCTTGTGTTGATTTACATCGGCGGACATTTAACCATTGTGTTATTCAGTAGCCTCAATTTCAGGCCGGAATAAATATATGGTATTTAATTAGATAGACTCAAGTTAGATTATTCTTAGGAGACTAGAGTGGTAATGTGCGTTATGAGAACGTATTATAGGAGTGTCGGCAGCAGTAGGCTATCGCGTTGCTTAAACTAGCTTGTGTGAGATATCAATTAACTCAGTGAATTAAGGACAACGTAGCGGGATGATATTTAGGGAGATTGAGGATGGTTGGGGGGATAAAGGAAATGTCAAGTGGTAGGATCTTCCAGTAGGGTATCTACTGGGTTTCTGCACGTTTCCTTTAGTCTTTCCTTGTCTTTTCATGACTCAGACCGATGTGATGAGCTTCTCTGCCTTATGACAGAGTTCAGTTCTCTGTTATATATCTGAGTGCGGCCGTCGGCCTACACTCACCTAATAAAGGTTGGAGTCGGGTTGCTCTCACCAGGTGTGTTCTCTCTTCAACAGGTTCCACTATATTTTACAACAACCAAGAAGAAAAGTCATGGCTCGATCATTGAAGGAAGTTTTTTATTTACTCGGCGGCTTTTGCACTGGGCCCATAACCCAGAGGGTCTGCAAGAACCTGGCCTCTGCTGAGCGCGAAACGATGAGACTACAAGAGTGATTCCTCAGTGGTAGTTCTCATCATAGTAAAGTGAAGGTACTTACAATACCACCAGTAACAGGAACAATAGTTGTTATATAGAGAACTGGAAATTGAACATTGTGTTTTTCCAAATTGGGAATTTTTGTGTGACATTACCAATTAACATTGTGTGTTATAATTGGGGAATTCCTATGAGAAATAAATTACTAACATTTAGTTTCAAAGTGACAGTAAACATTATGTTACTGTACAAGTGTTATCAGATTCCAGAACTGTTAGTGACAAATTAGTTACACTGTGTGTGTGTGAGATCCATGGTCAGTATTGGACTATATCCACTATTGTTGACCAGGCATCCGGACTATCCAAGAGCTATTGGAAGAAGTCGACATTTGGCCGGAGAGACGCATCATTTGGTGAGGTATTCTTGTACTTGATATATGGTGCTGTTGTGTGGCCAGTACTGTGATGAAGCAGACTTTGCTCCTGAGCTGTTAGGTCTGCTTTGCAAACACACTAGATTATACGACAGACATTCTACACACACACTTTGCACATACCTGACATTTTTCTTTATTGAATTAATTTGTCATTTTGTTAGAGACTAGCGTTGTGTAATATGTTTTGGAAAAGAATTAAAGGGGGCATGGTCCAGTGGTAAGAGAGCGAGAGAGAGAGAGAGAGAGAGAGAGAGAGAGAGAGAGAGAGAGAGAGAGAGAGAGAGAGAGAGAGGGATCCAAGGACTGACGGGATGTTGTGGACAGAAAGCTAGGAGAGCCTCAAGATAATGATATGGGGTTAAAAGAATGTAGGTGTTGATTCCCTTCACCCCAGGGACGACACTTATTACGACAGTCGCACCAGTGACTTATGAGAGTATGGAGCCTGTCGCTCAGAAAGTCGTGGCGTGCTGATGAGCGTAATCTAGCCTAGGAAAATTGCTGATGTTGACAGCAATATCCTGAAACAGGATGGAAACGCGGGGGAAAAAAAGACCAAGGGCGATTACGTTGTGACGCTTTCCATACAACCAATAGCATAAACCTTGTCACCAAACTTCTCTTGATAATTATAATAAGAAGAACAAGAAGAAAATTAAAAATGGAACACAGGGAAGAACATCAAGGATTTGTGGTCCGAACACTAATAACTGAGATTCAGAAATGACCACACTTGTGCTGTATATCTTACTGTCACAAAGTGAATGTTGACTAAGTGACAGATAGAGAGGCTATGGTTGTGTCTAGGGTATGTCCTTGTAACAATGTGATGTTGAACAACAGAGTAATCAAGATGCATCACCACCAAACACCAGTCAGTGAACAAGCGTTAATTTGCGCACATAATATTCCTTTAATTCTGAATTAACACAG
Organism: Cepaea nemoralis; assembly: GCA_014155875.1. NCBI lineage: Eukaryota > Metazoa > Mollusca > Gastropoda > Stylommatophora > Helicidae > Cepaea > Cepaea nemoralis. Next base: position 210,344 of record JACEFZ010016455.1, on the reverse strand, counting down.
ACACATGTAACATATAAATCCAGGAACAATAATTCTCTAAGAATATATCTCCATCCCAATGGAACACTTCGAATAACATTGCCTCTCAAGGCTACAACAATCTCGTCCCACACGACAGGTATACTAGCCTCTCTCTAGGCCCGACTCAAAGTAACCCACTATGGGTCTCAAATTCCACTCACTATCCCTGGAACCCACAGTGCGGAGTTATCTTCCAAACTCCGTCACAATTCTTCACTTTCTCAGACCACGACCTTCTCCTGGTCCGGTCTAGACTCAACTCCCCTCTCAGCTCGGAGTCCAAACATCAACTGTCCCCCGTCAGTCTTTGTCCCTCTCTTTTCAACAATTCTATCCCCCACAATGCCTCACACACAACACACAACCTCACTGCTCCAACTGTCTGTCTCACCAGCTGACCTCTTCTCAGCTCGCCCCTTCAATTACTGTCCTCTCATTTACGCCCTCTGGGGGACCCACCATCCGCCCCATTTTATCTCGTGAACTGTTTATCTTGTACGGCCACTCACCTTAATGCCACTGAACACAGGCATGTGACACTACCCCACCCTCAAAAGAAAACATCGTTTTCAAATGTTGGGAGACTCATACTTATCAAATATGTGACCCAGACACATTGCCTGGGTAGTCGTTAGTATAAATGCAACTTACTCTAGCTACCACACTTAATAATATATCAAATACTCATAGTAAACTCCCATAATCCCCACACATAAATACAACCATCTTTCTATCTTTGTATACAATGCATGAACTAATACATCACATAATAATAATACATCATAGAAAAGCATTATACTTATGTACCCACAGGTCTATTAATATCTTTAAGAAGACACAAGCTATTTGTGTACCGACCATATATCAGGTGGTTCTTTTCTTGCATCAACCCACCTCTGATTCCTGTCGATGCTGTGTCTACCTTTCATGTACCCATGACTCATGGTACCTCTACAATTACAACATCTGTTTGCTATCCCTAGCCCTAGGTCAGTAATGTCGCGAACACTCTTTTGACCTGACTCAACTTTCCTATCTGCATATTGCACTGTTACACTTGCGTCTCTGTTTAGTCTGAACTCTGTATTCAATCTTGGCCCATATATCTGGCACCTTTCTTTCTGCTGCATACGCCTTATGCCTATGTGCCCTGCACATGTACCATCCTGAGCTGTTCTAGTATATCGGTCTCTATGTGTTAACGGTAATACTACTTGCCCACATGCAGTTCCGCCATCTGAAAAACGGCGAGTGAGAACATTGTTCTTCCTCTCGAAGCACCATCTACCTTTCTTTGACTGCCTATGTTCTACTCTCCTACACCCATGTGAACATTTGTTCAGAGTAGTATCTTGTCTCTGGGAGTCACTAGCACTATATTTGGGATCCATTCTCATCTGCTCAGCTGTACTATCCTTGTCCTGAGTTCCTGTGTCTACTTCAAGTGCCTCTTCTACCTCAGCTATACTCTCTAATTTAGGTTCTCTTGTGGTAACTACCTCATTACTGCTTACACTATATTTTTGATCCCAATAAACTACTTCCTCTTCTGTACACTCTTTAACTCCTATAACATTTCCTATGATGAGATCTGCCACTGGTGAGTCTAAAACACATGCTGTCACTCTTCCTGTTATGTATGGTGTTTTTACTGTTATCACGGCTATTGGGTAGAATTCTACTGTCCCATTAAATGTTATGGATCTAATCTTTTCCCCTGTATAATCCGAGGGTTGCACTAAACTCTTTCTCACCCCGATGGACGTACATCCGGAATCCCTAATTGTTAACGCTGGCCTATCATTAACAAACCCATAATGCATCTTCAGACTTCCTCCTTCATGGACTGCTGATCCTGCTTTCACTGTATGACCACATATTAAGACTGGCTGACCATCTTTTTCAAAAAGAGGTTTGCACCCACTACAATCTTCATTGTTCAGCGTCTCAATTACTTGTGCTGCATTTGAGTGCTCTGTTTCTCTCATCCTACACTGATGACTGACATGCCCGTTCCTTCCACATTTGAAACAAGTGATCTCCCTTTTACTGTTGTTCGTTGGTCCATCTGATGGTTGTGCATCACAATCTGTCATTTTGTGTCTCCAGCTCCCACAATTCCAACATCCGGCATAACTTGGACGTCTCTGGAAATTCCCTCTTCTATATGGGTACCGCCCTACTCTACCAACATTGTTTCCTCGGAAACCATTATCTTGAAGTTCTTGCTGCTCACCTTTATGTGCTGAATCCACACTTTTCGCCCTTGGTCTAATGACTGGATTCTGGTCCTGTTTAGTGTACGCTGCACAGACTATTTCCTCACTCATTAGTTTCCCCATTGAACTGTTAGGATGTGCAGTCATATAGTTTTGCCCTAACTGAGACATTGTGTCTATGTCCTTTGGCTTACGTTCCTCAAAGAAAGCTACTAAGTTTGTACTGCATGATGATAACACTTTGTCTCTTAACACTAAATCCACTAATTTATTGAAATCTTTTCCTACCTCTGCCAGCTCCATCCACTTATTAAATGTATTCTTCACTGTGTTAACAAAATCTGTGAAATCTTGATTTGTCTCTGGCCCTAACTGTCTAAACTTTGTTCTATATCCATGCTCAGTTAGTTGGAACTTTGTCAGCAAACGTTGACGTAAGATAGTGTAGTTGTTCCTTTCTTCTACAGGTAAATTAAACATAGTTTCTAGGGCCTTACCCGTTAAATACTCGCCCAGTCTAATTGCGTACTCGCTTTCTGGGATGCCTAATACCTTCACTGATGCTTCGAATCTCGACAAATAGGAATCCAAGTTGTCTCGGTCCGTAAAAAATGGCAGTTTTAATCTCTGTGACGACTGCGACGGTCTTCTGCTTTCCTCACTTTGACCTTTCGAAGATAGTTCTAGTTTTCTTAACTCGATTTCAGTTTGCATCTGGCACTTGATCTTCTCTTTCTCAATTTCCATTTCAGCTAACTTTACTTCCTGTAGACGTTTGTTTTCCATTTCAGCTAGTTTTACTTGTGTCTCTTCCTGTAGACGCTTGTTTTCCATTTCAGCTAGTTTTACTTCCTGTAGACGCTTTGCCTCGCGTTCATTATGCCTCTCCTCTCTTTCCGTCTGCTTTTGTTCTTTCGCTTCTGCATACTCCTGTAACTCTTTACCTTTCAGGCCTATTCTTTCACCTGCTTCAATATAATCCATTAAAGTAGGCATCTTGTACTTATGGACACGTTGCTGTGAATCAGCCAACTATAAATGTACAGACTCTGCTGTTATTCTTTGTGTCACTTCCCTAAGTACACCCGCACTCCCTGTGTACGTAAATCCGTAGTGCTCCAATATCACTCTGTACTCACCCAGTCACTCTATAAGCACTAGGTAGTGATGGGGGAATATAACTATACTCCCTCCTATATATATATATATATATATATCAAATAACTGTAGAACAATTCCTGGAAATAGTTGTAAACATACATATACATACACAAATGGATGATGCCAACTATTAAACGCTAGACGCATAGGCCGGTGAAACGCAGACGGATGATTACATAGAAATAAAAACCACTGACATAAACATGCCCATGAAAGACCATACCGTGCGCATAATATAAACTGACAAATACCATCTAGATAGAAGATGTATTAACATAAGCATTACAACAATACCATATATCCAAAGAACTCAAATATTATATGTAACAGTAAAGAGAAAACAGTAAAAAGAACAAATATAAAATGAATAATGTACATAGATCTGACGTAGACACTTGGACACCATGTATAATGTCGAGACGACCCAATGCCACAGCACAAAACAAACTGACTCGTCAGCTGTCTCTCAACCAATACAATGTGCACCTAGAAACTTCACCTTTGCTCTGTCTCCCGCATTTCGAGAAATAAAGCAAAAATATCCTACTTATTACGACCACTGGACCACATACAAATATTTACGTAACGCACAACAACAACAATACTTAGGACGATGAGAACAACAGAAGCAAACAAGGGTTGCCGACACCAATGCGATGGTAGAATCTTAAAAAAAAGTCCTTAATTTGTTTTCAATAGTCTCCGAAAATCGCCTGGAAATGTTTGTCGGTTACTGTTTTGACAAGATTACGACGTTAGCTTCCCACAATGAATTAAAGTTCTGATGCGTTGTCACTTTTTGTTGACGTGGTGACACGATTTTCGACTGTCGTAAAAGTTGAAGATGATGATAATTATCCCAACGCCTTGTATCTTCACAGTCCGTAATGTTTTTGTAACCCTCCCTGTAGGGATGGCCTGTGATTGTATAATGTATGTGAACGCTCTTGTTTTGCCAGAAATATTGGGTTTTCGTTGCGTTTTGGGGAGCCGAAAATACCTTTAAAATCAATGAATGTTTATCTGCGTAGTCACTGTCGCTTTGAAGTGATGGTATGGTTTCACTGTTGCTGACCCGGTTAAACCAACGAATAGCAGAAAATGATCACGCGCTTTAAATCCGCTTCGCAAGTCTTTTTTGGTGAAAAAATGCGCTCATATTTGCGAAGACGGCACCTGAATGACTGTTGTGGTTTGTTTGCCGATGATGACACACACACACAAAGACGTTAAACGTGAATCGTAGTTTCAGTAGAAACACAACGTGTTATTCTCCGTGGAAATTTTTCCGTCAAATTCCCTGGTTCTCGGCCTTGACATGAACCCACCGGTCATCTCTGTTTGTACCTCAGTGTACTACAATCTTCACTGACTGCGAACAAAGTAATGTCCGGAACTTTTCCGTTATCCACACATACTTCGCTGTCCTCGTAAACAGCACTGACCCTCTTGTCAACCCAATTTGTCCGTGGCGACTCACAATTTCCACCGTCCTCACCCATTTTACCTGTGGTGAATTCTTAACCTATCGCCCTGCAACCACACTGTGCTTTGTCCTCAACACACACACAAGATGTGTCACCACGCCCAGGACTTCTCAACGAAATTGCTCACTGTCTTAAATCCTGTCTTCGTCACACCCACACGCACCTGTCAGGATATCATCTTGCCAGTATCATGGCGCCGACTTTTTGTACTGTTCACTTGACCTATAAACACACGCGCCTGTTTGCGTTAATTTTCTGACGTCCCTGATAGCCGAAGAAATACTGCCTGGTATCCAATTTACCTGTCCTGACCTTCTCGTGACCTATGTGCTACCCAGTTCCCGCACGGAAGAAACCCCAGTGTTTATATCGTGGACACACTTTCCCCGTCTACTCTCCCCACTCCGAGTGAGAAATGATATTTTTACCTGGTTTCTCGTGGACTCTGTATTAATTCTCCGACACTTTTGACATGCGTTGTCTACTGAAAATGGTGTTTATTCTTGACAGGAGAGCTCTCATTATTGTTGTTGTAATTGGGCATCCGACTAATGTCTCTGATGTTAGTGTTCTCTCTAATCGACGAAGCCTCCCAGAAATCTACTCTGTCACAAAGTGAATGTTGACTAAGTGACAGATAGAGTGGCTATGGTTGTGTCTAGGGTATGTCCTTGTAACAATGTGATGTTGAACAACAGAGTAATCAAGATGCATCACCACCAAACACCAGTCAGTGAACAAGCGTTAATTTGCGCACATAATATTCCTTTAATTCTGAATTAACACAGACACATGTAACATATAAATCCAGGAACAATAATTCTCTAAGAATATATCTCCATCCCAATGGAACACTTCGAATAACATTGCCTCTCAAGGCTACAACAATCTCGTCCCACACGACAGGTATACTAGCCTCTCTCTAGGCCCGACTCAAAGTAACCCACTATGGGTCTCAAATTCCACTCACTATCCCTGGAACCCACAGTGCGGAGTTATCTTCCAAACTCCGTCACAATTCTTCACTTTCTCAGACCACGACCTTCTCCTGGTCCGGTCTAGACTCAACTCCCCTCTCAGCTCGGAGTCCAAACATCAACTGTCCCCCGTCAGTCTTTGTCCCTCTCTTTTCAACAATTCCATCCCCCACAATGCCTCACACACAACACACAACCTCACTGCTCCAACTGTCTGTCTCACCAGCTGACCTCTTCTCAGCTCGCCCCTTCAATTACTGTCCTCTCATTTACGCCCTCTGGGGGACCCACCATCCGCCCCATTTTATCTCGTGAACTGTTTATCTTGTACGGCCACTCACCTTAATGCCACTGAACACAGGCATGTGACACTTACATTAAATAATTTAGTACAGTGTCTATTCACATTTGTAAAACTTACCTTGGATCCTGTTGTGTATTTCTCTAGATGTTAATATCTTTTTCATGTTGTTGAAAGTATGTTTCGTCATTTTCTGCACTGGTTTCAATACGTCTGTACTTTATCAGATGAAAAGGAGTCACGGTATCGTATACTCTACGCGTTCGCCTGTTGACCAAGTGCTAATGGGTTCGAATTCGCGTGAAGGATGATTTTTAAAAATAATCAGAGCTTTCAGATCAACCCAGCCTAAAATTGGTACCAGAAACGTCATGGAAAGTAAAGGCGGCTGGCGAGATACTAATCACATTACTCACGGAGTGTCTATTGGTGTATACAAATATGGATTTAGCACCACATGCGTACCGCGCCTAATGCGTGTTAAGGTGTCTTTACTATTATTTTACTATCTTTTTATCTTAAAAAATAAAAGTATCTACCGAAACAACTAGCGGGAATGAACACGGGAAATAAAGTGAGCATTTATGTACAGAATGGGTCTATGTAACTAATTGGTTAGGCACCCTGCCCTAGTCGTGGGTTCGTTTCCAGACTACGTCTTTCGGTTCACGGGTGCAGTCTTCTAGACTACTGAGGGTGGTCGCTGCAGTCATGCGGTTCATTTTCTGTGCTTCTTTTTGGGCAGGCCGCTCTGTGGAAAGAGATCGACCAATATAATACAAAAACCTGGTGTAATGAAGCAGGGCATATTGCCTTGAAATCCATGTTAAACCTCTTAATTACTTACAGATAAAGCAAGAAGTGGGAAAATGCTGCGTTCTGTCACCTGCTCTCTTCTCTTTCTATAATAAGTCAATGAGCAGTGCTAGAATCTACGCGTTTCGGTCGAGAATCTCAGTTGTTATTAAGGATCAGTGCACGAAAACACACTAGTAGGGTCACTAGTCGACTCGAATCCCCACTGTTAGTTGCTTTACACTAATATATTTATTACAGAGAGGATCTGACAATATGTACTCATGTATGATATTCAGTAATGCCATCCCAATTTGAAATGAACAAGACAGAAAAGTATGTGGCGAATTAAAAGAAAACCCATACTTTGAGAATCATTGCTGTAACGAGAGTATCGTGCAATTTATTTTGTGAATACTGACATTCCTAACAAACTATAAGAACAGAATAATTAATGTCAGGAATTTCTCAATCAAATTCGACGTAAGCACTCACTGTAAATTATATGAAGACAAGATAAATCCTCTTACACCAGAAGCACTTCTTAGTAAATATGAAATAAATATGTCCAGGCCACTATAATAAACTTGTTCACGTTTGATATGCTAGCATGCCAAGGAGATATTGCAGGTTCCGTTGGGGACGGCAAGAATAAAGCGAGTTTCATAATAAATTGGGACAGCTTATTGTTCTAGGCTTTCCGGTGCAAAGAAGAAGCTTGAAAGAATATTAAAACTGTGCTGCACTAGCACTTCGCGTTATGTTTGATTAAATGAGGGTCGTTCAGAAAGTAATGCACTATATCGTTTTTCTCAGCGAATAATGAAGATAGAAGCATGCAATTTTGCACACTTCAAAACTGGCATGCGCCGATGTTTTTCATGAAATTACGACCCAGCCTGTCAAATAAAATGGCTGCCCTATGCAGAATTGTTCATATCACAAGGTGTTCAGTGGTTCTGATGTTCTCTTCGTACCCACTAGTACGTACCGTCATTGTATAACTTTCTGACTAGCGGTTTAGTTGACCGAGGCAAACTGGTCTCTATCTGGCTTCAGGATCGTCAGTAAGTCACAGGGCTTCTCGCTCTTAAGTTCACATACATCGCTGGTCGTGTGGAGATGGAATACGTAAACGGGTGTGGTGTCGGCTTTCTCCATGATATACTTCTGGACCGTGTACTGCAACTGGCCGGATCTTGGTGCTCCAACACTGGATATGAGCATAGGCTTAGCTTTATAAACTTGACCCGATTCTCAGACCCGTCACAGCTTCTTAATGGCTTACAACCCGGAGGATGATCCTGTAAGTAAAGAATCTTGTGAAAGCCAGGTGTATCAATCCATTAGCATATAACTAACGGACAAGGCCAACAAGCCTCAGCATCAGGCAGTACTTTACACATAAGCAACCTGATTCTGTTCTGCAGGGGGAAGCAATTTGAGTGAACCTGACCATCGTCTGTCAGACAGCCCCCTTGATCAACTTCGTCTGGTAAGGACGTGGCCTCAGCTTGTACCGGTCCGGTCGTCTGTACTTGAATGACCTCCTAAACCCATTCATACAAGACTCATTCTGCCATCCTCCTGTCAGGCATCCCATTAAATTATAGATACTGGATCAATACGTTGTCTCTTAGCATTTCACTAGAGACACATCTCATACCTCCAAGTTAGAGGTTCACTCCGGTTACGATATTCGTCCACTGGTTCTTATTCCCCAACAGAATAGAACCGTATTAACCATTGTCATCTCCTTTCTCATATAGAGCAAGTGTGGTGTATGCACCTTGTTCTTACCCCCTTGGTAGAGGGTAGTTATGTATACCCGTTCTGTCATCCCATCTTCACGGTGTGATCATAATTAGAATGGTTAGGCCGGTCCTCTTGGATCAGTGTTTTAACCTACTTGGAATGCCTTCTGCGCCCTTTTCTTTGGCCTCTCTACTCCTTGCGGTTTTTGGGGCAAGACAACACCCCTCTGTGGTTTATATTTAGTGTTCACTAAAATATTAACCTTTAAACCAGAGTAAAGAGTAGCAGTGTCGGTGTTCTTCTTGGACCAAGCTTCAGTTTATGTTCGCTATCTGAAGATATCAAAGAAGATAGACAAAGCTCGGCCGACGCTCTCTTCCAAGCTACAGCAGGATATCCCTTTCATTGCCTCGCTTAAACGAGCGATTACTGATTATTCTCAGCTCTTTGTAGTGGAATTAAGCCATTCTTTACCTCACTGTGATCATCATCGAAACCACACTCTCGGTTCGCCCATCTCCTCGTATTCCCCCGAGATAGAATGGTAGAATCAGTATATGATTCCCTACGTAATATTTACTTATAGGACAATTGTTGTGGGTATTTCTTCGCCACGAACAGTCCCCCTAACAAGTTTTGTCAGGTGGATATGCCATGCATATACTCAAATTACAAAGGAGAGTATAGAGGGATTATTATCATCGACCTTCGGTAGAAGCCAACGGGCTATCAGTGATCAATAACGAACGTTTAACGCAGTGTCGGAACCCCGTTACTTATCCGACCTGTTCACGACCCGAAATCGACAACATCTCCGTACTATGCAAATCGCGACCTGTTCTCGACAGGCGAACCGTCCGCGTCGCTAGCATCACAGCGTTTGTCGCCCGTCAACCGGGTCGAAGAAATAATATAGACTTCCATTACCTTATCAAACTGAAATACAGCTCGCCGTTGGCCATCTTCACGCTGTCAAAACCGTGTAAGATTAATCGAGACAGGAGGGTGAAACACGAAGCTGTTACCACCACTTTCAGTAGCGACTGTCCTTCTCTGAGCAGAAGAGCTAACTTCCGACTCTGGTGAGCCGTCTGGAGAAATGTGAACACTGCCTGATTCCGTGCAAAGCATCTGTTCTGCGTTTGACTCCAAGAAAAGTGTGACTGATTAAACAGTCCTCTTTAGTTAGACCCGGATGCAAAAGTAACAGCAAGAACTCTAGAAGGGTCGAGAATGTAACCGAAACGAGGGTTCCTGAACGTGGTTTCCCCATATTTTTTTAGTCCTTGGTTTCCCCTATCAGAATATCATGAATGAGGAGAGGACCTCTTGCCATTTCGTGTCAATGTATAATGGTGATTTCAAAGAAAAGTGTGACACCAAAGTGTAAAATGGAAGTAGAAGGGAATATTCTTAACCAAGTGGATAATTTTAAATACATAGAAGCATTTATAACATCAGATGGAAGATGCACAACACAGATTAAGAGTAGAATGTGGCAAGCAAAAGCTGCATTTAAGAAAATGAAGAGTATCTTATGCAATAAGTCACTTTCATTGAATGTAAGAAAGAGAGTGCCGAAGAGCTACATAGAACCTATTTTGCAGAATGGCAGTGAATCTTGGAGTATAAATGAACAAATCAGGAAGAACATGGTAGCAATAGAGATATGGTTCCTGAGACGAATGTTGTGAATTATTTGGATTGTCAAAGTAACTAACAACGGTTGCCTGCAATAGGCTTTAAAAAAAAACTATAACATTACACACAACAAGAAAGAGGCAAACAGCTTTCTTTGGTCTTGTGATGAGAAGAGAGGCATTGGAGAATATCGTGACAACTTATTGATCGAGGGGAAGAGAGGCAGAGGCAGACCAAGAGAATTATGCTGGATAGTTTGAGATGATGGCATAAAGGAATATCATCAGCAAAGTTCATCCAGAAAACCAAAGACCGGAATATGTGGAGAGTCATGAGCTGGCATGTCACTTGATGGTGATGATGATGATGATGAAGATGATGATGATGATGATGATGATGATACATGGATATGTCATGTAAACATCGGTATTATTCAACATAATCCCCATCAACTTGTACGGCTTTATACCAGCGAGAATCAAGTGCACGTATTACTTGCCCGTACCAGATTGTGTATTTATCATGTAGCCATTTCTGCATGGATCACCGCTTTATCATCTTTAAATCTTGCCCCATGGTTATATCTTTAAGTGGGCTAGAAAGATGAAAATCAGAAGGTGCCAAATCTGGGCTATAGGGTGGATAGTGTAGTACAGTCCAACCCAATTTGGTGTTTGCTTCCCGTGTTGCAAGACTTGTGTGAGAGCGCACATTGTCGTGAAGGAGAAGCATGTCTGGTGTATTCTTTTGCGGCCAAATTCAGCGAAAAGAGACTGAGCCATATGGGATAAAACCCGGTGCAATGAAATAGACGCTGTCAACTTTTAAGCGGCTTTTTTGTTTTTAAATTTAAGCTTGCGAATGTATTTTGCCCACTCTTGGCATAACATCCTCAAGAATCACACTTCAATGTCCAAATCGACAGTGTTCATGACCTTTCTAGCGGAATGAATTGTCTTGAAATTCCTTCTTCGTGGTGATTGCAGATGATGCCACTACATTGGCTGTCTTCATGTCTTGGGTTCAAAATGATGTGTCCAGGTTTCGTCACCGGTAACAATCCTAACCACAATGTTCTCTCCATCAGCATTGAAACTCCCCAATAATTCAAAAGAAATTGATTTTCTTTGCAATCTTTGGTCATTTGTGAGCCTTAGAAGAACCCATCTTGCGCAGAACTTAGAATATAATTGCATTTGCACTACCATTGCTGACTGACAGCTGTAACGCGAATTGTTGAGTAGGGATTCGCACATCAGTAATAATAATGCCGTCAGCGCATTTAAACATTTCTGCGTTGGTGGATGTAGCAGGACGTTCACGGCGCGGCCGATTAAGCAGCACTATATCTCCACTTCCTTTCTGAAACCAGCGACTGACGGTACTCCTGTCGACTGCAAAACTTCCTTACACATCACAGTGACGGTTGTGAATGTTCACAACAGTTTCCTTCTCTTCATTGAGAAATTCTATCACAATTCGCTGATTATAATGCAAGTTGCTCTATTTCAGCGGATCCTGACCATCTTTCCAGCCACTACCGGGAGGAAGATCTCAGTACATCGGGTGAGCCAACAACGACGACCACACGCATAGACTGGGACAAGATCACCTCCTATGATGATCTCGCAGTGCTGGCTACCTGACTGTTAAACTATTGATACCTTTCTCTATCTAAATGCTATATTCACTGCCTCCAACTACACCTGTTCTGGCCTATACTATTTTATTACATTAAAAGTTTAGATTTAGTATGACGGTCTTAAGAGTTGCGTTGTCTCTTGGAGAGAGTCCCAGCAGGAGAAAGTCCACTGGTAGAATGAGAGAGTGACAGCAGAGCCCAGGGGCCTGAGGGGTCTTGGCGGAGTGTACCCAACCTTGTCTTGGCCAGAACCTATCCCGAAATACAACTGTACCTGCATATATCAGGCTACCCCACGAATATCGTTACATTCATGTACGGGTGTTTGAGTAAACATCTCATGAAAAAAAAAACGATGTTTTGCATTACTTTCTGAACTTCCCTCGTATATTCTTCATGTATACAAAACAACGTATCATATGTTTTTTGTTTTAACCATTTACTTTTGATCAGCGCATGGTAAAAATTATATTTATTTCAAATACAGCAGGAAATGTGTAAGGAGCGGCAGTAGAGAAGTCGTTAGGAGCTTGTCTGCCGACAGGTGGTCATGTTTTGGACTTGCATCGAGAAGATATTTTACAAATTGACCAAGGATTTATGGTCGAAACAGCCTTAAATGGTTACCTGGAAATGTCAAAGGAAGTAAAAACGGCCGGTGTGGTTTTGATCATATCACCTAATGATTTCCGGTATTTAATATTGGTAATGTTTTCACTGAAAATATTCTGCTGTTAAGTAATTTGGAAATTATTACAACCACATAATGCATGTGGTGATAAAGTGATTTCTTCAATTCTCCAGGGTGTAATTAATGATTTCTTTTCTGTGGCTTTCATTGTTTCTTAGTTTGTTTCTTTGCTTGTTGATTTGTTTATTTGTGTGTTTGTTTCCTATTTTAATTATGCCATTACTTGTCTATGTACCTTTCATCTGACTGTAAAACTGTCTGTCCTCCAGACCTTCAGACGGTCTTTTAGTCAGACAATCTCCTGTTGATGTAAAGACCATTACGTACGCACGTATAACCAACCTGCACACAAATACACAGATGACACACAGAGTGCAGTGAGAGAGAGAGAGAGAGAGAGAGAGAGAGAGAGAGAGAGACAGAGAGAGACAGAGAGAGAATGAGAGAAAGAGAGAGAATGAGAGAGAGAATGAGAGAGAATGAGATAGATATTGAGAAAGAGAATGAGAGAACGAACGAACGAACAAACAAACAAACTTTATTTTCAAAGGGTTAAGAATTGGAAAGAGGGAGAACGAGACAAAGAGAATGCGACAGAGAGAATAAGAGAGACTGAGAGAGAATGCTTGCTTGTGTTCGTTGGTTTGAGCTCCAACGCAAAGTCCTGTATGTCGGATGAAGGCATCCTGTTGTCTAACATCAGTGTGATGTCCTACAGAACCTGAGGTTTGCGTGAGTATCCGTTGTCCCATGTCTGGCTTATTGGTGTGCAGACTGGTGGTTCCTCGCCATACAGGCAGACACTCTCCGACTTCGGAGGAATCGGCGATCCTATTGACTTCAGCCAGGACCCCGAAGGAACCTGTTGCCCAGGACGCTCGGCGAGGACGCGTCAATAGGTCTTGGCCAGTATATAACCCGGCCCTGGTGCCTTGGGAATACCTCTGCGTCCCTGAGAGAGAATGAGAAAGAATGAGAGAATGAGAGAGAATAAGAGAAAGAATAAGAGAGGGTAAGAGAGTGAGAGAAAGAATGAGAGAGAATATATATATATATATATATATATATATATATATATATATATATATATATACACACACACACACACACACACACACACACACACACAAACACACACATTGACACCTTGACGTCTTGACAGACGATAGTTTGTGCTTCAAAAAGGCATAATAACTTTTACCTATGGCGGTAGCGAATGGGACTAATAAAACCAATTCGCGCTGTAAATGTTCGTTCACAGTGGGTGCATATGAACACGTGGTCATTTCCACCATTATGCACCATCTTACATTCACACTCTCGGTGTGTGACTTATCTGCAATCAATTTCTCCAGTCTTTATTCCATTTCTGATGTTTGCCCTCCATGCAACATGTTCAGCGGCGATTTGCTCCCAATGTGCATTATCAATGCCTGTAACAATCATGTCCCGCTTACACACATCTTTGTATCGAAGTAGAGGCCGACCCTGAGATCTCTTACCCATCTGTACTTCGCCAAAAAAGATGTCCTTTGGTATTCTACCATCATCCATCCTCCTAAGATGTCCTATCCATCTAAATCTACGAAGACTGAGCATGGAATAAACCGTCACACAACCTGATCTTTCCAATACTTCAGTATTTGTGATTTTGTCTTGCCACTTAATACCAAGAATTCTTCGCAGACACCGCATATGAAAGCTGTTTAAACATTTCTCTTGGTGTCAGTTAGTTGTCCCGGTTTCACTGCCATAAAGAAGAGTACTAAGATACAGGCTTGATAGACAAGGACTTTTGTTTTGGCAGTAAGCTTCCTGTTCTCCCAGGTTCTTTTTCTTAACCTGTTCATTGTTGTTGCTGCCTTACCAATCCGGATGTTGATGTCCTGATCTAGGGATAATTTTCTATTTACCACTGATTCTAAATATGTAAAATGGACTCCCATCTCTAGTTCGGCGTCGTCAATAAAGATTGATGGTACCCCATGTGCACATTGTGACATAATCAGTGTCTTCATTTTGCTAATTGTTAAACCAAATTCAGAACAAACATTGGAGTATGCAGATAGTAGACATTGTAATTCTTCCTCAGAGTGGGTCGTAACTGCAGCATCATCTGCAAAAACCAACTCTCTGATCAGTACCCTCCTAATTTTGGTCTTGGCCTTCAATCTCTGAGCATTGTAGAGGCCGCCATCTGAACGTGAGTGAATGTATATACCACCATCCTGATCACGAAAGGTATATTTCAGTGGAAGTGAAAAGTATATTCCAAAGAGGGTGGGAGCTAGTACACAACCTTGCTTAACTCCACTCTTGATTTCAAACTCTTCAGAAGTTGCACCATCAAACTTGATTATACCCATCATACCTGTGGGGAACGATT
The DNA here is from genome assembly GCA_014155875.1 of Cepaea nemoralis. NCBI lineage: Eukaryota > Metazoa > Mollusca > Gastropoda > Stylommatophora > Helicidae > Cepaea > Cepaea nemoralis. The sequence goes on along the minus strand of JACEFZ010016455.1, from coordinate 195,268 downwards.
CCACAATGGACAGAAGAGTTGGTGGGCAGCCAATCTTCTTTAGTGCTGTTATATACAAAAACGTCTCTACTAACATCCGTCTAGTGACGCTTTAAAAATACCAATCCCTAACAATTACTGTTTAAGTATCTTACTTAATGTAGGAGAAGAAAAGAGTTGGGCAGCCATAATTTATTGGCATTAGTTTAAAATTTGGCCTTAGTTTGGTTCACGTACTTGGCCAACCGTCTTCGATCTTTTGAAACAAAGGCACTAGAGTGTCCATTTTGGTTCAGGAGAGCACAAAAGAAAGACGTCGACCTTTCCCTTCGGGGCTAGGCAGTTTAGCCGTAAAATTTGTCATTCTCTGCAACAATGGTGCGTTACATCTTCATTATTAATATGTATTCATGTATTTTGATAAGGTACATATACCATTGTGTTTAATTAAGAATTAGTTAGAATGATAAATCAACAATTCTTGTAAACTAGAGTCTGATTGAATTTTAGTACTGAGCACATGTGTGTGCCACGCTGTAATTTTTCCTATGCTTTTACAATTTCAAATCCCTATGTTAAAATCTCTTATAGGCATTGTGAACTTATATCTAACCAGCTGTGCTTATAACCTATAAATATTATGTGTACAATAGGGTATCAAACTCATGTCAGAAACAAATTCTAAAAACTTTTCTCAATCGGGGAGCAGACTCCTGATTCATACTTCACAGTAGAGAACTCGATTCTGCAAATTTCATATTCCTATGTTTAAACCTCTGCTAGGCATTGTGAAACTATATCTCACTATCAACGCCTTTGGTCTGTAAATATCCTATGTAGTGTAATTCACTGTTAAGGACATTTCAGGAGACTTTTTATCCATGCGGACGCATATCATGGACATTTCATTTTGGATAAATTGTTTTCCTAATTCTAATCTGTAACTTGAAACTATCGTGCCAAATTTTGGTACAAATCTTTTTGTTAACAAATTAGTAACCACCCAAAATGAGTGATGGACATGTAATCATTTCATAAAATAGTGTTAGGGAAATGCCATGTTTGAGAATATAAATTCAAGATCAAAGAAAGCAAACGCATGATATAAATGAATGTTCGGATAGGATGTGCCTTCAATCCGCATCACCTCACTGTGGTAGGAACAGAAGCGAAGATTGATGTTCATAAATTGCTTGCAATAATCCGAAGACTGAACCATGCGGCATAAGTTATTCTGATAAAGAACACTCCGAATACTAGCAGTAATTGGCAAAATATATCACGGCGTTCACTAACCTCATGCTGCTGTAAGCAGTGGGGGAAAATAGATTGTTTTAGTTTATGGATTGACCAATGGGGAAATCCAAAGACATAGGCTCCTGCATATTATTATGATTTATTATCATGTATAATTCTCAGGTTAATTCATATGTGATAAAATTTACATGTTGGGTTTCTCTGTTAGGAGATTCATTTATTTATATTCTGTCATGATTGTTACTTTGCTGTTGGGAATAAGCATTTTAATGTTGCCCCTGGGGACATAATGCCTTGGCCTAATCCTGAGTGTAAGAGCGACAAGAAGGAATAGCCTTGGCCTAATGCTGATTAGGAGGGAAAGGAAACAACTGAGATTATGGATAGGTTTTTCTCTTCAAGTACGAGAGGCAATATCTACATGTTTTGATGAAAAAAATGGCTTCACTCATCTAATAGTCCCAGTAACAACAGAACATAATATAAAGTGAGAAAATATCTTACTCACATTTAGAGTCAGAAGGGCTCTACAACAAGCAAGGAGGGACAGGGAACTTGGAAACTCACTCCTATCTCCTACCCCTTTTTTGTTTGTAATTGTGTTGTGAAAAGGTTATCACACCACAAAGTATTAATGCCTGTGTTGTATTCTTTTGTCATCCATTTCTATAGCGAGTGGTGGTTTGTTGGACATTTCACCAATCATGATCCTTGGGTAACAGCCTGGTGAAGGTGAGTCAGGAATAACCATGGTCTGGATCTAGAAAACATCAACGTTAACTGCTAAGCTTATCCGCTGCCTAGCCAGCGAAAGACCTGTTGAAGAGAGACACAGCGATTGAAAGTCCTACTTCTGTCAGGATATCCAGGCTGGATCTCTGTATTTAATTGCCCATCAAGATAAATTGATATTCAAAATACACCGACAACAGAGTATAGTCTACTTTTACGTCTAGGAGATACCGCCTGGTACGCCATCAATCCGCGAGGTCAACGGAACCATGAGACATTCCCAGTTTCCTGTTCAGAATTGAATAATCCTTCAAACAGTCATACAGCAGCAGACTCAACACCAAGTTCTAGATACGAACACCAACTCAAACAAATGGGAAGAGACACTGAAACAACATAAGCCAGTACCACCAAGGTACCAACTTGAGATCCTCTGAAACATAACTACACCAGATTACCTCAGGGTTCCAAAATCTGAAACACCTGGATAAGAAGCAAGATCCACTTGAGATCTCAGACTTGAATACCATCAAGAAGACCATATGGAAGCAGCTAGCGGAGTAAATGCCTCTACGCCGGCAACAAAAGGAATCATCTGATTGTTTGCAACACTGTTTCTGTGCTGGAATTATTCATCTTCTGATCCATGTATGTGCAGATAAATCCTGGACATTTTCACAGATGCTACCAGAGAATGACTCAGTATATATTTTCCGACACTGGACTAGATCATAAAAGAATGACTCTTTGCTGGTCCCATGTCAACATAAATACCATCATCAAATGTGCAATTGGTTATAGACTCGAGACTGGGTGGGTGAAACCTCTGTGTGAGCCCAATTTGGGATTCGGATAGTTAAAGCCGAAAAGCTGAACGGACGTCGACTTTTCATCAGACCTGATGATAAACGGAATTACCTTCTGCAGAGCTTAAGTGGAACCCCTGAAGTATGCCAACCTCGGCCCCAAATTTCACAACGGCAGCGAGCCCCTGGCAACAGAATATTCGTGATTCTAGCCCCGCGGAGGAGATATGTGGTGTGTGATATTTCAATTCCTGGAGTATGGATTATAAAATATTCACCAGCCAAGTACCAGTGGATAAATATTAGGAACACAACTGAGTGCATTTAATTCGGTACCCAGATAATGGGAATAGAATCTAATATATACAGGAGATGAACACTTAACCGCACACCAGGAGATAAAGGACTCTATTAATTAGTTTAAGTAAGAGTATCAACTGCTTTTTATATGTGTATTTTTTTTCTATACCATGGAATTTATAAGGTCAGTAGTGTTTTCTATAATGTGGTATACCCAAATGGTGGTTATGGTAAAGTTGAGTATTTTGACACCATCTCATTATTTTTAAATATGAAAATGGTAAAGGGTGTCAGAAAGAACTGTTCTATATGTCTGGTTTTTATGAACTCATACCATGGTTTCTTTTGTGTAAAACCCAATGGATGGTTCAATGGTGGTATAACCAATTTGGTTGGGGTGAGTACATGAATATGATTATACTGATTTTTGGGACAAAGGGGTTGTCATATGAGATTGTACACCAATGTCATATTTCATGTGATTTTATACCTATGTCCTATGTCATGTCATGCAAAGCCCAGAATTGAATACGGCCATTATATGTTATGTATGTTACCTCTGAATTGAGTTTATTCTTGAACAGTATGTCCAAAATTGATGTGTACATCAATTAAATGTGATGTTTGTTCAACAGTGGTTGTTTTACATGTTGTGAACAAACAATATCCTCTAGCACTATAGTAAATTTAAAGGGTGAGGAAGTGGGAAGTGAAACCTACGCACAGATGCTATTGTTTCAAGGATTGAAGTGTTTTCTCCTGGTTTTTGTGGTAAATATCCCTGATCACCTTGCATTCTTGAAGTGACCAGAGACTCAACTAAATCCCCTAGACAACTTAATAAAATATTCTCATAGAATAAAATCCACATCCCACAAGTGCCTTGAACAGACCCTCACGACTGACCAAATCAAATGCCTTTGTGAGGTCGATGAAGGCAATAAACAATGGTTGATTCTGTTTACGGCATTTTTCTTGCATTTGTCGCAATGAGAATATCATATGAACAGTAGACTGGTTCTGTCGAAAATCACACTGTGATTCGGGGTAGACTTGATCTCCTAGGACTTGAAGTCTGCGCAGAACAATTCTGGCAAATACTTTTCCAACAATACACAGAAGTGAGATACCCCTATAGTTGTTGCAGTCGCTCCGATCGCCCTTGTTCTTGTACAGTGTTATGATGCTTGAATCGTTGAAATCCTGTGGGACTTGTCCTTCTCGCCAGCATAGCTCTATTAGCTGGTGGATCTGTAGAGTGAGTGTGTCTTGCCCGCTCCTGATTACCTCTATTCAAATCCCATCCTTACCTGGAGCCGTGCCAGATGCAAGTTCATTTATAGCACACTTAACTTCTGTTATGGTGGGAAGTGTCTCAAGGTAGTCAAGAGTTGGTAGAGCCTCTATAGCGTTGAGGGCATCATCTGCTAGTTTGGTCTCACTTGAGTAAAGCTCCAAACAGTGATCTACCCATCTGTCCATCTGCTGTTTCTGATCAGTTATGATTTCTCCAGTCTAAGTTTTCAATGGTTCACTTCTTTTGATCATTGGACCACAGGCTTTCTTTATTCCTTCATACATGCTTGTGATGTTTCCCTTATCTCTTGCGATTTGAATGGACTCACATAACTTGATCCAATAATAATTTGCACACTGCCTGGCAACCTTTTGCACATCCTTCCTAGCTTGCTTTAGCTCACTCAGAGTGTTACGCGTTGGTCTTTCCTTGTTTCTTAAGAGCGCTATCTTCTTCTTATCAGTCAAGACCCCTTGATACACACACACACACACACACACACTCTCTCTCTCTCTCACACACACATATATATAAATATATATATATATATATAAATGTGTATGTGTGTATATATATATATATATATATATATATATATATATATATATATATATATATATATATATATGCATCCATCATTATATATTGAACAAGGCATCTAAACACTCCTTGCTAGATAAAAGGAAAGAAACGTATCATCCACTCTCTCAATGTGTAAATAATGCGCAAATAAGGTCATGTAAATATATAAATATGTTTTATGAAATAACAGCAGTGCGCATTGCAGATATTAGAAATGTCCCATTCAAAATCTGCTATAATATCCTTACCACACAACCTGGTCATGATATCTCGCGTCACTCTGATGAGTGCATATGCTATATAAAATAAGGTCAAATGTATTAGCAAAATTAAAATCTCTGCATGTCGGATTTCTAACATTTGGCAAATGGAATGAGCAGTAGTGCGTTAACAGGTGATAAAAATAAGTAGGTTATTAACTCGCGAGATTAAAAGATGCAACGGACAATGAAAAATAAAATAAAATTAAATTTAAAGTATCAAATTTGTGTGCAAGATTATAAGCTAGTCTATTAAATCAAAAATACAGTGAACGTGTGTGGTGCATCAACTACGCTAATGGACCCGCTTCTGTAATACAGATGCGTGTTTCGTAGCAGTTAGTCAGTCAGTCAGTCAGTCAGTCAGTCAGTCAGTTAGTTAGTTAGTTAGTTAGTTAGTTACTTAGTTATTTAGTTAGTTACTTAGTCTACAGATCATCCTCATTGCACATCGAACCATTCAGACCATAAGTGCTCGGATCCCCTCCTTAGCAAATCCCGCAGCGTGTAGCGGCTAATGACATCAGTTCTGTGTTGGTTTATCAATCTTCTTTGGCTTCCTGCGTAGTGTTCTTGTTTGGCCACCCCTCTTTTAATTTGCTGTTCTCGCAGTCTGGCCATTGTTGTAGATTCACATTCATCGCTTGGTTCTCTCAAAAGTCTTACTTCTCGTAGAGCATTCAGAATGTCAGCCTGGTCCATGGCGCGTCCGCCCTCCGAAAGTGGCCTTACCTGCGAGCTTGTCAGCCCGCTCAATTCCTTGTACTCCCGCATGCCCTGGCACGAAGATGAAACTGATCTTTGCCAGCCGAGACCGCTCCAGAGACAACAACCATTCTCTTCGGATCTACCCCATCTCTATCCTCTTGAGCATGCTCATTGAGTCGGTAAGGAAACATGCCCTAGTGAATGTCTGTGTCGAGCCATGTCATAGCTTTACTTACTGACATGACGTCCATAGTCAGGCTACTTGTGGTCTCAGCAAAAGCACCAGAGTTCTCCTTCACAATTCTCCCTCCGGCCTGAGCCGTAAAGGCCCATGAGCTTCTCACGTGTCAGACGACTGACCCATCTGTATAAATGACAGCATCACCGTCTAGCGAATTCTCGAAAATCAACGCTTGTACTTCAGCCTCAACAGCAGCCGGATTTTTTGTCTGCATTTTCTATCTAGCTGGATGCAAACTGAAAAGGATGTGCAGAAATCTGTTGGCACTTGTACCCACTCCTCGCCAGGTTCTAAGTCCTCAAGTGAACACACCTGTTGAAGAATGTCTTCGGCTTGACCCATCCACGACCGTACTCTTTTTAACCTGCTGCCCTTCACCTTCCTAATTTCACTATGCAGTGGATGTTGTGTGTTTGCGTTAACTCTGAGGTAGGCGCGTGCTCTACAAACTTGTATTCTGTCTTCAATGGTTGGAAAATCAAGAAGGTAGCGCATCGCCCCGCATGCTGTATCTCTTGTACATCCAAGAATAATGCGCATAGCTTCATTCTGTATCCTTTCCATCCTTTCTATCTGCTTACGGCTGAGAGTCAGTATTGCCATCGCGTACTCAAAAACAGACATGACCAGCCCCTCGTATAGAAGACTTAGATGGCGCTGCTCACAGTTTGCTGCCGTTTCGTAGCATTTTTGTCCCTACAATTTGCACTGTGTTTGGTTGCAGTTTGTCCCTTTAGCTGCACCGTGTATGGTCGCGACGTATCCCTGTCAGTTACATTGTTTTTAGTAGCAACTTGCTCCTGTTAGTTGCACTGTGTTTAGTAGCAACCTATCCCGGCTAGCTGAACTGATTTTAGTAGCAACGTGCCCCTGTTAGCTACAATTTTTAGTAGCAACGTATCCCTGTCAGCTACACTTTGTTTTAGTAGCAAAGTATCCCTGTTAGCTGCTCTGTTGTTAGTAGCAACGTATCCAGTTTTGCTGCTCTGTTTTTAATAGCAACGTGCCCGTGTCGACTGCATTGTGTAAAGTAAGAATTTGTCCACGCCAGGTGCACTGTATTTAGTAGCAGTTTTTCCCTATCGACTTTACTGTGTATGATACCAATGTACACCTGTTAACTCTAATGTATATGCCAGCAAAGGGTCACTATTAACTGTACTGTATTTCAAAGCAATGTGTCCCGACCAATTGTACTGCGTTTCGTAGCAATGTGGCCCGATCGACTGTATTGTGCTCTTAAGCAACTTGTCCTGGTCAATTGCACGAAAAAAGAAAAAAAAAACAATTTGTGCCTGTCAACTCTATTATGTGTGATAACAATTTCAATTAAAGTATTCCAGACGATCAAGCATTAATAGCAAAATCAGAAGCGGAAGTACAAGACCAATCAAATATTCTAAACACAGTGTGTAAGGAACATAATATGAAAATGAACATCAGTAAGGCAGAGGTAATGACTATAACCAAAGTAGAAAAATCAACAAAGATTAATCTAAAATAACACCCCCTGAAACAAGTAAAGTACTTCAAGTACTATGGAAGTATGATATCATCAAATGGCAAATCAGAAGACGAGATAGAAAATAGATGCAATAAGTCAAATCAACTCATTGGACAAATCGAACCAATACTAAAGAACAAACATGTGTCAATGTTACTAAGAAAACACTCTACAACACAATCTTCCTACCAACTCTATGCTACCAATGCCAAACCTGGGCAATCACAGAAAAAAGAGAAAAGAAAAATCACAGCAACAGGGATGATATTCCTGAGAACAATACTCGACGTATCAAGAAGAGGGAAAATCAGAAATGAAGACACCAGGACTAAAGTGGGGGTTAAAGCAGCGCTAGATTTCACTAGAAAACAGCAAGTTAAATGGTTTGGCGATATAACTAGATTACCAACTAACAGTATAACACAACAAGCAATGGTGTATAGTCCAAATGGAAGTAGAAGAAGAGGCATGCAACGTAAACGTTGGATAGAGGGTATAGCAGAGTCCTTGGGAATCTCGATACATGAAGTCCATAAACAGGCACCCTCCCGCTGTTTACGCGTCACTTCGACACTGCAAGGTACAAGAGGAACAAGATAAGATGAGATTAACAACTCTCTATGTCAGTTGCAATATATTATTTTCCTGTCAACTATACTGTGTTTGTAGAAATTTCGTAGAAATTTGTATTTGTCAGCTTAAGTTTTGGTAGCACCAGAGGCACGGAATTATTACACTAAATGAATATCTTTACATTGAAGACGTGTGTTGTCTCAGAGATTCTGTATTTGCTTGTGACTCACATATCAACATATGTAGCGTGTCCTTTGCAGAACATGGCATTTATCACCGCCAGCCGAAAAGTAGTGTTTTCATCTCTCCTGTCTGAGGGAACCTCACGACCAAAGTTCCTGCAATATCTTGTTTCCATCTTCAGGCTAGTCGATACCATGACTCGTGTTTACTGGATACGCATCACTGTTTACATGAGCCTTTACCACAAAGGTATACTACCCCACTCCCTTCCCCAAACACACACACATTTTCTACAGTAACTCGACATAGAGGATGGGATATCTAGACTTCTCTCACATGAACATACATCTTAAAGAGCGCATTTGTACACTGCAGACAAAAAAAAACTCCCTTGACAATTGTAAAAATAGACATATTTTTATGTCTGTGTCTATTTTCCCTCCAATTTTACATTAAATATCTATATTCATGTTTCGAGAGACTGTACAGTTTATATTTCCACATTTTATCATACATCCGCAAATCTATATCTATAAAACAAAGTGTATGTATATATGTATGTATGTATGTAAATATGTATGTCCTTTATTTGTTCGCGAACGGCCCATCCGATTGAGATGAAATTTTCTACACGCCTTCCTTTCATTCCAGAGCTGTCAACTGTCATAGTTTTTTTTCTTCTTCCTCCTCCTCCCTCCTCCCCCTCCCAAAATACGTACGTAAATATATGATGATGATGATGAAAGAATCCCCGAACCAAAACGCTAGGGAAAGGGAAGAAAATGACGTGACTACACAGAATCGTCACACGGCAATCATCATCATCAAGTGCCGTGCCGGCTGGCGTAGGCGTTCATGGCTCTCCGTAGATCTCAGTCTTTGGTTTTTTGGATCAACTCTGCTGCTGATATTCCTCCATGCCACGGCAATATCAATAACAATTCATCTTTTTATGTGTAAGGAAGTTATCTACAGTCGTGTAGAAGGGAAGAACTAGACGAGTATGAATTCGGAATGGCGAACTCTCTCCTCCTCTCTTCTCCTCCCTCCTCCTCCCTCTACCTCCTCCCTCCACCCTCCTCCTCTTCCTCCTCCCTCTCCCTCCTCCTCCTCCTCCCTCTTCCTTCTCCCTCTTCCTCTCCCCTCCTCCTCCATCCTCCTCCCTCCTACTCCCTCCGCCTCCTCCCCCTCCTCCCTCATCTTCCCTCCTCCTCCCTCCTCATCCCTCCTCCTCATCCTGCCTCACTCCTCCTCCTCCTGCCTCCTTCTCCCTCATCATCCTCCCTCCTCCTTCTCCCTTCTTCTCCCTCTTCCCTCTTCCTCCTCCTACCTCCTCCCTCCTCCTCCCTCTACCTACTCCTCCTCCCTCCACCCTCCTCCTCCTCCTCTTCCTCCTCCCTTTCCTTCCTCCTCCTCCTCCCTCTACCTCCTCCTCCCCCTACCTCTTTCCTCCTCCCTCCTCCTCCTCTTCCACCTCCCTTTCCTTCCTCCCCTCCTCATTCTCCCTATTTCCTCTCCCTCCTTCCTCCTCCTCCTTCCTTCTTCTCCCTCTGCCTCCTCCCTCCTCCTCTCCCTCTCCTCCCTCCTCCTCCTTCTCCTCCTCCCTCCTTCTCCCTTCTGCTCCTCCTCTCCCTCCTCCTCCTCCTACCCTCTTCCTCTTCCCCTCCTCCCGCTCCCTCTTCTATCCTCCTCCTCCCTCTTCCTCCTCCTCCCTCTTCCTCTTCTTCCTCCTCCCTCTTCCTCCCTCTCCCTCCTCCATCCTCCTCCTCCTTCTTCCTCGTCCTTCCTTCTCCTCCCTCCTCCACCCTCTTCCTCCTACCTCCTCCCTCCTCCTCCCTCCTCCCTTTTCCTCCCTCCTCCTCCTCCCTCTACCTCCTCCCTCCTCCTCTCCACTCTTCCTCCTACCCTCTTCCTCTTCCCCTCCCCCTCCTCCCTATCCCTCCTCCTCCCTTCACATTCCTCCTCATCCCTCTTCCTCCTCCTCCCTCCTCCTCCTCATCCCTCCTTCTCCCTCCTCCTCCTTCTTCCTCCCTCTCCTCCTCCTCCCTCTCCTCCTCCTCACTCCTCCTCCTCCTCCCTTCACATTCCTCCTCCTCCCTCTTCCTCCTCCTCCCTCCTCCTCATCCCTCCTCCTCCCTCCTCCTCCTCCCTCTACCTCCTCCTCCCTTCACATTCCTCCTCCTCCCTCTTCCTCCTCCTCCCTCCTCCTCCTCATCCCTCCTTCTCCTCCTCTCCTCCTCCTCCTCCTCCTCCTCCTCCTCCTCCCTCCTCCTCCCTTCACATTCCTCCTCCTCCCTCTTCCTCCTCCTCCCTCCTCCTCCTCCTCCGTCCTCCTCATCACTCCTCCTCCCTCCTCCTCCTTCTTCCTCCTCCCTCCTCCTCCCTCCTCCCCATCCTCCTTCCTCCTCCTCCCTCTCCGCCTTCTCCCTCCTCCTCCTCCTCCCTCTACCTCCTCCTCCCTCTACCTCCTCCTCCCTCTACCTCCTCCCTCCTCCTCCCTTCACATTCCTCCTCCTCCCTCTTCCTCCTCCTCCCTCCTCCTCCTCTCTCCGCCTCCCTCCTCCTCCTCCCTCTACCTCCTCCCTTCACATTCCTCCTCCTCCCTCCTCCTCCTCCCCTCCTCCTCTTCCATCCTCCCCCTCCTTCTCCCTCCTCCCTCTTCCTTCTCCCTCCGCCTCCTCCCTCCTCCTACTCTCTCCTCCTCCTCCCTCCTCCTCCCTCCCCCTCCCTCTCCTCCTCCTGCTCCCTTCTCCTCCTGCGTTCTCCTCCTCCCTCCTTCTCCCTCCTCCTCCCTCTTCCTCCTCCCTCCTCCTCGCCTCCTCCTCCACCCTACTCCTCCCTCCTCCTAATCCCTCCTCCTCCCTCCTATTCCTCCCTACTCCTCCTGTCTCCTCCCTCCTCCTCCCTCCTCTTCCCTCCTCCACCTCCCTCTTCCTCCTCCCTCCTACATTTACCCAAGACAGACAGACAGTCAGACAGATAGTCGGGAACGGGATCTTATATGACTACTTATATAATTTAAATGAGATGCTCTCCACCATGGACTGGGCCGGGTCAGACAGACAGACAGATAGATAGATAGATAGACAGACAGACAGACAGACAGACAGACAGACAGACAGACAGACAGACAGTCGGGAACGGGAACTTATATGACTACTTATATGAATTAAATGAGATGCTCCCAACCAGGTGTTGGGCGATGCCTGGCCGGGTCAGACAGACAGACAGATAGATAGTCGGAACGGGAACTTATATGACTACTTATATGAATTAAATGAGATGCTCCCCATCAGGGTCTGGGCGAAGACGGGCCGGGTCAGACAGACAGACAGACAGACAGACAGTCAGTAACGGGAACGGGAACTTATATGACTACTTTTATGAATTAAATGAGATGTTCCCCAAAAAGGACTGGGCGAAGCCGGGCCGGGTCAGCTAGTTGATTATAAAATATTTACCTTGCTATATTACAAGGTCACTCGTCATGTTGTGCCAACATTTTTGCTCTTGTGTACGGAGAATGTGCCGGTCTCCCAGGCCCAGGGGTTAAACGACTTTCTCCATAACCCCGTTTATCTACGTAGGGTAACGCAGCGCGCGAGAATAGGTAGCGGTTATCGCTGCGTTAGTGATTTGCAGGATATGTGAGCCGGCCGCTCAGAAAGCAATGGCAAACTATTGAGCGTAATCTTGCCTAGTACATCAGAAGCAGCTGAAAAATGCTAATGTTGACTGCAACAATGTAAGATACATGCAACAATGTAAGATACATGAAAAAAAAAAAAAACGGAGAATGTGATTGAGCGGTAACCTTGGAAACAAGTCGCTTTCATGGTGTGTGTTTTCTCCTGCACTTGACGATATTGACGAAAGAGAATGGAGGTGGAGGCGGTTACTGCAGCTTTCGGTTGTTTATAGGACAAACTATATAAGCATGTTGTTATTGTAACTGATTCACAAAGCATACTGACAAATGCGAACACTGGCATGCTTCGTGCTTAATGGCATGCATTAATTCAGAGAACAATGTGACAGATTGGCTGGTTTGGGGGGGGGGGGGGGTGATTTGATGCATGATAGCATGATAAGACAGATGTGGTGAAGGCCCTCTGGAAGCACGTGGATGATGCAGAAGAACAGACAGACCATCATGGCATAAAAATAATGTGGCAGCAACTGGTGGTCAGAGGATCTGGTAGACAGTTGTCACTCAGAGGTGAAGCCAGACGGACATATAATCAGATTGCAACGGGCATCATTATTATTGGAACTTTTCGCTGGCTATTGAAGATGAGGACTGGACGCTATGGGAATGCCCGGAGTGAATGATGTCGGTTCTTAACTCAACTCAACTTGAAAGTATTGAATGAAAACCGATATGCTTGGCAACTAACTGTTTTAGTTTTACCGCGCCATAACCTGCTACAGCCATTATGTTTCTTATCGGTTATAAAGTACTGGGATAGCTTCGTATACTCAATAGGTCTGTAAGCGATGACCAGGGTTCTCTACGACCTTGTTCTTGTCTTCTGTGCTTTAACAGTACCCGCTCCACACGAGCATTTTCTGAGTATATGCTATACCGCATCGTATGTCAGAGTTCACGTTTTTATTGTTGGAGACCCTGAGTTAAGTACCACATATTTTATTCAATTCTGCTTGCTTTGTTTACTTTCTTTTGTTCTATTTCACATGATTTTAGTTTGTTATGCTTTCATTTAGTTACTGCAGAGCCATGCTTATTCCTTTTGTACGTGTTGTTGTGGTTTCTTGTTGTTGTTTCCAGAAGGAAAATCGTTGCGGCAACTTCCTTTTTTTGAGTGTAATTGCAATTTTGTAAAACTTCCCGACATCTTGTGTTTTCCAGTTGTCCACGTCTACATAACGCACTTATTATTTAAGATGCATATCGACCTGCTGATGTTTGAAGCCACCAGTCCTGTTATGTATCTAATTAATTAACTGTTTATTCCTTACAGGTAGTCGTCGACTTACGACCACTATCGGTTCCGACAGACCGGTCGTAACACGATTTGGTCGTAAGTTGAGTACTCTATGTGTACAGCAATGTGAAGTGATGTTATAAAAATATGTAAGTTAAATCTTATATATAAAAGGCAATTTGTGTGGATATGTATGTCCTTTATGCGTTCGCGAACGGCCCATCCAATTGAGATGAAATTTTCTACACGCCTTCCTCTCATTCCAGCGCTGCCAACTGTCATATTTTTGTTTCTTCTTCCTCCTCCTCCCTCCTCCCCCTCCCTAAATACGTACGTAAATATATGATGACGATGATGAAAGAATCCCCGAACCAAAACGCTAGGACAAGCAAAGAAAATGACTTGACTACACAGAATCGTCTCACGGCAATCATCATCATCATCATCACGTGCCGTGCCGGCTGGCGTAGGCATTCATGGCTCTCCTTAGATCTCGGTCTTTGGTTTTCTGGATCAACTCTGCTGCTGATATTCCTCCATGCCACGGCAATATCAATAACAATTAATCTTTTTATGTGTAAGGAAGTTATCTACAGTCATGTAGAAGGAAAGAGCAATTAATAGAAGGACCGAAATCAAAGAACCTAGACGAGTACGAATTCGGAATGGCGAACTCCCTCCTCCTCTCTTCTCCTCCTTCCTCTACCTCCTCCCTCTACCTCATCCCTCTACCTCCTCCCTCCTCCTCCCTCTACCTCCTTCCCCTCCCCCTCCCCCTCCTCCCTCTTCCTCTCCCCTCCTCCTCCATCCTCCTCCCTCCTACTCCTTCCTCCTTCTCACTCCTCCTCCTTCTCCCTCTTCCTCCTCCTCCTTCTCCCTCCTTCTCCCTCTTCCTCCTCCATCATACTTCCTCCTCCTCCCTTCTCCTCTTCCCTCCTCCTCCCTCTACCTCCTCCTCCTTCCTCTACCTCCTCCCTCCACCCTCCACCTCCTCCCTTCTCCTCTTCCTCCTCCCTCCTCCTCCTCTTCCACCTCCTTTCCTTCCTCCCCTCCTCATTCTCCCTCCTCCTCCCTCCTTCTTCTCCCTCCTCCTCCTCCCTCCTCCTCTTCCACCTCCCTTTCCTTCCTCCCGTCCTCATTCTCCCTTCTCCTCCCTCCTTCCTCTCCCTCCTCCCTCCTCCTTCCTCCGTTTCCCTCCACCTCCTCCCTTCTCCTCCTCTCCCCTCCTCCTCCCTCCTTCCCCTCCTCTATCCTCCTACCTTCTCCTCCTCCCTCCTTCTCCCTCCTCCTCCTCTCCCCTCCTCCTCCTACCCCCTTCCTCTTCCCCTCCCCATCCTCCCTCTCCCTCCTCTTCCTTCTCCATCCTCCTCCTCCCTCTTCCTCCTCCTTACTCCTTCTCCTCCCTCTTCCTCCTCCTCCTACCTCCTCCCTCCTCCTCCTCTCTCCTTCTCCCTTTTCCTCCCTCTACCTCCTCCCTCCTCCTCCCTCCTCCTCCTTCCTCCACATCCCTCCTCCTCATCTCCCCACCTCCTCCTACCCTCTTCCACTTCCCCTCTCCCTCCTCCCTCTCCCTCCTCTTTCTCCTCCACCCTCCTCCTCCCTCTTCCTCCTCCCTCTTCCTCCTCCTCCATCCTCCTCCCTCTTCGTCCACCTCCTACCTCCTCCCTCCTCCTCCTCTCTTCTCCTCCCTCCTCCCTTTTCCTCCTTCCTCCTCCTCCCTCTACCTCCTCCCTCCTCCTCCTTCCTCAACATCCCTCCTCCTCCCTCTTCCTCCTCCTCCCTCTTCATCATTCCTCCTCCTCCTCCTCCCCCTCATTCTCCTCCCTCCTCCTTCTACCTCTTCCTCCTTCCTCCTTCTCCCTCCACCTCCTCTCTCCTCCTCCCTCCTCCTCCCTCCTCCTCCCTCTCCCTCCTCCCTCTCCCTCCTCCTCCCCTCCTCCTCCCCATCCTCCTCCTGCGTTCTCCTCCTCCCTCCTCCTCCCTCCTTCTCCCTCTTCCTCCTCCCTCTTCCTTCTCCCTCCTCCTCCTCTTCCTCCTCCTCCCTCCTACATCCTCCTTCTCCCTCCTCCTTCTCCCTGCTCCTCTCTCCTCCTCCCTCCTCCTCCTCCCTCCTCCTCCTCCCTCCTCCTCCTCCCTCCTCCTCCCTTCTCCTCCCTCTTCCTCCCCCTCCATCCTCCTCCCTCCTCCTCCTTCTTCTCATCCCCTGTAACAGTGTAGGTATAATTGGGGTCTATTGGAAAACTCCGATACAGCACGATTGAGCATTGAGACTGAAAGGGGTGGGAGATGCTCAATCGTGACGTATTATGTTGTTATAGGCAGTTAACATCTAAGAAACCAGCTGAAAGGACGCGGCTTGTAAACCTTGACAAATAAACAACGTTTTATGCAGTTGGCGTTTTGTTACTCCTTCCAACACTACAACAGGAGAAATTATGGAGCCGTAAGTCCAGGATTTTGAATCGAGTCGTCCGGCTAACTACGCGAAGTACGATGAAACTCAGAAGATAATTTTATCAAGAGGCTTTTCTGGAGCCGTGGCCGAATTGATAATGGCCGTTAACTGAACTTCAGCCTTCAAGGTTTTCCGGAGCCGAGATCTGAACTCTGGAGTTTCAAAAGAAAGGGCTTCTATTTTAAAGCGCCAGCCACTGAAAGTTATCAATAACAAGGGGCTTCTCATAGCCGTTGCATGAAACTTATCGTTTTTTTGAGAAGAGCCATCCTGTCCTAGAACTTTGAGAAAACCAGAATTTCAAGCTGAACCTGTCAGACAAAAGAAGAAAAATAAGTCAAGAACTCTTCTAGGCTCAAGTAATAATGGACAAAGCCTTGTAATTTCGTGATTGGGTTTTTTGAACACATAAATATCACTGGGCTTCGGTTAACTGTGATAAATTTTTGGGGCCACGTCATTACTACGACCCCTATCAAGACGCCGATGATGTACTTCACTCAGAATCAAGGAAGGGACCCAACCAGGGGTTGAAATCTATCCAGGCATCCCATGAGACGTGACCCAACCAGGGGTTGAAATCTATCCAGGCATCCCATGAGACGTGACCCAACCAGGAAGAGTATCTGGCAGCTACAAAATTTACCTGAGGGAAGAGAACTCCGCCACCTGAGCTTCTGGACTCCGCCACTTGAACTCGAGACTAGGTTTCACTTGATGCGAACTCTGGTTAGTGGAACTAGATCCATCAGCTAATAAAAGAAGGTAACTGTGTAACTCCGGTGATGTGCCATAAATTCTTGGTTAGAGCAGAGTCTAAAACATTATTATATTATTAGAAACAGGTATGAGGATTTATAGCGAACTTTTTGGTTTCAAACAGGACTTATTGAAGACAGGGTTTTTCCTCCCTCTACGTTGACAGAATATTGATGCTGATTACAACTTGTGCTCTTTAGGGATTAACCAAGGGAAATTTGTGCGATTCTGGAACTAAATAACTAATGGAACAGTTTATGAACTGGGGGAATTATGTGTTGTAAATTAGTAAATTTAGGTGATTCATAAATAAGGTAATTAATTAACCAGATTTTAGAAGCAAATAATTTGAAATTGTGTATTTTTTTTTGTTCTTTGCTTGCTTTCTTGCAGTATTTTCAGCATGACGGAACCAGACAACCTTGCACAGGTGCTGACGGGGGTTGGAACAGCGGTAGGTAAATTGAATTTGGTAATCAACCAACAGGGAATGGCAACAGAAATTTTGAAGTTTAGTGGTCAGGCCAAAGACTTTAAGAAATGGGTTACTTCTATTGAAAAGTATGCATACCTAATTTCAGCAACGGAAGAAGAGAAAATGAGACTAGCTTATCAGACGGCAACAGAACCGGTCTCAGATCATATAAGGAGGAAGTTAGAGGCTAGAGTAGATGAGACATGGGAACAATTCAAAGAAGATCTCGCCAGGAAATACGCAGAGATAACGGATCCGCAACATGCATTTTCGGTATTGAGGCAGGCTAAACAAAATAATGGAGAAACGGTACAGTTGTTTAGCGATAGGTTGATTAACCTGGCTGAAGAGGCATTCTTAGGACAGAATGTGCGAGGGGAGGAGGTGGAAAGGATGTTGGTAGGGATTTTTGTGGATGGCATCAAATCTGATGGTTTGAAACTTAAGCTGATGAGGGATAACCCTGAGAGGTTATCACAAGCGGTGGATATTGCGGTGCAAGAGGAAAATTTGAGACGAAGGTTTAGATTAAGAACAGGACGAGAAGTGGGAAGTAATAGAGACGACAGAATTGAGGAACCCATGGAGATAGGACAAACAAGATTCGGATGGAATAGGAGAGGCGGTATACAAACCTTACAAGGTAGAAATAGGAGCGATTATGTTGAAAGAAGAAATATGAGATACCCTACAAGTGAGGCAGTAAGAAACACAAATAACACAAACATTGTCTGTTGGGTTTGTGGTCAACGGGGACATGTTTCTCGTTTTTGTAATAACAGGCGTATACAGTCAAATACACAGGGTAGACATGATAATAATAGGGTGAGTAGGAATGTTGTTGATCGACACAGGAACTTTACAGGTACAAGAACACAGGAAAACTGGCGCCCAACCTATTAGACAGGACCGATGATAGGAGGGTAAATAATAGGGTCCCAAGTGTTAGAGAGTATGTTAATAACAAGTATAATAGGTCGAACAGAGAATATTTTCAACTGGATGAAGTCAAGAAATTTATAGAAGAAAAAACAGATTATAGCTCGTGTATATTAGAAATAGGAAAGTATAGAGTTCGTACATTAATAGATTCGGGAGCTCAAGTTAGTGTAGTAAAAGAAAGTTTTTTATATAAAATAGTAAGAAATTGTAGAATATTTAAGTGTAGTAATAATTTACACTCTGTTACTGGACAGAATTTACAAGTAGTTGGACAAACAATGATCAATTTTAAGTTAGGGGGGATAAACATAAGACACCTTTTTCATGTAGTGAGGGGTTTAAATAGAAATATGCTGATAGGAAGAGATTTTTTGATAAAGAATGGGATAAGACTTTTTTATGATTTACATAAGTTAAAATTCAGAGACGTATATATAGATATGGAAGAGGATATGCATATAGCAGCACTAGTTAGGGTCAAAATGACAACGACATTAAAACCACAGTCGGTTAATTTAATACAAGCGAAGCTGAAGAGAAACCCATATTATGTGGAAGGAAACACAGTCAGAATCACTGAGTTACAAGAAGAAATAATTGATGAGCCTGGTTTGGAGGTTCCAGATGGAGTAATGAAGTTGGATAAACACTTAAC
The DNA here is from genome assembly GCA_014155875.1 of Cepaea nemoralis. Classification (NCBI taxonomy): domain Eukaryota; kingdom Metazoa; phylum Mollusca; class Gastropoda; order Stylommatophora; family Helicidae; genus Cepaea; species Cepaea nemoralis. The sequence goes on along the minus strand of JACEFZ010016455.1, from coordinate 176,614 downwards.
CTTTCCAGTAATGGTTATCAACAACACAGGGAGAGAAATCAAGTTATACAGAGGATGTGTGATAGCAAAGTTAGATCATAACATTAGTGAAATATTGGCAACGAATAGAACAGAAGTGTCGGGAACAAGTTATTTGGAAACTTCTAGTGAAAGGAGAAGTGACAGACGCGGATGCGGAAGAAGAGGGAAAATCGGAATGAATGAATTGATCCATCCATTCGGAGAAAATAAAGTCCATATACATTCACTAGACAAAATAACAAGGGAACAAGAATTGCTGTCACAGTTAAAAGCTTCGCCGGAAAATAAGGAAGTGTTAGAACAGTTTATAAAGCAAAATCAAGATGTGTTTGCGGTTAATGATTTGGAATTGGGTAAGACGCGGACAGTTACGATGGAGATAGACACGGGAGATCATCCACCAATAAGTCTAAAACCATACAGAACTCCATTAAGAAACAGAGAAATAATGGAAAAGGCAATAGAGGAGATGCTGAAAGCAGGAATAATAAAAAGGTCGAAGTCAGAATGGTCATCTCCGGTCGTCATAGTGGCCAAGCCTGATGGTTCGAGTCGTTTCTGTTGTGACTACAGGGCGTTGAACAAAATCACCAAGAATGTAGCATACCCACTGCCAGTAATTGATGATATTTTGGGGCTACTTAATGGCTCTACATATTTCACAACGTTAGACGCAAGGTCAGGATTTTGGTGTATTCCGATGTCGGAGGACGCGCAACGGAAAAGTGCCTTTTGTACCCACATGGGCTCGTACGAATTCTTACGAATGCCTTTTGGAGTCAAGACGGCGCCCTCACACTATATGTTCTTAATAAATGAAGTTCTAGAGGGTATGCAAAGGTTCGCTCTTGCTTATATTGATGATGTATTGATCTATACCAAGGGAGATGTGGAAGATCATTTGAAACATATTAGACTAGTGTTTGACAGGTTAAGAAAGCATGATGTGAAGTTGAAGCTTAGTAAGTGCCAATTTTTGAAAACAGAAACAAAATATTTAGGGTATATTATAAATAGAGAGGGTATTAAACCAGACCAGAACAAAATAAAGATTATTAAAGAATTACCTGCACCAACAAACGTTAAGGAAGTACGTGCTTTTATAGGAACATGTGCGTATTATAGACGGTTTATTCCGGCATTTTCAAGGATAGCTGAACCAATTACAAATTTAACAGCCAAGTACGCCAGGTTTAAGTGGGATGATGAGTGTCAAAAAGCCTTCGACTATTTAAAAAACAGCTTAACACTAGTACCACTATTGACGCATCCAGACTTAAACAAACAGTTAATACTATACACAGATGCTTCAGACAGTGCAGTAGGAGCATGTTTAGTACAACCATATGAAGGAAAAGAATCTGGAATACCAGGGGTTAAAAATGAAAGACCTATCTACTTCTTGTCTCATAAGCTTAGTAAATCACAAAAAAAATGGAGTACTATCGAGAAGGAGGCTTACGCGATTCATTACGCTCTTCAAAAACTTAATTACTATTTACATAACGCAAGTTTTGTTATTAGAACTGACCACATGCCTTTAAAGTCTTTTTTAGAAGCTCCAGTGCAGAACAGGAAAATACAGACATGGGCATTGAATCTACAGGGGTACGACGCGAAAATTGAGTACATACCGGGTAAGATAAACACATGCGCCGATCTTTTGTCTAGAATTCCATATACACAGTCATCAGAGGATACAGAAGAGGAGGCAGCCGAACCAGAGATAGACGACAGGAATTGGCAGGTAAATATTCTGGATTCTGCTATAATAAATAGGGGAGAATTTGATAGCTTACCATCAGATCAAGAGTCTGAACATAGAGAAGAAGATCTACAGTTAGCACAATTCAATATGAAAGAAGAGCAGGATTTAGACCCAAGAATCATACAAATAAAGGAAAAGTTACGAGAAACAGAAGATAACAAATATAAAAGGAATTATTTGCTCTTACAAGAGGATGGACAGTTATATTATATGTGTGAAAAGAACGAACAACTAAGGAAATATATTCCAAAGCATTTGGAAAATGAACTTTTAAAAGCATATCACGATGAAAATGGACATCTCGGTAGAGACAAACTAGTGAAAGCACTTACAAGTAAATATTATTGGCCAAACTTATTTAAATCTGCATGCAAATATGTAGATACGTGTGAAAAGTGCAGATTAAGAAACATGAAAACAATAAAGTCTCCATTACAGGACACAGATATTCCTCACTTTCCAATGCAAAAGATTAGTTTAGACATATCAGGTCCACACCCCAGAACATTGTCAGGAAATGTATATTTAATTCATATAGTAGACATCTACAGTCTTTGGCCAGAGGTTTATGCAATTCCAGATAAGAGCGCGGATACTGTCATTAATATTTTTTTACAGGAGTTCGTACCAAGGTTTAGTTGCCCACAAAGTATACTTACAGATAATGGTAGAGAATTTGTAAATAAAAAATTCGAAAAGTTATTAAAAGATTTAAACATAAGACATATAAAGACCTCATTTTATAGACCTTCGTCAAATGCGAAAAACGAGCGTCAACATCAGACGTTATACAACATTGTGGCAAAGATTATTGATGAACATGAAAAAGATTGGGATCTATTTTTGGGACCTGCTCTTAGCGCTATTCGTACAAATCAAAATGAGAGCACGGGTTTTTCGCCATTTTATTTAATACACGGGAGAGAACCAATATTACCTATAGATAATTTATTAAAACCTAGACGGAAATATATGGGTGAAGATTTTCAAGAGGTCATAATACAAGAAATGCATAAAGCACATATGAGATTAAGAAATAATATAATAAAAGCTAGGGAAAGACAGAAAAAGTACAAAAATGTAAATACAAAATTACAGGAGTTTAAAGTAGGTGATAGAGTTTATTACAAAAAGCATAGAAGAAACTCTAAGTTTGATTCTCGTTGGATTCCAGGTTATTACGTTTTGGAAAAACTAGGTAATGTATCGTATGTTATAAAGAACCAGGTCACAGCACACATAGCAAGGGCACATGTTGAACACTTAAGAAGAGATGAAAATGAGATAGAAAATAATAATTATAATAATAATAGTTATTCGGATGCAAAATTTTTGGATGAACAAGTTGTTACAATAACTCCAGATCTTAGAAGAGCTACAGTAACCCCAGATCTTAGAAAAGAACCAGAACAAAATCAGTTGTTAGCAAGTCCAAGTTACGAAGAACAAGAACAGACAATTCCGAAAAGAATGGAAGAAGAAGGGCCAAATGAAACTCATTATGATAGTATGGAAGAAGACACAGGATGCTCCATTTAAAAATACTAGGCAAGCAACAAAAAGAAGAATGGACAGTCAAAGAGATAAAGAAGTAAAAAGACAGAGGAGAATTAGAGATGGTTCAACAAGCGGAGACGATATACCTATACTAGAAAGATCCTTAAGAAAGAGTGATCGACAAATTAGGTGGGATGTTGAACGGAAGAAATTAGCGGCAGCTAAAGAGAGACATACAGACGAAGAAGAAGAAATGGATGAAAAGTCAGAGTCAAGTAGTAGTATGAAGGAGACTAGTAGGTTGTACGAAGAAGAAGATGTTGATATAGAGTTAGCACTTATTCAGAGAAACTTAGAGTTGTTGAGGAAATGGAAACGTAAGAGATAGATAAGTCGAAAGTACTGTAGATAACAAGATTTAAAATTGTAAGTGATGTTTAAAGATGTATACGAAACGGTGGAAAAAGTGGTCTTGAGATATTAGTACAGTGGGTGAATATATTTTTTTTATTGATGTTAGAAGTGCCGTGTTTAAAGATAGGGGTTAACAAGTTATAATAATAATAGACAGGACAGATCACAAGTACGTTGATAAGTAGAGGATGGCTACATTGAGTTAATGTTGGATATAGGTTACAGTGTTTACTTAAGAGCTTATTCAGGATACTATGTGCTGTTAAGAGATAATAAATAGATAATTCTGGATTACTGATTTGTTTGTGTAGATAGAACAGGTATGTTCATAATTGATCTGTAGTTAACAGATATATAGATAGGATGTTTAGTCTTCTCGGTCATATAAATACTGGATATGCGTCATTTATGAGAGCCTAATACTGGTAGGCCAATGTACGTAGAAATTTTAAGAGAGTTATAATTGTATTGAGGACGGTGTTTATGAAATCTAAGTTTTGTGAATTATGAGTCATATAGGAAATGTTTTTATGCTTGAGTTGCTACTGGAGGATGAGGGATATTGGTTGGTTGTTTTATTGAGCCTAAGTTGTAATGCCTCATTTTGTTTTCTTGATTTGGTCTTGAAAAATGATTGTTATTGTTTGAGTAATTGGTTTAGAGTAGGGTGATTGTGTTCATAGCATTTGAGTTGACAAGAACTGTTGGTCCGTAAAAGTGTCCAATAGTGATAGGTAGAATAGGATATTTCATTCTGATTTGATAACATGCATGTTATGTCCATGTGTTTTTTTTTCTTCTAGATTAATTTGGAGGTTGTGTTCATTTTATTTCGATTACATGAATGATTTGGTATATTGAGTTAAATGCTTGTAAAGTTAGTTAAGTAAGTTTAAGTTTCAAATGAAGGAGGTTTTGCTAAAGGTTTTTCGTTAAGAAAAGAGTTGATAAAAACTAATTTGTCCACTGATATAAGGTAAGGGGAAACTATGCATTCATTAACTAGTGGGAAACGTGTTGGTGAACGTGTATGCACGAATGGATAGACGTATCCAGGGTCTGCACACACGTCACTTTATTTATAAAATAACAGGATGGGTTGTACGGGGGAAAGATATAGGTGCTGTGAAATACCAGCTTTAATTATATTTAAGGTGTTCATAAAATATGAACATGGGCTCATGGTAAAAGGTGAGATAACGGAAGAGGAACGGAATTGTGGTTGGCAATGTCAATGTGAAATATAAAAGGTTTATGAAAACTTATGCCAAATTGTTTTATAACGAACAATAATATATTTCTTAAAGGTGTTTTAAAAAAATTATTTTACAAAAATTTTTTTTATTGGCAAGGGAGGTAAAGGGTGAATGTCTTAAGTGTACATTTACTATATGTCCATGTGGTCATGTCGTGTATTCATTCTTCATGTTCTTTATTTGGTGCGCACCACTTCTTTACTTTTTCTAACTACATTGTTTTTGTACGTCCTGGGGTTTGAAAGAATGAGGAATTGTATAAGATCATAATTTTTGACACAGAATTTATGAGCTGTTCTTGTGATATGTATATTTGATACAGATAACCAGAAAGAACCAGAAATGAAGAATTACGTAGTAGATAACTATAAAATGTTGGGGAAATAGAAAAAGAAAGAAGGACTGCTTGGATTAACCGTAGTATTATATAAATAAAAAGCGAAGAAGAAGTATATGGGGAGGTTATAGACAGACCATAGCACTGGGAGAAGAGTAAAAGATGTATTGGCGAAGGTTAAAAGACAAGTAGGGAATAGAGTATGGGGATTAGGAGTAAAGATTTTTCCTTTAAAAGGAAAATTCTTTAAGTAACATGGGGAGGTGTAACAGTGTAGGTATAATTGGGGTCTATTGGAAAACTCCGATACAGCACGATTGAGCATTGAGACTGAAAGGGGTGGGAGATGCTCAATCGTGACGTATTATGTTGTTATAGGCAGTTAACATCTAAGAAACCAGCTGAAAGGACGCGGCTTGTAAACCTTGACAAATAAACAACGTTTTATGCAGTTGGCGTTTTGTTACTCCTTCCAACACTACAACACCCCCCTCCTCCTCCTAATCCCTCCTCCTCCCTCCTATTCCTCCCTACTCCTCCTCCTCCCTCCTCCTCCTCTCTCCGCCTATCTCTTTCTCCCTCCTCCTCCCTCCTCCTTCTCCCTCTACCTCCTCCCTCCTCTTCCTTCCTCCACATCCCTCCTCCTCCCTCTTCCTCCTTCCTCATCATTCCTCCTCCTCCCCCTCCTTCTCCTCCACCTTCTACCTCTTCCTCCCTCCTCCTTCTCCCTCCATCTCCTCCCTCCTCCTCTCTTTTCCTCCTCCCTCCTACTCCTCCCTCCTTCTCCCTCTCCCTCCTTCTCCTCCCCCTCCTCCTCCTGCGTTCTCCTCCTCCCTCCTTCTACCTCCTCCTCCTTCTCCCTCTTCATCCTCCCTCCTCCTCCCCCTCCTCCCTCTTCCTCCTCCTCCTTCTCCCTCCTCCTCCCTTCTCCTCCTCTCTCCTCCTCCTCCTCTCTCCTCCTCCCTCCATCTTCCTCCTCCTTCCTCCTCCTCTCTCTTCCTCCTCCTCCCTCCTCCCCCTCCTCCTTCTCCTCTTTCCCGCCTCCTCCTTCTAATCCCTCCTCCTCCCTCCTCCTCCCTCCTATTCCTCCCTACTCCTCCTCCTCCCTCCTCCTCTCTCCGCCTATCTCTTCCTCCCTCCTCCTCCTCCCTCCCTCCTCCTCCCTCCTCCACCCTCTTCCTTCTCCCTCCTCTTACTCCTCCTTTTTCTTCTTCTTCTGCTGCTGCTGCCGCCGCTCCATTTACTCAAGTTAATTTTTGGGGGAATATGTAAAGATCTTTCAAGTGCTCTTTCTAATGCTTTTTGTAAGTTGGTCTTCGTTTATCTAAGGTTGTTCTAACCGCAACCAATAAATGATTAGACAGGCAGGCAGGCAGACAGACAGACAGACAGACAGACAGACAGACAGACAGACAGACAGACAGACAGACAGACAGACAGACAGACAGTCGGGAACGGGAACTTATAAGAATTAAATGAGATGCTCCCTATCAGGCGCTGGGCGAAGCCGGGCCGGGTCAGACAGACAGACAGACAGATAGACAGACAGACAGACAGACAGACAGACAGATAGATAGTCGGGAACGGGAACGGGAGCTTATATGACTACTTATATGAATTAAATGAGATGCTCCACACCAGGAGCTAGGCGATGCCGGGCAGGGTCAGACAGACAGATAGACAGACAGACCGACAGACAGACAGACAGACAGACAGACAGACAGACAGACAGACAGACAGACAGACAGACAGACAGTCGGGAACGGGAACGGGAGCTTATATGACTACTTATATGAATTAAATGAGATGCTCCCCACCAGGAACTGGGCGAAGCCGGACCGGGTCTGCTAGTTATTGTTATAAATCATAATTTTCGATTTCAATTTGTGCCATTTGTATAATCTCTACACCATTTTGTTTCTTATTTTTACATCGTCAGGTTTAAGAAAAAAAAACGGCATTAACTGTACATGTACAACTGGTTTTAGTCAGATACGACTGAGCTACCGTATGACAATAGATGGTACTACCAGCTTTCTGTCAGCGCCGAATGTTGGGCGGCGGTTACCAAACCCGACACCCCACATTGTGCCAACGGCTTCGGGCGGAAGAGCGCAATTGGGAGGGTACTAGCCTTATCCTGGTGCGGGGAAATGCAACCCAAAGACAAAATAAGTTATGGCAGGGCAGACCAGGCCCTAAGCCTTGGTTGGCAGCTGGTCTAGGATCGAAGCTCCGACAGGCGGACAGTTAGAGCATTGCTTTGCTGATCCGGCAGCTTCTGCAGCTTGTCTTGTTCCAGATGTATAGGTGTTAACTTTCCTCTGGAGTGAACTAGGCAGGCCGAGAGAGGGATCATGCTGCATGGGCAACACATGGTTTCTTTATTTTAGCCCAGGCTTTGTGCTATGGAGAGGCCTCTATAATGCTCAGAGATTGAAGGCCAAGACCAAAATTAGCAGGGTATTAATCAGAGAGTTGCTTTTTGCGGATGATGCTGCGATTACGACCCACTCTGAGGAAGAATTACAACATCTACTATCTGCATTCTCCAATGCTTGTTCTGAATTTGGTTTAACAATTAACAAAAAGAAGACACAGATTATGTCACAAGGTGCACATGGTGTACCATCAATCTTTATTGACGACGCCGAACTGGAGATGGACTGCAAAAATCAGGTTATCCATTTAAGTCTACGAAGACTGAGCATGGAATAAACCGTCACACAAACTGATCTTTGCAGACAACGCCGTTCGACTGATAATTGAGGCAGAAATAAATCTTTAAATATTGAGCACAACCCACTACTGGCAACGCTGATCGCACTCTGGTATGAATCTAAGTCCTATCCACGTCAATGTGGAAGCACTAGACTCGAGTTAATAATATGGCTAGTGATTGTGGTCGTAAATTCGAATGGTCGTAAGTTGCATAGGTCGTAAGTCTGTATACTAGCTGTATATACCAAGTTCTTCCGGTACTTTATTGATTTGTACAGAAGCATTGATTGGCTCTGCTACTTTGCCGAGGGCCAGTTTGTTGGAAGTATTTTTACTTCATCTTTCAGTAAAGTCATCAATATAGTTAGTTTATATCTTCTGTCGTCAACATATAGTTCTCTGATGTTGTGAAGTTGGATGAAGAATGACTTGCGCGATGAATTAGATGAAAGTGAGGAATAGTTGTACAATTCGTCGACCTCACTCTCCCGCCTGAGTCCATCTGAGTCCAGTGGCAAGACAAGTCAAGACGACTGGAGACGAATACAGATGCAGTGGATGACCAGAGCACTCTACGTGCCTTGACGTGCTCATTACGTTCCAAAACGCTTTACAGGTAAACGCCGTCTTCCCGTTGATTCATCAGTGACTTCATCCGCGCAGTCTGCCGAATCCTGTCTTCACACGCTGGGTAGGCATACCCTAGTTTACTGCTTGGTTTGACACCAAATCGGCTGCCCATCAGTTCTCTGATGCATCCATGTAAAATATATGTTTTGTATATTTGGATGTGCCCTTTATTTTCCTTGACACATGTTGATAAGTAAATACACATATCTGACATTTTCTTAAGTTGTGTTGGCATGATATTAGGTGTTGGTAATCTTTCATAATGAGAATGTCGTGGTTGGATAGAAAGAACAGTGAAGATATCTTGAAAGAATGTAACTCTCAAAGAGAACTTGTTACTAGCATAAGAAGATTACAGTCCAGACTCCTTGATCATGTCATGAGATGGGGAAACTGCAGTATGGTGGACAAATAGGAGGGGAGGAAAAGCAGGGGCAGACCATGACGTAAGATGCTGGAAAGTTTGACATGGCACGGAGAAACATTACTATCAGACAGATTGACAGCATAAAAAACAGAATACTGTAGTCAGACATAATCACTAACGTCACATGGTATAGGCTATAAAAAGAATCTTTCATTATATCTTTACATGATTCTTTGAGCCATTTGCCTTTGTCCTTATTGCATTTTTGCCTATATCTCTTTAATTAATATTTCACATTTCTTGCCATCACTTGCTGACAACCCTTTCAATTCTGTGACTGAAAATGTTTTATATGGACTATTGTCATTGTTCAAATTCACCGATCTAAGAACATATTTTTGCATGGATATCTCAATACATTTATTGAATTTCTGTCAAGGCATCATGATCCAATAGATTTAAACCTAATTATCTTAAGATTGTTGTAGTTTTTAACGATCAGAACTTTTATTTCTGATCCTACTAGATTTCCAGAAAATTGACATCTGCTTTGCTAACATAACTGGCTCTGTGGCGAACGGTTTTACGGACGCAATTCGTAATCCCGCATATCGCATTCGAAGCATAGCTGCTTGTGTTGCTTTTCGTACAATGGTATGATTGCTGTCGTTCAGAAAGTAATGGTAAACTACTTCACAAACAGCCAAATCACAAACAGTTAAAAATGTTAAGGTTGACAACGACGTCAAGTAAAGGATATGCAGCTAACATTTTGTTAACATGTGATGATCATTTCTCCATCCATCCATCATGTGCCATGCCGGAAAGCGTGGACGGTCATGACTCGCCATTTCACTCGATCACCAGAGTTGTGGATCATCTCAGTGTTCCTGTCTTGACCATGCAATGTGGCCAAGCCATCCAGATATTTACTTCTCGGTCTTCCCCTTGGTCTTTCACTTCGATCTTGCCAGTTGTTATCAATTTCTCCAGTTCATTTCTTCTCATAACATGTCCAAACAAATTGTGACTGTCTACGGCTAATTTCTCTAATCAATTTCGATTTTAATTTGTTTCCTATAGTACTTGGTCATTGGTTTTTCTGTCTGTTCATAGTATTCTTTGCATTCTCTTCAGAAATCACATCTCTACAGCCATCCGATGTTTTTCAGCTTGACTGCTCATTGTCCAAAAGTACAGGCTCTATGTAGCACCTCAACACTGTTTCTCTCGTTTCAACTGACATCTTTTTATTGGTCAGTATGTTTTTCATCTGGCTAAAGGCTACTTTCGTCATTGCGATTCTTGTTCTAATCTCTTCAAGGCATCTCCCAACAGATTTTATTACTGTTCCGAGATAATAATACCGATTCACTTGTTGAAGAATATTCCCATTTACTTGTATATTACATTGCGGTATTTCTTTCATCCTAGTGACGACCATAATGTGTGTCTTGTTACAATTTAATTCTAACCCCACTTGATCACTGGGTGCTACAACCGCATCTACTAAATTTTGCAGATCCTGCTCTGTGTCTGCAATCAACACTGTCATCTGTATATCTAATGTTATTGATGTTTTGTCCTCCAATGATGATTCCATTTATAACTTCTACATTTATGAAAATATTTTCACTGTATAGGGAAAACGATCTGAACACATTACACATCCCTGTCTCACACCTCTCGTAATAGGCTGATATTGTCCCATTTCATTATCAATCTTCTTGAAGAATTAACGCTAGGTCGTCGCCATTTTTACCGGAAGATCTAAGCTATATTAATGTTTCGTCACAATTTTATTTTCCAATCCACAATTTGTTGGTTAACAAACAACGTTTAAGCTCAGCAGTCGAAGTAAGTTCGTGTGATGGTGAGAGACACTGGAAACAGGCAAAGCTTATCCGCACGCAAAAGTCAGTCCACTGCTACTCCTAGTAGTAGCACGTGTATGGACTACACGTGAGTTCAGAACAAAGCGAACACAATTTTAAAAAAAAACAATGGAAAGAAATAGAAATAGGATCATACCTGTCACTCATCGAAAAGGTCTTAGAGGCTCTCCCACGCGTGTATGTTGAGAACCAAAGCAACATCCAGAATACAATCTGCAAGGCTGTCCAGAAGTTGCTAATTAGTAATCATGCAAAACACATTGTGAGGGATTGGTGAAAACCGCAGTATTGCCGTTCTATTCATGACTCATGCAACAATAGACTTTCAAGGGGCGTTGATAAGTGAAGAAGAAGAAGAAGAAGAAGAAGAAGAAGAAGAAGAAGAAGAAGAAGAAGAAGAAGAAGAAGAAGAAGAAGAAGAAGAAATTAAGCCTCCGATTTGCCCTGCTTTGCCGAATCTGCTATAAGTGCACATCGTTATGTGTGAACGTATTTCTTAAGGACGTGAACAGTCTATGTGTCTCACCAATACACCGCTTTTTAATCACAGCTGTGTTTATGTGTTCATTTCTCACGGCGCCGGGCGACGGGTAATTACAGTCTGGTGTCGTGGTTTCGCCGCATCAAGTGTTCAAGACGATGTAGAAAAGTGCATTCAGTGCCACTGGGGGTTCCATGGCGTACAAAGGGTAGGGGTGGGGTGGTTGGGGGGAGTGTTACTTATTGGCCTCGCAAATAATTTCCCAAAACTATTGGAAATTGAATCCGTATCACTGTTTTGGCAGGCAAGCCTCACTAATCACCTTGTTACCGGTTAATGACGAGAAAACTAATTCATCATGCAAAAATGTTACTACTACTACTACTACTACTACTACTACTATTACTACTACTACTACTACTACTACTACTACTACTACTACTACTACTACTACTACTACTACTACTACTACTACTACTACTACTTGTTTTTGCATATTCTGTTTACAGGACATCGTTGTCAACACCACCATTTTACTGCTTTTGTTGATTCTTGGCAAATTTCCGTTCAGTAGTTTGCCATTGCTTTCTGAACGACCGGCTCCCATGTCAAGTTGTTAAAACCCAGCGCAACGCGGTCTGCTGCCAAATCGGTCGGAGCTGTGTTTCAAACGAAAACTACTACTATTGCTGCTGCTGCTGCTGCTACTACTACTACTACTACTACTACTACTACTACTACTACTACTACTACTACTACTACTACTACTACTACTACTACTAATAATAATAATAATAAAACCTAGAATTGAAAATGTTTATGTGCTATAATTCAATAATATGTCTCAAAACAGTTTCTTGCAGTTGGGTCTTAACAGCATATCACTGCTAACTGAAGTTAGAAAATGAGGTTTGGCATGTTATCAGCATCATCATCCAGTGCCCAGCCGGCTGGCGTAGGCGATCATGTCTCTCTGCAAATTACAGTCTCCGGCGTCATGGTTCAATTCTTGTGTTGACTCCCTTCCGTGCCATAACACAAGACTGTCAAGAATCTTTTCACCGTGTCTTCTTCTAACTCTCTTTCTACAAATATTTCCGGTTGTCACAACATGTTCCAGTTTTTGTCTTCTCATAATGTGCCCCCCCCCCCCAAAAAAAAAGAGTCCAGATTGCTAATTTTGGGTGTCCAATTAATTGTCAGCAGTTTTCTATACAACCACATCTCCGAGGCTTGCAGGGATTTGTTTCGGCTGTTTAATAATTGTCCAGGATTCGAAGCCGTATGTTAAAACTGGTTCTATGTAACATGCAAGAACTCTTTTTCTGACTTTCAAGGACAATGACTTATTGCACAAAACGTTCTTCATCTTGGCATGTTATATACTGCGTACATTACATTATGTGAACCGTTGTAGCGTATTGGCTAGGCGTTTGACTGCTGACCCCAGTTGTGTGAATCCGATTTGTGGCGTATTGTTTAAACTGACCTGGCCTCATAGGACGGTCCAGCCTTAAATGGGTACCAGGAAATGTCATGAGAAGCGAGGTTGCTGACCGTGATACTGACCACATCACCCGCAGAGAGCCGATTTGTCTATACATATATTTGTCTAGCACAATATGCACAATACGCCTTGAGGTGTGTAAAGTGTTCTCAACTTGCTTTTCTTACTATATTACTTTATATCTGTGTAAAGTGTTCTCAACTTGCTTTTCTTACTATATTACTTTATGTCTGTGTAAAGTGTTCTCAACTTGATTTACTTACTATATTAATATTTGCCTGTGTAAAGAGGTTCTCAACTTGCTTTTATTATTATACTACTTTATGTCTGTGTAAAGGGGTTCTCAACTTGCTTTTCTTACTATATTACTTTATGTCTGTGTAAAGAGGTTCTCAACTTGCTTTTCTTACTATATTACTTTATGTCTGTGTAAAGGGGTTCTCAACTTGCTTTTCTTACTATATTACTTTATGTCTGTGTAAAGGGATTCTCAACTTGCTTTTCTTACTATATTACTTTATGTCTGTGTAAAGGGGTTCTCAACTTGCTTTTCTTACTATATTACTTTATGTCTGTGTAAAGTGTACTCAACGTGATTTACTTACTATATTAATATATGCCTGTGTAAAGAGGTTCTCAGCTTGCTTTACTTACTATATTGTTTTATGCCCGTGTACAGGGGTTCTCAGCTTGCTTTACTTACTATATTATTTTATGCCCATGTAAAGGGGATCTCAACATGCTTTACTTACTAGATTACTTTATGTCTGTGTAAAGTGTTCTCAACTTGATTTACTTACTATATTATTTTATGCCCGTGTACAGGGGTTCTCAACTTGCTTTACTTACTAGATTACTTTATGTCTGTGTAAAGTGTTCTCAACACTTGCTTTACTTACTATATTACTTTATGCCCGTATAAAGGGGTTCTTAACTTGCTTTACTTACTATATTACTTTATGTCTGTGTAAAGTGTTCTCAACGTGATTTACTTACTATATTATTTTATGCCCATGTAAAGGGGATCTCAACATGCTTTACTTACTATATTACTTTATGCCTGTGTAAAGGGTTCTCAACTTGATTTACTTACTATATTACTGTAAGCCCGTGTAATTGAGTTCTCAACTTTCTTTACTTACTATATTACATTATGCCTGTGTAAAGGGATTCTCAACTTGCTTTACTTATTATATTGCTTTATGTCCGTGTAAAGGGGTTCTCAGCTTACTTTATTTACTATATTACTATAAGCCTGTGAACCATGGACGTCGAGTAACGACTGTAGCAGTAGACTGGAGGCAACATAGATATGGTTTCTTTGAGCCATGTCACAAATACCGTGAACGACCAAGATTACCATTATCTAGGTACTGCAAGAGGGCAGTTCACAAGGACATGAGATTATCCACGTAAGGACAAGACGACCATTATTTGTAATGGCATTATCATATCACAGCATATGGACAAGCAATGACAACCAGAAGGGTCGAAGGTGTTAGAGTCAAATGTCAGCTAGAAGAACAACCTTGAGTGTGTAAGAACTGTACCATTGGAAGACGATCGACTTTCGAACTTAATTTGAATACGAACAATGCATGCACGGGTATTAATCGATAGACAATACACATTTAGTACACAAAAAGACATTAGCAAAACCACCAGTAAAATTAACGTAACTAACGTCTTCTGCACACCTTGAGTCGGATTAGGTATATGATGCTGGTCAAATATTTATATTGACCAAGTGACACTCTATGAATGCCGGGGTCAATGTCACGGCAGTCGTTTTTACCTTCCATGACATTTCTAGGTATCCAGTTTAGGCTGGGTCGACTAGGGAGTCCAGGCCAATTACGAAAAACATCTGCACCCGTAGGGATTTGAACACGAGAAAACCGAACCGGCTGGCAAGAGTGCTAGCCACTGCTCTACCACGGTTCCCGGAATACACTAGAGCGGTGGTTCTCAACCGGTGGAGAATTTTAGGTTTTCCAAAAGGGGGTGGGGGGAAATTAAGTAAGATTATGTCAAGATCGTGTTAATACAAGAATCGATTACTTGATATTGTTTTTCCCTCCATACTTTACGGTTCTGTACTTCTCGCCCTTCTGAAATTCGTTTATAACGTAAATAGACCCACAAATCACGTTTCATGTAGACGTCTAGACTTATGCTAGTATGTGTTATTAAATGTAGCTTCTATTTTTACGTATACAATATAAAATGGGGGGGGGGGGGGTATTTTATAGGGAGGAAATATGAAAGAGGGAAATGACGTTCTGGACATATGGTAAAGGGATGCATCGGCCACAAAAGGTTGAGAACCACTGCACGAGAGAATATAAAAATATATTGCTATAGGTACAACTCCGGGATTCGAACCTGTCGCCTCCAAGTGACGACAGTGCTCCGCTGAAATAAATAACTCACTTCGACGAACAAACAGTTAGACACATAATACTTGCTAACTGATTCATTGCCGAAGGATAATATATCGCCAATTGTGCCCTTCCTAGTGGACTGAAGGGAGGTATATCGCCATACTAGGATCATCGTGTTATCTGATTTGTTTAGCGGTATCTTCCGCAATTTAAATGCTCAGTGAACGGAAATTTACATAATACGTGTACATTTGATTGTGCAATATATTTGGCCCAAACTTTTATTTTGTATACACTGAATCAGTTAAGCACATATATGTCATTTCTGTGAAAGAATATGATATCTTGCGAAGTTCTGCTTGATAAATTATGATGATAAAGGAACTCCAAGACTTTATACTGCACCCTGATCACTGTGATCGTAAGGCCAGTCTTCTCGAATAAGATCAAGAAAAAAGGAAGGCCAATATACAATCAGCGTGCGTTAAATCTGCATCATCAACTAGAAATAGAAGAAATCGTAAAAGCTAAGCTGTAATTGGCTGCCGGTTTTGCAAAATTACAAGCATAAAAATTAGAATATTCCATCATCAACTGCCTTCTTCGCATTAAAGGTCAAATATAATTAGTGACAGCACGTTTTGACCTGCGTTACAACGGTGTATTCATGCGGGTATATTTCAATTGAATTGCTTGATCTTCTACTCCCAACAAATGTTAAAAAGGGGTTTAAAGGTCAGACGATCGACTTCACTGCACCGAGTTTTATCCCATACATTTCCGTCTCTTCCGCAGGGCGGCTTGCCGAAAGCATCACACAAAGCACGAATTCCATAGCTCGAGCGACGAGATACAAGAGTCTCAGAGACAATAGCACCCGTGAACCGAAAACCATAGCCCAGAATCGAGCCCACAATCATTAGAAGGTGAGGCAGGTAGCGTAACCTCTTCTTCACAGAGACTCTCTTCCAACAAGTGTAAGAGTGAGTTCCCATTTCACGCTAGACCTGCTCTTGTTTCATCTAGCACATCAAGAACCCGTGTCTGCCTATACCGCTGAAGTAGCTTGGGTTCTGTAAGTAAATATAAAGTTAACAAAAATATTTTAGCTGCACATCCTTTACAGGACGTCGTAGTCAACCCCAGCATTTATTGGCTGTTTATGATCTGTTGGCAAATTTACGTTCAGTAGTTTGCATTGCTTTCCGAACAACCAGCACCCATACCATTTAGTAAAGAATCAACGCAAAGAGGTCTGTTGCCAAATCGCCTGCAACTGTGTTTCGAACGTGGGTATGCGGGATTACGAACTGTGCCCGTAACCGCTTCGCCACAGAGATTGCATATAAACGCTTCAACACTCCTGTTCTAATTACAATAGACAACACTTTATCCGTCACTAGACTTTCCATGTTGTGGGAACCTACCTTTGCCATAGCGGTTCGTAGTTCGTATGTACCGAAATTGTATACCTCCAACTACAATCGGTTTACAACACTCTGTTATCCTACCCACCACACTCACTCCAGCACGAGAATAAATCCTATGCGCAGGCTTCCTTCATCTTTACCCTTTTTGCCAAAAAAGGAAAGAAAATATTCTCTGCTTTAGGGTAAGTAATTATCTTTAAATGGCACTTTTGAGATAACGTAATCAGGCTCTGAAAATACCCCCATTAGGCGTGCTGCATGTGATGAGTCATCAGAAGGGTCTGTCTGCCATTCTGGGATTCCATTGATAATGGCGTCGGCTTAAAGATAGCCCAAGGTGGCCCAATTGTCTTCCCGGGTCACACATGTCTACAGTGTGTCCATATACAAACCTCGCTTCTGCACGTCTAGACAGGGCTTTCCCTGTAGGGACACATAATCTCTGGTTGACTAGCAAGAATAGCTCACATGGTTAACACAAAACTGGCGCCCACACATATGCACGTGCGAGTAAGTCATTATGGCCTTCATCATTATGTGCCATACAGATAAGCGTGAAGGGGCAATGGTTCGCTAGCTCACACGTTCTACAAGACAAAGTGGTATAAAATGAAATAAACAATTGAGAAGAAAACAAAAAAGTAATTAAATTTTAACCGACACATTCCTTATTGATTATAAGGCTAATGTGAGGTAAGTATATAGAAAGAACAGAGTTGGTTTGAATAATCTGGGTGAAGAACATGGACTGAGAGAATGGAGCGGCAGGCAGTGACCAGGGGATGTACGCCGACACTTAGTACTCCTAGGACATGCCAGACGGACACATAATCAGATTGCAGCTGTTACTATTAATATATGGACGCTTTGCTGATTGTTTAAGGTGAGAAGGAAGCACATATTTGAATGTCCCTAGTGCTGTGGCGTCGGTTCTTGAGTCAATTAACATCAACTCATCGAATTATGTTTTTCGCAAGCTATTGAAGCATGAATTGACGATACCTGAAATGTAATTGCAATTAAATGGAAATGCACGTTTTCTAGAGAGGATTGCACGAAAATCTAGAGTCATGGGAAAGAAAATGTAATATATATGTCTTCAGAAATAAATTAAAACATAATTGTACATGTGGTTGGTAGCTTGAAATGATTAAGGAATACAATTAACAAAAACATAAAATTAATTTAAATAACAAAGAGGCACAAAGATATCTCACGTCAAGAAACAGCTTCGAATTAATGAAGAATGGCCGGATTAATGCATGGATGAGTGACAAGTTAGATGGATTGATGGGTGGACAGACGTACAAACATAATAGATATTTATCTTACAAAACATATAGGCTATAATTACAGGACGATCGTTGTGGACAGCGAAGCTCGACGAAAAACATCTGGTTGGGAAGATTAAAAACCCGCCGATTGAATGAGAGGAAGAAATAATATAAATTAAATTAGCTGACATTGATGGAGTGAAAGAATAATTGTTTTTGTGACGTAGATGTCAATTAAAGGATATCTGTATTGCCTGGTGTGTCGAGGAGAGGTGCTGGCATTAATTTACTGGATTTCAGCAGCGATTGAGTGCGTTCTAGCTATATATATATATATATATATATATATATATATATATATATATATATATATATATATATATATATATAAGGGACGTTTATTTGAAACCCATCCCAATGGCTATTTTAAATGAAAGAAACATTACCAGGTGTGGTAGTGTGGTAGAATGAAACAAAGCATTCCTTTTGAATGAATTTCAGAAATGAAATTTTGGTCAGAAGAAGTCGCCGTAGGCATTCAGGCAAGTATCCCATTGCTTAGGTAGGCGGCGAATGCCGTCCGCAAAAAAGGATTGTGGTTGTTCACTGAACTAAATGTGTACCGTGTTCATTACGTCTGCATCTGTGTGAAATCGTTGCCCCTTGAGAGCTTTCTTTAGAGGTCCGAACAAATGAAAATCACATGGTGACAAATCAGGACTATAGGCTGGATGTTGCAGAATTTCCCACTTCTTCCTTGCTAATGCTTCCTGCACAATCTTTGCGACATGCGGACGAGCATTATCGTGCAACAAAATCACACCGCGAGAAAGCATGCCGGGTCATTTATTCTTGATGGCTTTTTGCAGCTTGTCTAGTGTTTGCAAGTAGTGGGTAGAGTTGATGTTGACACCAGGTTCTTTAAAGTTGGCCAACAATAGCCCTTCATGGTAAAAAAATGCGCTCAGCATAACCTTACCAGCGGAAACCTGTAACTTGAATTTTTTGGCTTTTGGTGATCCAGCATGCTTCCATTGCATGCTCTCTCTTTTGCTGCTCGGCTCAAAGTGGTGACACCATGATTCATCGCCTGCCACTATGCGGAAGAGAAATGCATCACCCTCCACTCTGTAACGCAGCAAGTGGTTCAAACACCATCCCATGCGTTCCTCTTTTTGGTGGTCGGTCAACATCCGTGGTACCCACTGTGAACACACCTTCCGATATTGCAGTTTCTTACAAACGACCTTTTGAATTGTCCCAATTGACACATCAAATTCTTTTGCCAGCGAACGTATGCTTCGACAACGGTTCATCTGTACTGCTGCATCAATTTTGGCGATGGTTTTTTTCTGTTGCAACAATATGCGCTTGACCCGGCCGTCGAAGATCTGTCGTGAACTGACGTCCTTTCCGAAACATTCGTGCCCAGTCTGTCACTGTTGTCTTCGACACACATTTGTTACCGTACGCTGCCTGCATTTTTCGATGAATGTCCACTGGTCGACATCCTTCAAATGAAATAAACTGAATCACCGCTTTTTCAGCTTCTTTGGACGGGTTTTGGATCAACCCTGCCATCTTCTCAACGGTCAGAAACAGAACCTATGCATCATGGGACGATAAGCACGTGCTTTTTTATTCATTGGTTAGTACTTATCACATAACTATGACATGATCATGTTCAACCATCGCAATTACGCGCGTTGCGGCACGAACGGATTTCAAATGAACTCCCTTTATATATATATATATATATATATATATATATATATATATATATATATATATATATATATATATATATATATATATATATATATTGCATCTCCTTCGCAATGGACAAATAATATACTATATCTTTTCATGTTGGACCAGAGGTTGGGCATTGGCTAGGCCCTTGACTGCCAGCTTCGGTGGTTACGGATTTGAATTCATATTGAGGTGGATGGGTTAAATTTACTTAGGCTCCCAGTTCTAACCCAGCCTAACACAGATGCTGTGAAATGTCGTAGGGAAATGAAGGCATCCGCCTTGATAAAACCGTAGTGTAAAGACAAAGTTAATGCATCCGAACTGAGAAAATGACAACCAAGTCTCCCTTGGTGAACCCTCACTTTAAAATGCGGGAAAATACATTTATTTGGGTAGCATTGTAAAGAACGATCCAGGAACATATACAGATATTTAAATAGGATGACAAAAGACGCTTATAAGAAATTAAGCTTAGCAGCAAACGTTGAATATTTAACTCTAATTTTAAATGAATAATACTATACTGATCACAAACTTGGGGAACGACTAAGTGAATTAGTAACACACTAAAAACATTCATTAAATGATGGCTGAGCTGGTGCTTAGAAGGTATAACAAAATAACCAATGTAGAGCTCATGGAAATAACTAAACCAACTGTAGTGAATCAAGGAGTGAGGAAAAGATAATGGTGTTAGATAAGATACACATTTATACAATCTGAGGATTGTATACACACTCCTTTCTTTGTACCTCCTAGGAACTCCACTGAACAGAAGGCGATCTAAAATTACAAGGAGAAGAGCATTGACGGCAGAGGTGTGAATAATCTAGCGGAGAACACGTACTGAGCTGCAGAAGATAGCAACAGATACGACGTCATGGCATGAGTTGTTTGAATACCTATAACCAATTTGGGGGGGGGGGGGGGAAGAAGAAGAAGGAGTAACGATCAATTCATCAAAGTGATGTTAACAAGCAGGCAATAGTCTATATCCTTTTTTTTAAATATGAATATGTCAGTGTGTCTAACAGTTAGTCGTATAAACATTTAGAAATGATTCAGATACAATATAATAAACTTTAAAAATAATTTTAAAGCATTGACTCTGATGAAGAAGTCTATAAAAAGTGTTTACGGCCATGGTGTCATGATTGCGAAAAACGTTCAAGTTTAGACTGGAACCAAATTACCGTAACATTTAACTTGAGACTGGAAAACGAAATGTACACGAAACAGCAACCGTTTTATGGTTTGCCTTGGTTTAGATGTGTATGCTTCTTGAAGAAGATTGATGTTCAAACGCTCATTTTTGTGTGTACTTTTTTAACATGTAGTAATTACGTTTGTTGCAGCTTTTCTCTTTGATGTTTCCAACATTTTGAAAACATTGCACACGCGTGTAATTCGTCGTTTTGAAAACACTGCATTTCGTTGTTTGTCCTTCAAGAATGATGATGACCATTCATTTCATCAAGTGGGGTTGAAAGTGTGTAATAATTTACGCCACGAATTTCAGTCTTTGTCAGCAGTCTCACAAGTGCCGTGATGAATACCAAAAGCGTTTAGTAAGACCTTCAAAGTGTCTTTATTGCGTTTCCTCTGACCGCCTTGGGAGCGTTTAACACTACGCAGCTCGCCGTAAAAAAAATCGTTTAGGGAACCTGTGATCTGGCATGCGAGTCAAGTGACCAGCCCAGTGAATCCGATTCTTCAATAGTAGAGTGTAGGTTCTGGGCATTGGCGCTCTTTCTAGGACTTCAGTGTCTGGGAACTTGTCTTGCCAATTAATCTTAATAGCTTCCTAAGGCAGACTGTGTGAATGTTGTTTATTTTCCTAGCGTGTCGATTGTAAGCATTCCAGGTTTAACAAGAATATAGCATTGTGGATAATACGACTGCTTTGTAGACTTTCAACTTTGTTTACCTACTTATTCCATTTCTGTCCCACACATTCTTGTACTGTCTGCCAAAGACCACTCTGGCCTTGAAGATTCTTTCATTCACTTTGTTATTAATTGTGGCAGCTTGGGACGCAGTGCTGCCAAGATAGGTGAATGCGTCCACAACACTTAGTCTATGATCATTCACTTTGTTATTAATTGTAGGAGCTTGGGACGCAGTGCTGCCAAGATAGGTGAATGCGTCCACAACACTTAGTCTATGATCATTCACTTTGTTATTAATTGTAGCAGCTTGGGACGCAGTGCTGCCAAGATAGGTGAATGCGTCCACAACACTTAGTCTATGATCATTCACTTTGTTATTAATTGTAGCAGCTTGGGACGCAGTGCTGCCAAGACAGGTGAATGCGTCCACAACACTTAGTCTATGATCATTCACTTTGTTATTAATTGTAGCAGCTTGGGACGCAGTGCTGCCAAGATAGGTGAATGCGTCCACAACACTTAGTCTATTGACCATTCACTTTGTTATTAATTGTAGCAGCTTGGGACGCAGTGCTGCCAAGATAGATGAATGCGTCCACAACACTTAGTCTATTGACCATTCACTTTGTTATTAATTGTAGGAGCTTGGGACGCAGTGCTGCCAAGATAGGTGAATGCGTCCACAACACTTAGTCTATGACCATTCACTTTGATATATCACCTGGATCTTTTGTCCGGGGCTTGCCGGTGTGCTGGGGAATGAACAGGCGGACAGATTATCTGGCTGGGCAAAACTTGGTGGAGTATTGATGCATGACAAGGCAGAAGTGGTTGCGGCCTTGTGGGAGCACGTGTACACCTCGGAGGAACAAATGGATTACCATAGTCTGGCAAGAATGAGGCAGCGAGGAGTGACGAGGGGATCTGGCCGACGCTCGACGCTCAGAGGAAAGGCGAGACGGACATATAATCAGATTGCTACTGGAACTATTGGTGTTGGAACTCTTCGCTGGCTGCTGAGGATGGGGACGGAGCGTTTATGGGAATGTCCCGAATGCTGTGATGTCGGTTCCTAAATCAATCAATCAATCACTTTGATATTTGGCACGGTGTGATTAATACTTTGAGCTGGCTACAAGTTATCCAAGTTGATATTAAGCCCCACGTTTGCAAATGTATATGAGAAAGCTGAAACATTGTGTTGCATGACTGCCTATCATATGGCATATAGAGCGCAATCGTCAGCAAACAGGAGCTCTCTGTTAGCTTTGGTTTTAGTTTTCAACCTTCTGAGATTGAGCAACTTTTCATCCATGCAGTAGTTGATGCCTATTCCAAGTCATTGTTTTCGAAGGCATTGGTCAGCGTAGCTGAAAACATGAGACTGAACAGTGTTGGTGCCAGGACACAGCCTTGCTTCACTCTATTGGTGACATAAAAGGGGTCAGACAGTTCACCATTGTCCTATACTCCTGCCTACATACAATAATAAAATAACCGCAATATTTGGACAAACTTTTGTGACAGCCATATTTCGCCATAATCTGCCACAGTCCTTCTCTGCTGACTATATTCAAACGCCTAGGTAATATCAATGAACGTGGAAAACATTTCGGAGTTATGTTCCTGACATTTCTCTTGCAAACTGCCTTGCAGCGAAAATCATGTCAACAGTTCCTCGTTCTTTTCTGAAGCCACATTGACTCTCAGGAAGAAGACCTTGGTCGAGATGGGCTGTGAGGCTACATTTTAAACCCTCTTGAGCACTCTTTGAATGCTTTATGTCTCCATCTTTCTTCTGTTGAGTAACTCCATATTTGTATCTTGAGGGCTACAATGAAGTGTAGTTAGGGTTTTCTCCTATTAATTTTGCCCTGTGGATTACAGGAAAGGGCTTTTCTAGTTATACTGTTCTCGGCTTTTCTCAATGTATAAACTTCATTGATTTGTACAATAAAATTACTTGGCTATACTACTCTGCTATGCGTATTTTACTGACAGAAGTGTGTACCATTTAGTACCGCCTAAAACATACAGTTTGTATTTTTAATGACTGTAAAGTGTCTGAAAATATTGCCAGTCCAAATTGTGTATTCACCTTCTGTAAAGTCCATGCAACATAATAGGTAAATACAACAATTGGACCGGCAGTATTTTCAAACACTGCACAGTCATTAAAAATACCCCATGTCCCAAGAAGAGAATTATAAACACGAGTGACTAATATGGGGAGAACATGGTCGGAGCTACATGGGATATTAGAAGCTGGAGTGCCTGGAGTGAATTGAGTAAGGGTCTAACTGATAGTTTCATATCCTTCACATTACGTCGCAGTCTACTCCCAGCATGTTTTGGCTGTTTGTGATATCTTGGCAAGTTTACGTTCAATAGTTTGCCATTCCTTTCTTTCACACCCCCCCCCCCCAACCCTTGCATGAAAACCAACACAAGGCGATCCGCTGCCAAATCCCCCACAGCTGTTTATGGAACACGGTACGCGGGATTACTAATATCGTTTGTAAACCTTTTGCAACAGAGAATGCGAAAAAGAAGAAGTGTCATAATGGATGTATTAGTAATGTAAATTTTCATGTGTTCCTTTTCGTCAGCAATATCGACAAGTATGAGTCTCCTTAGCCTGTTCATTCCTTAACTCTAAGTATATCGTTGGCACTTGATGTAGAAAAAACCACTCCAAATTTACTGAATACGACTTAAGAGTGTAGGTGAACATCTATAAGTTCATAAACAAGTGACTCATATTCCGTTAAAGGAAGGTGCGGTAGTGTAGTGGCTAGACTCCAGTGTTTCCCAACGTGGGGCCCACGCCCCACAGGGGGGCAATTCGGTTGTTCAGGGGGGCAATTCGATTGTTAAGGGGAGCAATTCGAAAATGGACTAGTCCAGAGTTTAATTTAACCGTATTGTGACTCTCAGTCGCTACTCGAGCTGGGTAAACGTCCAGTATAAGTCAGATCTGTCCGCCATGTTAGTAGCCGTGATGTCATTGTTAGACGTTAGAGGCGAACTACTGGTTATACTGGGCTGGCACTAAGCATTTTGCGCTATTTGTTCTGAATGGTGCGAAATGCTTAGTGCCGGGATCTCAATTGATCTATATAAATTTATTTATTTCAGCCCATAGTGAAATGAGTGGTTCAAGCAAGAAAACAAGTTGTCAGTATTCGGAGGAATATTTAAAATTTGGTTTCATACACGCTGTCCACGATGAAAGGGCACCTTTTTGTCTTTTATGCCAACAATGCTTGACCAACGAATCAATGAAACGAGGTCATCTTGAGGCACATTTGAAGGCGAAACATAATGCTCATATTAATTCAGATTTGAATTACTTTCAAACTTTAAAGAAAAATTTTGAAAAAAGAGTAACATTAAAGTCTCTATTTACTGCTCATAATGCAACTATCAATCGTAATCTTGAGGCTAGTTATCAAATTTCATTACTCATCGCTAAATCTGGGAAAAGTCATACTATAGGGGAGAATTTAATCAAACCATCAATATCAGCATTTCTTAAAACGGTTCTGGAAAAAGATGACAAAGACTTTAAAGCTATGCCACAAAGTAACAATACTGTTAGCAGAAGAATAGACGAAATGAGTGAGGATATTGAAATACAACTTGTTGAAAAGCTGAAAACAAGAAAATTCTCGGTGCAAATGGATGAATCAACTTTGAGAGACAGTGAGGCCGTACTTATAACTAACATAAGATGTATTGATAAAGGTGATTTTGCTGAAGAAATGTTGTTCTGTAAATCATTAGAAAGCACCACTACCTCCAAAGATATATATAGAAAGCTAAAAAATTACTTAGATGTCAATAATATCCATCCATCATGTGCCATGCCGGAAAGCGTGGGCGGTCATGACTCGCCATTTCACTCGATCACCAGAGTCGTGGATCAGCTCATTGTTCCTGTCTCGACCATGCTATGTGGCCAAGTCATCCAGGTATTTACTTCTCGGTCTTCCCCTTGGTCTGTTCCCTTCGATCTTGCCAGTTGTCACCAAGTTCTCCAATTCATTTCTTCTCATAACATGTCCAAAAAATTTTGACTGTCTACGTCTAATTTCTCTAATCAATTTACGATTTTCATTTGTTTCCTGTAGTACTTGGTCATTGGTTTTTCTGTCTGTCCATGGTATTCTTTGCATTCTTCTCAGAAACCAAATTTCTACAGCCATCATATGTTTTTTCAGCTTGACTGCTCATCGTCCAATAATATACCAATGACTGCTAATTGTCCAATAATATACCAATGAAAAATATAACATCTTGTGCTGCAGATAGTGCTCCTAATATGATGGGGAAGTAAAATGGTTGCTTAAAATTGATGAAAGATGAGAATCCAGAAATGCTTCTTGTGCATTGTGTTATTCACAGGGAAAACCTGGTAGCTAAAAACATTTCGCCTGTTCTAAATGAAGTACTAAATTTAGTCATAAAGTGAATCATTGCTTTTAAAGCTAGTGCCAAATGTGAACGACTCTTCAAGTTATTTTGTGAAGAACAAAATAAAGACTATGTGAGACATACTTCACACTGAAGTAAGATGGCTCTCGAAAGGGAACTGTTTGAAAAGATTTATAGGAACTATTTGATACTCTTAGTGACTTTTTAAGCGACAAACCTGAAATGAAAAATCTTTTAACGGTAGATGGTAAGGCATTTGTGAGTTATTTAGCCCTTATCTTTGAAAAACTAAATATATTAATTACACAACTTCAAGAAACAAATAAAACTCTTGTCGAGATATTTGATTTCATTACCTTTATTGAATTATGTCAGACATATATTTACAACAAAATTTTGTAAAGTTTCAATTGGCTCCAAAAATGTGAAGTGACTGATACCGCTATATATGTTATTGTCGATCATCTGAAAATTTTATCGGCTGATTTAAAAGAAAGATTTTCTGAATTGAAACAAATTGATTGCCCTAACTTGGATGATGCAGCCAATGTTAGTGGATTTGTCTGATATTTCAAATATGCAGTATCAAGAAGAACTCGCAGAAATGCAAAATCATGAGTCAATTAAAACTTTATTTAATATAAAAGAAGCAATGGCATGGCTTTGTGAGGAAGCTGAAATCAAATATCCAAATGCAACCAAATGTGCAAGAGAACTATTGTTACCGTTTCCATCTTCATCTTTAGCTGAATGCAGATTTAGTGCCATAAATGCTGCTTGCTTGCTTGCTTGTGTTCATTGGCTTGAGCTCCAACGCGAAGTCCTGTATGTCGGATGAAGGCATCCTGTTGTCCAACATCAGTGTGATGTCATACAGGACCTGAGGTTTGCGTGAGTATCCGTTGTCCCATGTCTGGCTTATTGGTGTGCAGACTGGTGGTTCCTCGCCGTACAGGCAGACACTCTCCGACTTCGGAGGAATCAGCGATCCTATTGACTTCAGCCAGGACCCCGAAGGGACCTGTTGCCCAGGACGCTCAACGAGGACGCGTCAATAGGTCTTGGCCAGTATATAACCCAGGCCCTGGTGCCTTGGAAACACCTCTGCGTCCCGCTGGATATAACAAAACGGGGAGACTTGAGACTGAAGTTAACTAAATTGGAACCTGATATAAAATCTCTTTGCAGCAAGCATCAAGCGCAAGGATCTCACTAAATGTAAATAATAAATAATTACTAATAATTAAAATAATATAGAAAAATTTTCATTAAAATTATTTTGTACTTGAATTTCAGTTCTCAGTTATATGTTTTGAAAATTTACTTACTGTGTTTGCTCAATAATTTCCTAGTGATTTCTTCCTAAAACCTATCATTCAAGTTTCTTGAACATTTCAATTTTTGAATATTAAAAATTATGTATATGTTTTTTTTTTTTTGGGGGGGGGGGGGCATAAGAATTTAAGAAAGGCTTAGGTGGGGCATAGCACAAAAAAGGTTGGGAAACACTGGGCTAGACATTCGCCTGCCGGCCCATTGTCATGGGTTCGATCATCGTCGGGGGGGGGGGGGGGGGGGGGGGGGGGGAGAGAGTAATTAGTATTTAAAAACCTGACCTGGACTTTCAGGTCGACCCAGCTGACATTGGGTACAAAGGAAATGTTTTGGGAAGTAAAAGCGACCGGTCTGATACTGACCACATCATCCACCGAGTACCCAGTGGTCTATTCAAATATGGGTCCAGCAACTACATACCCAATGCAACTAAGGTGTATAAGAGGGCACTTTACTTACGTACTATACCATTCACGTGCTCCAACACGTGACTTCTGGTCATCTAGTCATGTGTCTATCTATAGCAATGAGCTACAGATTATCATTACATACTAAAGAAGTCAGCACAGGCGAACGGATAAGAGTGTGTGCTCTTGAACTGATGAAATGCTGATTCCCAGGTAGTCGATTAAACCACTACGCCGGTCAGTTGGACTAAAATGTTGACTTCTGGTCTTTGACTTTGGGATGTACATTACAAGCACCTCAGAAGTCGGAGTGGGTTCACCTGATGGCGATGAAAATAGGTACTAGGGAAAAGTAATCCACACGCATATCAGTCTAGTGCGCTATAAGTAGAAGCATGAGTAAGCTTGAGTTCAAAGCTAGCTAAAGCAACAAACAACATTATTACAAACTATGACCTCAGAATTTATTCCCAAAAATGAACTTAGCAAAGAAAAAAAAAATGAGCAGGCGCGCTATGGATGTTTGTCTAACAAGAAATACCAGATATAGTTCATCTGTTTCTTCGCTGATTGTTTCCAGCTCCTCGTGGAAGGATAATTTATTCTCCTTCTCCTCTTCCATTTTTTCTTCTGCTTCTTCTTTTTCATAATCCCATTCCTCCTCTTCCTGATTCTTTTGTTCTTCTACTTCTTCCTCTCCTTCATTGGTGGGAAGTGAGATACATTCATTAATGCACAATAGAGGTCAGTGTGTCCGAATTCGCCATGCATTTTTGTAAAGTTTACTTCCTGTTGATTACCATCGATGGAATCTTACTAGAGCAAGTAAACCTTACACACAATGCAGAAAGGAAGATAATATTTAAACACAGTTCGATAGCCTTATACAGTTGCCCTGTTACCAGGTTGTCAGCTTGCCTGATGGCAAATAAGCCTTATGAGAACCTCTCGAAGTGGGTCCCCTTGCAGATTAGACTATAAATTAAACACACATGTCCTTCTAGTAACTTTGTCTCCTAGGAATAAATATGTTTAAAGCCGGTACACTACTGTTCTGATACATGACAAATACATACAATCTTTGTATATCTGTTGCTGCATTCACAGTATGTAACTGTGATTCAGATGACTGAGTATAACAAGAATATTGACTTCATTGCACAGGGTTTTATTCCATATGACTCCGTTTCTTTCCGCAGGGAGTCCTGCTGAAAACTTGGCACAAAACACAAACTCCGATCTTTAGCGACGACCCCCCGGAATCTCCGAGAAAATCACACTAGTGAATCGAAGATGTGGCCCAGAATCGAACCTGCAACCTTCGAAGCTTGAGGCAAGTAGCTTAACCACTTCGCCACGGAGACTGGGATACTGGAAAAACTGTCGTTGTTTCGTTACATGTGTATTGGCAAATTTCTTGCCTAGTGATACTAAACAAAATGCACTAATTGTTAACTGCATATAAACAAATATTCGCACATTCTCCATCACGCTCACATAATACAAAATGATAATGAAATTGCCAATTGTTAAAAATAATGATCCATATGAATTCATGCTAGATGTATTATATTATTTATTACATCGCCTGTTTAAACGCTTCCTTTGTGCATTGGACGTTCCCTCAATGCTGTCGTCAAAATTAATGTGTCTTGCAAATTATGTGGACTTTGTAAACTCCAAGCTCATAACACACATTAAATATATTTAAATATCATCAACTTTGCATTGAAGGAACAATTATGTTGATAGAGAAAATGTAAAAGGAAATCCAGTTATACAATATATCCACCTACTAATCCACTACCTACCTACCTACCTACCTACCTACCTACCTACCTACCTATATACATACCTACCTACCTACAGCTTCCATCGATCCATTCATCGATCGATCCATCGGTCAATCCATCGATCAGTCTATCGATCCATACATCGATCCATCCGTCAGTCCATAGTCTGTCCGTTTATCTATTTATCGATCGATCGATCGATCCATCCATCCATCCATCCATCCCTCCATCCATCCATCCACCCCTCCATCCATCCATCAACCTACACATGCACCAACCATCTATCCATCCATCCATCCATCCATCCATCCACCTACACATGCACCAACCATCTATCCATCCATCCATCCATCCATCCATCCATCCATCCATCCACCTACACATGCACCAACCATCTATCCATCCATCCATCCATCCATCCATCCATCCACCTACACATGCACCAACCATCTATCTATCCATCCATCCATCCATCCATCCACCTACACATGCACCAACCATCTATCCATCCATCCATCCATCCATCCATCCATCCACCTACACATGCACCAACCATCCATCCATCCATCCATCCACCTACACATGCACCAACCATCCATCCATCCATCCATCCATCCATCCACCTACACATGCACCAACCATCTATCCATCCATCCATCCATCCATCCATCCATCCACCTACACATGCACCAACCATCTATCCATCCATCCATCCATCCATCCACCTACACATGCACCAACCATCTATCTATCTATCCATCCATCCATCCATCCACCCATCCATCCATCCACCTACACATGCACCAACCATCTATCCATCCATCCATCCATCCATCCATCCACCTACACATGCACCAACCATCCATCCATCCATCCATCCATCCATCCACCTACACATGCACCAACCATCCATCCATCCATCCATCCATCCATCCACCTACACATGCACCAACCATCCATCCATCCATCCATCCATCCATCCACCTACACATGCACCAACCATCTATCCATCCATCCTGTCTATATATCAGTCTCTCTGTCTGTCTCCTTATGCATCTGGCGTTCTGTCTATCGTTTGTTTTGTATGGCTGGCTATTCGTCTATCCTTCTTCGTCACCGTCTGTTTCATATGTATATCCGCCAATCACTAAATACATCTGACCACCAGTTCGAATGCCCATCAATATTTTAGCATCTTACTCTATCCATCTGCCTGAATGTATTTCTGTTTTTATGTCTGAATATATTTCTTTTCGTCTTTTGAATGTATGTTTGTTCATTTGTCTGAATGTATGTCTGTTCATCTGTTTTAATGTATGTCTGTTTATTTGTCTGAATGTATAGTCTTTCCTGTCTGTAAATCTATGAACCTGCATGTCCATTTGTCTATTTTCCCGTCCTAATGTCCTGTCTACATGAAGCTCATAAACCGGCTCTCTTCCGCGTTTTATGCTTCACCTAGACACCGCAAGACTAGATGAGCTGATGACAATTTCCTTTATATCGTCTGTCTGGCAAAGCAAGATTAAGCATTGAGGCTTACAGAGTAGGACAAACAAACTTGCACCTGTGCGCTATTACAACAAATGCTAAAACTTAGAATGGAAAACAAAATTTCGTAATTATATAATTTCTGCCACATGTTTGCTCGTTCTTCATAGCACCATTAAAAACACCACCCTATATCTCGGTGACAATTATTTTTCTTTACAAACCGATTCATGTTTTCATTTCTGGGATTGTCTCGTGTCACAAGTTTTGCAGACATAATTGCGGAGCAATTTCGCTACAACATCTTGTTATGACAGATTGCAAATGTTTCCCCTTCTGGGCTCGTGAATAGATGGACACGATTGGCACCGTACTTAGCATACGTTTATAGAGGCTCTAATGAGCTCCATAGTGTTGTTTTGTCTTTACATAACTGATAATGTGTGTTTGTATGCGTGTCTGTCTATCTGTCTATCTGCCTGCGTATGTGGGTAGGTAGATAGGTAGGGATGTCTGTCTGTCTGTCTGTCTGTCTGTCTGTATGTCTGTCTGTCTGTCTGTCTGTCTGTTTGTTTGTTTGTATGTTTGTATGTGTGTATTGATGTATGCTTACGTGTATGTATGTTTGTGTGTGTATGTGCGTTTGTCAATAGGGAATGCAAATCTATCGAGATTCCAACACATAACCACACATACACCTTAACGCTAACACATACACACTCTCTCAGACACTGTCACACACCCACATACATAAATTCACACACACTCACACACACGCACACACAAGTACTGTAATCAATCATTATGTATCGCCTTTTATTAACACAGACATATATTCCCCATATCATAAATAACTAGGTCATTCTTCCGAGCTTTTACAAATCACATTTACTATAATGTATTTATATCCTATAGTGGTGTGTGAACATCTAGAAATTAGGGCATTTTCAGACGGTCAGTCTAAATACCTGATGGTCATACGAGGCGTCAAATCAGTCTCTGTGACTGAAGTACAGGCGAGTGTCGTTACCGCGAGAAGTTGACCGTTGTTCTAAAGTCGGTTTTCTAATTCTGCTAGGAAAAAAATAGATCCCATAACCATGTTATCTTTGAACGTAAGTAGCCAAACGATGTGAGTATGTGATAATGGGTGTGTTTTAGGGTATGATTTAATCAAGTCTGGAATGCCCTAGTAACGTATCCACTACTCATAGTCTCGGATAATGTCGTAATTGATGATAATGCAGACACGTGGTTATTCATATATTTTACAAATTGTTTAAAAGATATTCACGCCCACGCTGTCATTCCCATTCACAACTCAGAGGCGACCCGGAATTTTACTTTAAAATTTGAAGTTCATACTGATCTCAAAACATGTGAATTTATTGATGTGCTGGTCAGTATGTGCTTGTTGGTTATAAAAAATGTTTTAACAGTTAACGTTTGCTATGACTCTATTCTTGCTTGGGTTATGTTCAGATCAGTCTTCTGGGGTTTTGACTATTCCACCTCAGTGTGTCATTTAGATTTACTAATGTGGGTCAGTTTTTTTACTCCATGTTGGGCATATTATGGGCAGCATTGTAGGATAATGTTTGGGGCTCCGGAGCTACAAAACGCTGTAATGTTTCCCCACCTTTCGAGGAAACACCATATATTCTCAACAGGCTTTAGTGGCAAGTCAGTATACATTTTACTTATTGTTCACACGGCATACCATTCAGAATGGCTACACGCTTACGTTATATGTCTTGATATAATAATCATCATCTTTTTCTTCTGTTCATTCTCCTCCTCCTTTTGCAGCACTGCTGCTCCAGTTTTCTTATATTAAGAAAAGGATCATATGCCATTAATGATGTCTTGCCATGCTGTCCATTCTTTGCGACACCTTATCCATATTGCTAATCTGTTTCCATATTTCTTCTTCGTGTATATTTAGTCTCCCTTTATTTCGTGTGCTTTGTTAGCTCCTGCGTTAAGGAAGCTAAAGTATTGCTATTACTTATTGTTTCTATTGTCTTCCATTCAGTTTCAGCTTGATTGCTCAAGGCCCTGTGGCGATTCTGTCACGCAACTGATGTGTTATATTGCACAAGTAGCTATTAGTAAATGTATATGCTTTATTAGCAACTGTTTGATCTACTTCAATCCGCATTTTCCTGATCCTCTTCTCGGTAGTTCGAGGTTATAGAAAGGCGAAGGCAGAGGACCCTTTCATACACCATGAGACCTATTAGGTATATTGTAAAAAACAAACATCCTAAAGGTCTCGCTTTACACAGATGTAGACGTATCATAATACATAGCGTTAGCTCAATATATTTTACAGAAGAATCTAAAATCAATGCGTGATATGGTCAACATTACGACGTCATCTTTACTTCCCAGAATATTTTCTGGCACACATCTTAGACTGGGTCGTTCAGGAAGTCAATGTCAATATAAAAAAAAACACTCCATATTTCCGTGGTGATTCGAGCACAAGATCACCGAGCGACAGGCAAGTGTGCTAGTCACTGCAACTACCGCGTCTCCCAAGCTTCTGGCAGCAAAAAACACATTAACAGATTCTGTGGCAATAGATAATATGTCGAAAAATGTGTCTTCCCATTTAGACAGAAGCCGATATATTGTCATACCAGGATAATCATGTTATTTATTTCGTTTCGTGGCATGTTCCGCAATTTTAATGCTCAGTGAACGGAAATTTACATTGTGATAGTTGTTCATTTGATTGTGCACCATGTTTGGTCAAAACCTACTTTTTTTTGGAAAAGGGGGGGGGGGGGGGGGGACTGAATCAGTTATAGAAACAGTGGCAGCCAGTAACTGGAATATCAGCACAATGATGCAGACGAGTAAATTAGACATCCACAAATAAATGGAGAATATGTGATTAGGTGCGGAATAATTGAAGTATGATATTTAGGTGCTGGCATTCTTCAAATCTAAAACTATATATTCTGTAGGAGATTTATAGGTGCTGATATAATGACATCTGTCAGGGTCTTAAACTTGGCTCGCTTTCCTAACAAGTGTGAGACAGTACAAATACAACGTGATTTGACGTAAGACTCAACGACACATCGTTCGATGGATTTATTAACGTATCAAATACAGAACGATGATCACAAATATATATAATGGATACTTTACAACTTACATCCACAATACAGTTCACAAGTCTGACTCGCAAGATGTCCAGACACTCGCCTTTCAATACAGAAACGATACAACGCCTTTCTCTCAATCACACGTCCGTCCTGTACCGTGTCCCCAGAGCTGTCTGGACCTGGTTCGCAACTTGCCTCCTGCCTGACGTGGCGTCACGTGGCAGGCGTGCGTCTTGCGTTGGCGGCCTGACCGCTGGTCAGCCAGCGATCTCGCAGGCCGATAACTCATTCGCCTGGCGGCACAACGAAGTGGTTGCATCCCTTACTGGGAGCTAAGTCGCCTGGCGGTCGTAACGATGTCCCTGCATCGCTGTCCACTGTCGGACTCTGACACGCTCCCCCGGTAAAATCCATGAAAGATGTCGTCTTTCATGTATAATGTCTGTACCTGTTGGGTTAATCGTATGCCCTTGTCAGAGTCTACCTTTCCATTGTTATACACAACGTTATCAAAATTACACACATGGCATAGAAATATATAAGAACTGGGAGTTGGGTACACAGACATGTGGTGCTTCATGTTCAACACATATCAGGCTTCACCCTCTCGATGGCTGGTTACCTCAATCGTATTATCACCCAGTCGGATCAGTAGCACCAGCTTCACGCATCTACGTCAACGCAATTTGAAAAAAAATAATAATATGGTTCTTGAAACAAAAACCATCTCGCGAGACTGAAATACGACTTTATATAAGTCGTATAAAACACTCAAACCCTGATCCCTACTTGGCCAGGAGTTATTGTGTTGGTATACAATGTTGGCAACCCTCTGCCATGCCCAGTAGATGCCTGCCTGTGGTGTCAACACTTTAACAACAACATGTTATATTACACACAACACATTAGCATATACATTTCAACTTATGGCCCTTTGTAGTGAAAATGTAATAACAATAAATGAAAGGGGAATAATTTTAACATTAGTGAAACACAATAATTTACAATAACTATTTAATTTCTTAGTGTCATTGCTTGACGTTTCTTCATATTAACGAGAAAAAGTCGGTAATATGAATACGTTAATCAAGATATGATTCTAAGATTACATTAGAGAAATAAATAAACACACAATTCGTGTATTCAATTTTATAGAATCCTAAACATTTTAGAATCGTCAAAAGTTTTTAACCTTTTATATGTTGTCTGCTATTTTTGTTCTAAATTTCTAATTAATCCGGAAGTACACACGAGCTCTAAAATCAGCTGATGGTAAAGCTTGTAGAACACACCTGTTCCGGTTTGATGTAGTTTAAGGAAGGAACAATGTTCTCAAAGTTCGTGTTGGATTTTGGTACACAATCTTCTGGATTACGATCGAATGTTCATGTGTTAGATGCTTCAGTCGAACACTAAAGGTTTCGGTTCACTGCAGAGGTGTAGAAATGTCGTCACTGTTCAGTTTTTACTTTCACACTCGTAATTAAAATGTTCCTGGAGGCTTCAACACGAAGTTGTCACTGTCAAGTTGGATAATTCGCTTCAGGTAAGTGCGAATGTGACACTGTTCTTGTACTTAATATATACAGTTAATAAAGTTCGCTTTCTACCACATACTGCACATTTATACACGACAATCACTACATGAACTAGTAAAATAAGAACACTATATATAACGGGAGTAATCCCTATCACAATATTGTAGACATTACACAGCTTTTTGTGAATGGAAAACCACTATTCACTGCTAAATGGCTGTGTCGGTCTGAGTGTATTTCTACATACTGCACTCAGACATTGGTGCTCACTGGGTCGGTCGGACAACGTGACAAAAGATCGGCAATTGAATTTGGTTCTGCCTGGGATATGTCGAACCTCAAAGCTATAATCTTGAAGTTTCAGAGACCAGCGCGCTATCATATGGTTCGATGGCACACCTGAATTCATCCCATCGTAAGGGGCTGCTGTCCGATTCTACGATGAAATGGCGTCCCTAGAAGAAATCTAGACAATTTGGTGATACCTACTACTAAGATAGGCTTCCAATTGAGGAATTGACCATGCCCGCTCTCGGGCCTTCAATTTCCTGGATACAAAATAAATTGGGTGGAGAATGTTGTTATACTCCTGCAACAGGACTGCTCCAATCGCCACGGAGCTAGCATCTGTGCGTAATCTGAAAGGTAAACGGATATCGGGTAATTTAAGGATAAGATTTATGTTATTCTCATCGGAAAAACATGATAGCACTTATGAAATGCGATTTTTAGGCATTGATCGTGTACACTTTTCTCAGGTTTATCCTTTGTTAGTAAATTAGTAAATACCTCGGTCAGTTCCGAAAAATCAGGATAAATTGCCTATAGTAATTGATTAGGCCCAGCAAACTTCTGACTTATTTTTTGTAGTCGGAAGTGAGAGTTTTAGTATCTTGGACACAATTTTATCGTCTGTCGTGACAAAGCCATTGGATATTTTATAGCCCAAGAATGATATTTCCTGGTAGGCTATGTCCTACTTTTGCAGGCTTCACTGTCAGTCCGTGCTGTCTGATCCGTTCAAATGTCTGGTCTAATGTCTTAATGTGCTCCGTCATTGTCTCTGTGTGAACACATATGTCGTCAATATAGCAAATTATGTTAGGAATGTCTCTTAGAAGTAGTCGTGTCATACGTACGAATGTGGATGGGGCGTTAACAAGCCCAAATGGAAGTTTGCACCATTCGTAAAGTCCCCAAGGTGTGACAAAAGCTGTCAGATGTCTACTCTGTTCGTCTACAGCAATCTGCCAATAACCTTTAACCATGTCTACAGTCGTAAAGAACCTAGCGTCTGTCAGTTCTGTCAGAAGATCGTCAGTGTTTGCCATAGGCTCAAGATCTAGAACAGTTATTTTATTCAGTTTTCGGTAGTCGATGCACAGTCTTATTGTATTGTCCTTTTTGCGTACTATGACCATGGGAGATGAGTAGTCTGATTGGGATCGTCTTATGATGTTATTTTTCTCTAAGTTGATGATTTCTTGATGTAACTGTTCTTTGGTAATGTAATGGATGGTGTATGGTCTGCATCTAATGGGTGTGTTTGATGTGAGTGCGATGTGATGTTGTATTAATTCTGTTTGTCCTGGGTTGTTGGAAAAGATGGTGTTGTACTGTTGTATAAGTTGTTTGTACCTGTCTGTGTCTGCTTGAGTTACATTTGGGTTGATTTTGATCTCCTTCAAGCAGTCTGTCGTGTCTAATGCAGGTGTTGAAATTTCGTCACTAGCATCGTCGTCTTCGTGATCTATTATCACTGTACAAGCTGTTGTATCGTCTTGTTCGTCGTCTCTGTTGTGGTATGGTCTTAGCATATTTATGTGAAATATTTTGTGTTTGTTTTTTATAAGGATCTCGTAGTCTACAGGTGAAATCTGTCTTGTCACTTTAAAAGGTCCCTGCCAAGAATCAGTCAGAAGGTGTCTGTCACTGGGTAGCAGAAGAAGAATGTCCTGTCCAGGTGTCAATGTTATTGTCCTGTTACCTTTGTCAGCATACTGTCTATAAGTAGCACCAGATAGTTTTAGTGCATTCTTTGCAATAACACAAGATTTGATGATTCTTTCACGCAATGATGTCACATATGAGTATGATGATATGGGTTTAAGTACTGGTGTAGAGTCAGTTAACATTTGGTGGTAAATGGTCAATGGGCCACGTGGTTTGGCACCATAGATAAGTTCAAAAGGAGAGAAACCGGTACTAGCATGTGGTACCTCGCGATAAGCAAAAAGAATAGCTGGTAGATATACATCCCAGTTGTTGGGGTGTTCTTGCGTTACTTTTGCAAGCATGTGCTTAAGATCCCCGTTAAACTTTTCTATTACTCCGCTACTGTGAGGATGGTAGGGGGAATTGAAACACTGCTTCACTCCCAGCATTTTGGTGAAAGCTTGGGTGGATGCGGCAATAAACTGAGTGCCCCTATCAGATTGGATAGTATCTGGAAAACCTATCCTAGAAAAAAATAGTGAAGAACACTTCCATTATGTCATTGGCAGTTATGTTCTTTAACGGAATAGCTTCTGGCCAGCGACTACATTGATCAATGATAGTTAGAATAAATTTATTCCCTCTAGTTGTTGTATGACTAAGAGGGCCCACTATGTCAACCGATAGCTTTTCAAAAGGTCGACTGGCTAAGTCGGTAACTTGTAACTTTGCCTGTGGGTGTTTACCTTTTTTAACCAGTTTCTGGCAGGTGTCACAACTTCTGCAATATTCTTTAATGTCATTGCAAAATTTTGGCCAGTGAAATTGTGTCAATAACCTTGATCTGGTCTTAACGTATGCCATATGTCCTGCGAGAGGTCCCGGGTTCATCTCCCGGACGAGCCCCCACGTTCAAACATGTCAGGGTCTTAAACTTGGCTCGCTTTCCTAACAAGTGTGAGACAGTACAAATACAACGTGATTTGACGTAAGACTCAACGACACATCGTTCGATGGATTTATTAACGTATCAAATACAGAACGATGATCAGAAATATATATAATGGATACTTTACAACTTACATCCACAATACAGTTCACAAGTCTGACTCGCAAGATGTCCAGACACTCGCCTTTCAATACAGAAACGATACAACGCCTTTCTCTCAATCACACGTCCGTCCTGTACCGTGTCCCCAGAGCTGTCTGGACCTGGTTCGCAACTTGCCTCCTGCCTGACGTGGCGTCACGTGGCAGGCGTGCGTCTTGCGTTGGCGGCCTGACCGCTGGTCAGCCAGCGATCTCGCAGGCCGATAACTCATTCGCCTGGCGGCACAACGAAGTGGTTGCATCCCTTACTGGGAGCTAAGTCGCCTGGCGGTCGTAACGATGTCCCTGCATCGCTGTCCACTGTCGGACTCTGACAACATTCTTATAAAAGAAAACTATATAATCTGGATGAGATTTATAGGTGCTGGTGTAATGACATCAGTTAAATATACAACTATACACTCAGGATGAGATTTATAGGTGCTGGTGTAATGACATCCTTAAAATATAAAATTATATACTATGGAGGAGACTTACAGGTACTGGTTTAATGCCATCCTTCAAATATAAAACTATATGTTATGAAGGAGATTTATAGGGAAACGGGTATCCGCCAATATAAATAGACAGCCCTGTGATGAACTTATATTTTGGCTACAGAACCACACAGTATTGTACACACCAGACCTAGTCATTTGAAAGGTTGCAAAATACTAACGAAGTAGTCCAGAACCGTGTAGATGAGGAAGGAAAGGGCATTACAACATGAGCACCGGACCGGCAGTTAAGAATTTTAGCTATTGCGACTGTCAGAACTAGGTCATAGCCATATGAAAATAGTCAACAACTTACTGAAGTACAGACTTGGAACTTTAAAAAAAAAAAAAAAAACTAGACACACCAGCAATTACTAAAATACAATCAATAGTAATGTACCAACATTTACTAAAATGAAATACATTCAACTATCACTTCTACTCTACAAATCTGCCTTGGCTTATAAGTCAGCCAAAGTATAGATACGAGTATTCGTCCAATATAATTATAATAATGGTTCCATCTTCGTCGCCTTCTAATTTACTGTCTGGAGGAAAATTAAAGACCGAAACCTTGTAATTTGTCACTAATACAGCCTGGACTTGACAGACTAAGATTGCTGCGGTGTCTTGCATTGCTGCAACATTCTCCATAACCCACGTCATTATATTAAGTGGATCTGTTGTCTGTTATCCACGTAACAACTCCACATTTATTTTGCGTTCGCTCGATTTGAACTCAAGCGTAGTCTATATACGTGCTATTCCTTGTAGTACACCGGACTGATTATTACGTAATTATTAGCTTTTCCTATTACCAGTGTCCCTCACTATCAAGTGAACCCACTCCGTCTACTGAGTCAAACTGACCGGCTTAGGGGTTGAACCTGCTGCCTCCGCATTAGGAACTATACACAATTTCAAACTTTGTGCTTGGGTGTTAACTTCTACTCCAGGGACATTGATATACTTAACAATATGATTTCTATAAGGTCAAAGCAGCTACCCATTTGGGGAAATATCGACCAGGAAAATAAAAATCGCAATTGCAATATTGGGTGTATTTTTAATGACTGTGCAATGTTTGACAATTTTGCCGGTCCAGGTTTAGTATTCACCCTCTGTCCAGTTCATGCAACATAATAGGTAAATACAAAGCTTGGACAGGCAATTGATATTATTTGAGCTCTATGCAAACACCTATTACGTTCTGTGCTAATTATTGTGTGTGTGTGTGTGTGTGTGTGTGTGTGTGTGTGTGTGTGTGTGTGTGTGTGTGCATATCTCATAAGATGGTAAGATGCATTGTTTATTTTCACAACATTCGTTTGACAATGTTATTTCTATGTGGATGTAACATACACAATAGATAATTGATGTACGAAAGATGAGTGAGAGGAAAGGCCGAATGTAAGAGCCTGTGTGCCCAATTGGTGGCACTTAGAAAATAAAGTTCACTCGTTCGTCAATGCCATAACTACTCTATCCATGGCACTCTACATCTATCTATGTCACTCCTCATCTACCCCTGTAACTCCCCCTCTACCTATGTCACTCCACTTCTACCCATCTCATTCTCCTTCTACCCTGGCCAGTCCCCTTCTCACCATGTCAACCATTCATCTTAACCCATCTCACCCCATTTCTGTCATAAAACATAGAACTAATGAAACCACGAGATCGAGAACACTTGCCATATATAGACATACACTTACTTAACTGACCTTATCGCGACTGTCTGTAAATGTATTATTGCTATGTGTTTGTATTTGGAGACAACCTTTATGCTAAGAGACAAACAGGAACGTGGTGTGATCGATGGACAATTCATTCTCATGTATCTATTCGTTGTCATCGGCAGGCCAAGCAGTCTGCTATCAATACCCATACAGGACAGACACATACGCTTCCCACCCCACTTGATCCACAGCCATCCTCAACATACACTCAGACTTCGACCCACTTTCTATTTTGCCTATACTCATCAGTTCCCCCAAGA
Source organism: Cepaea nemoralis (assembly GCA_014155875.1). NCBI lineage: Eukaryota > Metazoa > Mollusca > Gastropoda > Stylommatophora > Helicidae > Cepaea > Cepaea nemoralis. The sequence continues at coordinate 135,348 of JACEFZ010016455.1, read as the reverse complement.
AGGCATTCTCTGACCTTTCCGAGACTTGTTTTTTTCCCCCTGGACTTTATTCCATGACAGTTCAGGCGATGGCGTGAGAAGTTTTTTTCTTGCACCACCAATCCCATTTCGCCAGATACAGAGATACTTGTTCGGGCTAGCTCGAGAAGGTTAGACAAACAAACTACTACCCAGAGATCAGGTGGGGTGGGAGAAAGGGATTTGTGTTTGTAGTCATCTGGTTTCGCTGGAAAGGAAAGAATCATCAGTCTGTGTCTGTGTGTATGTATGTGTGTCTACCTGTGTGTATCTGTGTATGTGTGTCGGTGGGTGTGCCTGTGTCTGTGGGTGTGTCTGTGTGTGTGTGTGTTTCTGTGTGTGAGATTCTGTGTGTGTATGTGCGTCTGTATGTGTGTATGCGCGTCTATATGTGTGTATGCGTATGTCTGTTTCTGTATATGCATATGTGTGTGTGTGAGCATGTGTGTGTATATATATGTCAGTATGCGTCTGTGTGTGTCTATCTGTCTGTATGTTTGTTTACTTTTTAAGCTGATAGCTTACTGCCATAGAACCAGATCGTATGCAATAGAACCAAGAGGTCATAGGGTCATATTTCTTGGTATGCTAACGACGACAGAACCAAGCCGTCACGAGAGCTTAATTCTTTGTTTGCTTACTGCAATAGAATAAAGTTGTAACCAGTCCTTCATTCATTCATTCAATAGTATGTCCTTTGCAGAACCTCGCTTCCATAACAACCTTCCGGAAAACATCTCGATCATAAGCAAGATGTCCCGCGTCAGATACACCCATCTGGATATCAACCGCCACATCCTGAACCCATCTTCTCTTTGGCTATAGTTGTTATGGTTTCTTGGCAAGTTTTGCAGATGGTAGTTTGCCATTGCTTTCCTTCTGGACAGTGACTGTACCAGTCGGTGGCAACCAGTCCTTAGTTCTTCATATTTCAACAGTAATAAACTCGAATCGACAAAACTCTACAACAACAACAACAACAACAACAACAACAACAACAACAACAACAACAACAACAACAACGACGACGACGACGACGACGTGGACGACGACGACGACAATATAAACATAACACGTTTTTGATACGGATGTAACTTAAAATAAACACTTTCGTCAGTCTCATTCCTCCGAAGTCGGAAAGTGTCTGCCTGTACGGCGAGGAACCACCAGTCTGCACATCAATAAGCCAGACATGGGACAACGGATACTCACGCAAAACTCAGGTCCTGTATGACATCACACTGACGTTGGACAACAGGATGCCTTCATCCGACATACAGGACTTCGCGTTGGAGCTCAAGCCAACGAACACAAGCAAGTCAGTCTCATTCACTAAGAACCATAAATATGATGTAAAAACTAACACCTCTCCACAATATTAATTTCCAACACCGATCTTGCACGGCCCTCTGTTTTCTCAACTTGGAATGCGGAAGAAGAACTCTGTATCACAGTCTCAAGAATAACAATACTCTGTTTACCAAGCCGGTAGGAACATATCTAAATCAACCCCTCCCCCACAGATGCAATCCCTTTTCGGGGCTTCATATTCCCTAAAGCCCAATGAAAATAAACTAGAGACCTTGGTGACAACAGGCAAGGCTGAGGGGAAAAGAACGATTGGACTGCAGAGAAGTAAATATCTGGATGGCTTGACCACATGGAGTGGTAAAGATGAGAATACAACGAACGAACGAACTTTACTTTCAAAGGTTTGAGAACTGGGCTCACAGGCCCGTCTGACATGCTGTCCTTCTTCTCTCTTTCCTGTCATACGTTATTTCATTCATACGAGTACATCACTTATGAAGCCAATCTTAGACAAAAAAAGGAACAAGTAAAATGCACGGAACATAATCAATAATACATGACTCACGAAGGCAATTTTTAATATGGCCATTATAAATACCCAATGAAGGTGTAGCATACCATACATATGGTAAGGTTTATTAGCTAGTTGTCGTTTGGGATAAGTTTAATTATTTCATATCATATTCGTATATCATTTTATATCATATATCATATTTTCACACAGAGCTGATACACGAATCAGTCTTGAGAGTCTGGTGGGATGGCGAAATATAACTGGCCACGCATCGTCATGGCACGTGCTGATGATGAACCTCAATACTTCGAACATAAAAGTTATAACTCAGTCTTCTAGATGTTTAACAAACAACAATAAGAAAAACGAGTAAAAAACGAATACTGTTTATAAAAAAAAACGGATAATGTAAAACAACGACTAATGTAAAACACCCAAGCTTTTCTAACTTCCGGTTAGTCATTTCCTGCCACGAATTTCTAATGAAAAGTAAATTCTCTAACTACTAAGCTGCTATTTTTACTCCTGTTAGTGTTTTTGTATCATCTTATCGATTGCGTTATTCTTGGATTCTTTAACTGTCATTTGTGTTCTGTCTTGATATTTGTTTGTTGATATCTTTCAGTGAAATCTTTCTTAACCGTTGTTGTCAGTAGAGCATTTCTCAATCGTTTTAGTATTCTGTATTGTAATGTAAACAGAGATCAAGATCAGAATTGGGCAAGCAAAGGCTGCATTTCAGAAAATGAAGAATATCTTATGCAATAAGTCATTATCATTGAATGTAAGGAAGAGAGTGCTGAAGAGCTATATAGAACCTCTTTTGCTGTATGGCTGTGAATCTTGGAATATAAATGAACAAATTAGGAAGAGATTGGAAGCAACAGAGATGTGGTTCAATAGACGAATGTTTCGAATTCATTGGACTGCCAAAGTTACTAACAACGAATGCCTTAAAGAGGCTAACGAAATTAGAACATTATATACAACAATAAGAAAGAGACAAACCGCATTTTTGGTCATGTGATGAGAAGAGAGGCGTTGGAGAACATCGTGACAACTGGAAAGATCGAGGATAAGAGAGGCAGAGGCAGACCACGAGAAATGATGCTGGATGGATTGCGACGGTGGCATGGAGGAATATCAACGGCAGAGTTGATGCAGAAAAACAAAGACCGAGATCTGTGGAGAGTCATTAACGCCTACGCCAGTCGGCACGGCACTTGATGATGATGAATGATGATTTTAATTGTTGACAGGATTATAATTGTTCATGTTCTATGGAATAATATTCCTGAACTAACATACTGTTTCTTGGTGGTCTTTGAGCGCTATTTAACAAGAGCGTCTTAATTGCAATTCTTTACCTCCCACGCTTCTTTGCAGATTACTTTAACATTACATTATAACAACCAGGGACATGTTATGCAACATGACATTTCTATGATATGCTAATAAAATATTCATCAACAGCAACATGTGCCTTGTGCTATCCGCGCACAACATCTGAATTTGTCAATTCCGTATAGGCTGACAAACCTCCTCGCGCAGTTATGTGCTATTCTTTTCTGGTTAATCCGATTTTCAACCCGAACGCACACTAATTCGTGATGATGACAATCATCATCATTATCATCATCATTTTTATCATATGCCACGCCATTAAGCTTGGGTGGTCATGGTTCGTAATCTCATATAATCACTATAATTCCAGATCATGTCTGCGGTCTTTTCGCTATTATGCCGTGTGGTCGAGCCATGGAGATATTTATCTATTTGTCTTCAATACTCACATTTCCCATTAATGTTGACAGTTGTCAATAAGTTGTCCTGTTTATTTATCGCCTGAAATATGCTTGAAGCTTTGACTAACTGCATCTACATTCTCCAATCAATTCATTGGTTTTATCTTATTCTTGAGGAGATGGTTCCCTTGTTATTGTGTCTGTCCGCGGAGTTATTTAGATTTTCCTTCCAAACCACATCTTCACTACCATTAGATGTTTCTCAGATTGACCGTCTGCTCATTGTTCGTTAGTTACATTCATGCACAATAACATTCTCTTACCATGATATACAGGGTTGGAAAAGCGGAGGGGGGGGGGGGGATGATATCGAAGTCTACTCACCCAACACAGAACTGGTGTCATCGACTGCTACTTGCGAAGAGAGATACTGAGTAGGGGATCCGAACATCTATGAACTGAATGGTCCGATGTACAGTGATGATAATCTGACGACTGACTGACTGACTGACTGACTGACTGACTGACTGACTAGCTAACCATCTAATCACCCAACCTACTAACCACCCAACCAACTAATCACCTAACCACCCAAGCAACCAACCAAACAACTAACTAACTAACTGACTGACTAACTAACTAACTAACTAACTAACTAACTAACTAACTTGCTAGCTAGCTATCTAACTACCTAACTAACTAACTAACTAACTAACTTGCTAGCTAGCTATCTAACTACCTAACTAACTAACCAATCAACTAACCAACCAGCCAGCCAGCCAACCAACCAACCAACCAACCAACCGACCAACCAACCAAACAACTAACTAACTAACTAACTAACTAACTAACTATTTCTTATGGCGTTTTCTCTGTAACCTTTTGCACGAAGATTCTTAGCGATATATGTCTGATGTAACTGACTGTTCGACGTTGATCACATTTTAATCATCATCATCATGCGTCATGCCGAGGGGTGGGATCTAATGATTCGCCATCTCAGACGATCTATAAGGCAATAAATTATCTCTGTGCTCTAGTTCCGATTATGCCGTGTTGCGTAGCCATCAATGTATTATGTTCATTGACTTCAACTCACTTCTTTATGAATAGTCTCTTCAGTTGTCACATTTATTTCTAATTAACTTAAGATTTTCATTAATTTTATTGACTGTCTAATTCGCTTTTCTGTCCGTCGATGTTTGTTTTTTTTTTTTAAATTATCCTGAGAAAGCATATCTCTACTGCTATTATATGTTTTATATATTGTCAGCTTATTGTCCGTGTCCACATACATAATACAACATGTATATTTTCAATATAGCACTTCGTGATTCATTTTCTCATTAATGTCGACGGCATTTTACTGGTGAATGTTTTCCATCTTGCTCCATCTTGATTTCTTCTCGGGATAGCAATAAACATAGATTTACATAAGTCACTAGGTATCTCTTCTTTATTATATATTATACTAGACGACCCGGCCCGGCGTCGCTTTGTCCCTGGCGGGGAGCGTCTCAATTAATTCATATAAGCAGTCATTATACATTCAAATACATTTCTCTAAGCGCACAGAGTACGCGTTCGACCCCTGCTCCCGTTCCCGTTCCCGTTGCTAGTCTGTTTCTGATGATCCCATTCCCGTAGCTCGTCTGTTTCTGAAGCTCCTAATGCCTTTTTTCTTTCGTGTAAACATTAAAAATTGATTTTAAACTAACTATTTCAGTTGGATCCGCGGGAGTGAGAACAACAACTGTTCATAACTAATTTCTGGTTTAATCAGAGAGTTAGTTGCCTTGGAGCAAGATAGCGGGACATTTCTTCGCATGTGTCTGAAGCACGTAATGCCTTTGTCTTTCGTGCTTGAGGACAAATTGTTGATTTTAAACTAACTATTTCAGTTAGTTCCCTTGGAGTGAGAACAACATGTGTTGAAAACTCAGTCGGATGGACCATTCGGGAACGCATAAATGACACACAAACAAACATTCATCTTATATATATATATATATATATATATATATATATATATATATATATATATATATATATATATATATATATATATATATATATATATATATATATATATAGATTGAGCCGGCTGCTGGCCGAGGGGTTAGCAGCTTGCTCCGTTAATCCCGAATACTCTCGTGGTCAACGTGAGCGGACGAGAATTAGAAGTGGTTCGAGTCACGGTAGTGACTTATGAGAGTATGGAGCCGGTCGCTCAGAAAGTCGTGGCGTGCTGATGAGCGTAATCTAGCCTAGGTCTCAACATACAGCTGAAAGATGCTGGTGTTGACCGCAATAGCCTGAAACAGGATGGAAACGTGGGAAAAAAATATAGATTCAGCTTCCTGGTAACATGATGTATTCCATATTCGTCTAAAGCATTAATAATTTCCTGTTTTATATTGTCTGGACCCGGGGTCTTGTCGGATGTTAGAGTGTTAAGGCACTTCTCAGTGTTTTTCAATTGGGTGTTCATTATCACCATAAACATCACATTGCTCTTCGCTTGAATTGTTATAAAGATTGTTTGCGTGTTCTGACCGTGGATCTAAGATCTGGTCCTTGGCCATTATGATGTTGTCTTATTTGGATTTCAGGCAACCTTTTAATTTGTGTATATAAAGAATACATTAATACTACATGAAATCAGTTTTAAGTTTTAACCTTAAATCATGGAGTTAAGTTGAGCTGAGTCAAGAACCGGCATTATGGGACACGGTACATTCCCATACGTGCGCCGTTCTCATCTTCAACAGCCAGTCTTTTTGTTCGGATGTTTCTCTTTTCCGGTAATAGTGCTGAAATCGACTAGTCCATAATGGGACTCTCCCGGTTTTCGTTGTGCTAGATTACATTTTTGGTTCTCTGCATACGAGATAGTGTTTGGCAATGCCGTTGTATTTCTTGTAAATTGTCTACATTCACTTCCGTTCCAAAAATGTCGGATAGGCATTGAACCGTTAAGGCCGCTGGAGTGTTTATGATTGTGGCTACGGTTTGCATTTGCATTTTCCTCATGTTGGACTGGTAGCACATGGTTCCGTCGCCCTGATACTGAATGGGTGCGTGGCGCGACAATGTGAGCTGTGAAATTCGTGAGGAACGCTTTTACATCCGTCCGCTGTTGTTTGTACAGTGAACTGCATGTTCGGAACAATGGCGACCGGCTGTCGCTAAATTGACTGATTTGCATTTTCGGTTCACGATTGCATTTTTCAGGAGACTAGTCGTCGCTGGAGCTACGGAATTCTTGCTTTGCGCGGCGCTTTCGGTGGGTCGCTCTGCGGAAAGAGACGGAGCTATGTGGAATAACACCCGGGTCAATTAAGTCTTTCAGGTGACTGCCGATTCCATAGACTATGAACTGTAATTTTCATGGAGGACATTAGAATTGGCATGCTGGCGGCGGCATTATGCACAATGTACCTGTGCGGGCTGTTGGCTTGCCGAGACCCCTGTCTGTTCCACTTTTCACATTGGGCAGTGAAGTGCATTTTGTCTGATATTCACTGGCACAGGAGCGGAGCATAATGGGGACGACCCGTTGCTGTGAAGTTGGAACCGCGACTAAATAACTAACTAACTAACTAACTAACTAACTAACTAACTAACTAACTAACTGACTGACTGACTGACTGACTGACTGACTGACTGACTGACTGACTGACTGACTAGCTAGCAAACTAACTAACTAACTAGCTAGCTAGTTAATTAGTTAGTTAGTTTGCTAGCTAGCTAGCTAGTTAACTAACTATCTAACTAACTAATTAACTACATGTATTAGTTCTGTTGTCATTTCTTTATTTTTAAAATGGATGTGCGTCGTTAGATCCTTTCTTTCTTCAATACACTTTTGGCAGTTTAATATAAATTGATTTGTGTTATGCGTACAGATAAAAAAAATAAAGAAAGCGGTAGCAGAAACACTCCAAAAGCAATTTCTAGACACATCAGTTTCTTGTCGTTGGATGCGACTCACAACCCCTTTGCAAACTTCACCCTCTGCCCTCTATGACGTCTCTGGAAATGTATACATCTGTCTAAATTCCATGAACTAAAATATCAATAAGAAAATGTTTTTATTTCTCCGACAGATAGCAGATCACATTTGCATTCTTACATGAACATACTGAAAGCACACGTACTTTTTCTCCACTGAACCACCTTCTCCCACTTACTTCCAGAAATGTAATTGTCAAGACAAGTGCTAAAACAAAATCCGATCAGCGATTTCTTCTTAAACCTGAATATAAAAAGTGCACTTGAAAACCCGAAAAGACAGCACAGAAGTAACACAAATATTCTGAAAACGATAAAGCCCACACCACTAAGTGGTTGAAGGAGACCAATTTGGTGAAAACTTACGAGATTCTATACAGATTCAGAAGCAAACATCAATACCCACAAAACACTATTTGCCAATCGTGTTTCATATTCTTTTTAACCAGATTTTTCTTATGTTTCCCGCGCCTCAACTTTCTGTTTCCCGGCCATCAGTGTTTTAAATTTTTATCTCCATCTTTTCTATCATATGCTCAGGTTTCATTCAATTATTTTGTTCCCATTTTAGAAATGATAAAAACGAACTCCGCTGTTAATATTAGATGTGATATTTGTATATGGATTGTCGGTGCCCGCGTTCTGTTGTTGCTTCCTATATGTCACCACCGCTGCATTTATCAGTGTTGACAGCCTCGAAACATCATATTATCTTGGCCACATATAGTTGCGGCTGTAATCATCTGCTGTGTTTGCTTGGGAAGACACGCCTCGTGCGGACTTTTAATAGACACATCCGGAGTTCATCACCACGTTAATTGTCGGTTATCTTATCTTTCCTTGTTTAGTCTTGGTTCCGGTTTGAATAATTGTTTGGTTTCCTCTCAGCCTCTAATGTGTTTCAACAAATAACGCCTCTGTGGCTTAGAGGTTGAGGTCAACGCCTCAGGTGCAGAAGGTACCGGATCCTTGCGTGAGGCCGGACAGGTTTTTTCCAAGAGCCATTGCTATCAAATGATAGGTCATGTCCTCCATGTATCTTGGGTAGTAAAATCGGAGATCTGGCCTTCTTAGATAAGTGCGAAAAACAGGAGTTCCCACAGCTAACGTAGAGAGCTGATTCTTGTTCGACGGCCATTGTCATGACATTGTTAGGGTAACATTCTAATCGGTACACCATCATGGCTCAATTACAGGAATAATAGCAGGCACATAATATATTATTTCACTTTCATTATCTCATCCGTACCATTGCCAGCGTGTGCCGGAAGAGACCACCCTTTACCCCCGGGGCTGAGGTAGAAAAACCACTTGTCTCATCATTCTGTAACAAGGTGCATTTGGCGGGGATTTAGTTTTACAACTCTAAGGCATGTTCTGGAATTGAACACATTGCCCCACGATGTGTGTGACGGATGATTTGAACGATAGGTCATGCGCTAATCTAAGTACCATCATTATCATCGTGCGCGTTGTCAGCTGCTGGAGTAGGTGCTTATGTCTCTCTTCATATCTCCGTTGTTAGTGCAATGGATCAATTATGCTGAGGCTATTTCTCCAAGAAATTGTCTCAGTCCATGCAGTATCGTTTCTCTCAGTCTGCCTCTGCTTCTTCTCCTATTGGTTCTTCCAGTGGTCTCAATGTGTTCCATTAGCTCTTCTCATTATATGATTAAAGAACAATGTTTGTCTCTTTCTTATAGCTGTATACAATATTCTACACGCATTAGCCTCTTGCAGGCAAGCATTGTTAGTTCTTTGGCAGTCCTGGAATTTGCAGAATTAGTCTAATAAAAATGTGAAAGCACAGCGCTTACATAATCTTATGCCTATAACCAACGCTTCTCCATGTAGAAGTGATTACGCCGACTCGCGCTGCGAAAGTTGTGAGTTCGATTCCGGGATACGTCGTTCGGATCACGAGTGCAATTTTCTCGGAGACTCCTGGGGGTCGTCACTACACTTATAGAGTTCTTGCTTTGTGCAACGCTTTTGGCAGGCCGCCCTGTGGAAAGAGTCGGAGCCGTATGGGATAAAACCCGGTGCAATTTAGTCGATCTTCTTCTTGCTTTTTACACCGCTTTAAATGGCAATAAACAAGCCTGGAAAAATAACTCTGTTTTATGATAACAATATAATAGCTGGCTTTAGAGCTTGATTGCGATCTACATGCAGATGGACTGATAGTAGTATATAGGGAGGTTACGAGTCGCAATGAGGCATAAAATACCTCATATACAAAGAATAAAGAAGGAGGTGCGGGAGGAGCCATGAGGTGCGGTCGTATTTTAGTAAGCTCAAAGAAGGGAGGAGGGACCATAATTTATGCATAATCGATAGGTGTGTGCAGTCTGTTACGGGATGATGTATTCGTATCTTTGGTAAGATCGGCGAACATCTGTGAGCAAAAAGTCTATATTGCCGGCAGTTGAATATCAGTGTCGGGGTCGAGGGAGGTCGCTGGTGCCATCTGCTTTTAATCAAGGGCGATGTCGGAATAACATAATAACCGCAAAGAATAATGTGTGGGGTGGGTTGGTAAGTGGTGAAAGATGGCGGGGGTGCGTAGTTGGTCATAGTGGGATATCACCAATGTGTAACATGGGTTCTAGTTACTGCCATTGCGCTTGACAGGTTCGAATCTCACTGTGTGGTTGGTATGTGCGGGGTGGTGGTCGAGTATGTAACGGAACTAGGTTATATCATTGGTGGTTCGAATCACGCTGCGGGGCGATAAGGGTGTCCACCCTAGGCGGAGCTTTCTAAGAGTATATTAAGATGTAAATGTATAACAATGGTGTCTAGTTGCTGCCATAGCGCTAGACAGGTTCGAGTCCTACTGTTTGGTGGGATAGTGTGGCAGTGGCCGAGTATGTAACTGAGCTAGGTGGTGTCATTGACGGTTCGAATAACGCCCCTGGTCGCTAACTATACCCAACATAGGCGCCAGAGAAGCGAATAACGATGTGTCGCGTTGCATTTTCCTCAGAAACGTCAGTTCCACAGCCAGCAGATTCAGCGGGACTGCTCATTGTTTTCACATTCATACAAAAGGGCAGGTTCTATGTAGTACCGCAACACTCTTTTTCTCGTAGCAATTGACAGCTTTTTATTGGTCCTTATGTTGTTCATCTTCGCCATGACAATTCTTATTCTAACATCTTCAAGGCAGCTCCCAGCAGTTGTTATGACTGTTCCGAGATACTTGTATCTATTCACTTGTTTCAGAATATTCCCGTTTACATGTATATTACACCGTAGTATTTCATTCTTCCTAGTGACGATCATAATCCGTGTCGTTTTATAATTTAATTCTAACCCTAGTTGTTCACTGTGTACAGCAACCGCCTCTACTAAATATTGCAGATCCTACGCAGTGGTCTGTTGATTACATAAATTATATGAAGGCAGTTGACAATTTAAATTAGATGAAGACATTTTTTTACAGAAATTAAATGAAGACATCTGACTAGAAATATTTAATAAAGCTAAAAAAAAACACAAAAAAAACAGAGATCTACCGGTGTGAGAAAAGCATATAAGTATGTTAATGTCAGTTCCTGTGATCATATTTAGCAGAATTATTCTGAATAGTATATGCATATCCCAGGGAAGGTTAGCCCGGTCAACAAATGCCCGCAGAAGTCTGATGTGTCGGTCTAACGGCGCAAGAACGCAGCTCTGTTGTAAACAGGCACAACGCAGTCACACCCGGAAAAAAAAATCCGGATGAACGCAGAAGAAGAAGAAGTATATGCATATTTAGGTTTAAGGTGAAATCAATACTGCTGAACCGATCGGAAACAAGAAGAACGACTAAAACAATTACTAATAAACAACAAACATTTATTAACTGGTGCCCATGTAGTTCACCAGTGGCGTTCATGTCTCATTCAACAATTAGTATAATGTATTAAGTCAAATTTGCGGCTTCAAAATATGTTTTCATAATATGTGTATATATGAAGATATATTCAAGGTGCTTTCTAAGGACAAATTTCCTCACGTCACACACTACAAAAGACATATTTCGCTCAAACTTAAACATTAAGAGGGGAAAAGAGTATGTTGTAGATACTGTTTTTCCTTTGTTTCTAGTTGGACTTGATCATTTGTTGTTCTATCTGGGCATGGTATGTATATTTTCACCACAGCTTCACAGTCATACAAAAGTACAGATTCTTTGAAAGACAGAGACACTTTGCGGCTATTATTAACCAAAATGACAAATGGGAGGTCAGCTAATATGTAAGTATTTGTAAATAAAGATACACATGGATGTCTATTATATCACGAAAACAAAGGTATTTAGTTGTAGAAAACTACCGTGCCTCCCACGCAAACGGCGGTAGGCTAGTGACTATGTTTAGATTAGCTGTGATGGCACCAGCTGGAGATATTAATTAGCTACCTGGTACCCAGTGAAGATGACACGATAAACGAGTCGGTATAGGTCGCGTGGCCCTCATCAAAACCAACAATGAAATAATGGTGAAATGAAATGTTGCGTCGCCGCGAAGCATTATTTTAGACACCAAAGATTACAATCGATCTGAGAGGGTAACAATAGACAGTCTAAGCCTACCAGAAAGAGGTGTCTTATACACTGTGTACCAACGACAGACAGCTGGTCACAAAGAAGCAATACGCATAGACACAGTATATAAAATTAGGACTAAATAAACCGTAGTTTAAAGAATTCAAGTACATTATTACAAGTTAAATTACATAATAAAATAAATACAGTGATATGTATAAAATTAGAAAGGAAAAAAAAGACAACAGACAAAAAAAAAAAAAAACAACAACAACAACAACACACACACAATTGTTACATTAGCAAATAAGTGAAAAACACAACAGTATGAATACATTGGTGTATTAGTTACATACAAATGGTACACACAACATGCCCTCATGTAAGCGTAACGGCCCAACTGTTAAATCACGTGACCGATATCTGTTCTATATTGCGACCAAAATACACCGATCGCCCCTCACGGCAGCGTAACAGACTAACACTTAAACCAAGCACCCGCTATCTGTTCTATATTGTTGCCAACAATTATGTGCATGCCGCCAGCCTTTGATATGAATCTGATTGATGAAACCTGTCAGGAAACAACCATAGAGACATAGTAAAAGTGTAGGGAAAATACAATTCCAAGCGTATTGACTCTCGGTGTATCGTTATTCACTTAACTTTTCCTGTTTCCTGCTCCAGTCTATTGTTGTAAAATCTTACTAAGGTGGACACTGTGGACCAAACCTACATGAGTGAAGTAGGATAAATACGGTTGTCATATGTGTCTTATAGGGCTTGGTCATTGATTTCGTAAAAACTTATCAATGGAAGAGAATGACCCTTACACTACAAACAGAATAAACATTTACATTAATAATACCCATAACAAACACATGACCAGCTACACGGGCGGTGACAAAAGTGACAAGCTGATTAGAGAAAGCAGCGATGTTTCAACGAAAACATAGTCTTTGTGTTATCTCCTTGGAAAAGTAAATCTGGTTATATTTAAATCACCCTAGGCGTTCATGTCTCCCATGAAAACTAGTGTAATGCCTGAAGAAGTCAAATTTGAGGCTTCAAAATATGTTTTCGTAGTATATGTATATATTCAGATATATACAGGTGTTTTCTAACAACAAATTTCCGCATGTTCGCGCTTTACATCCATACACAAGTATAGGTTCTATGAATAACACAACACCTACAAGTTGCTAAGATTGGCACTGGGTCACCAACATCATTTGCGTCTAGCGTCAATACTACAAGACAAGACAATGCTTTTTTCGGCCTCTGATTGAGAACAACAGATATAAACGTAATTATGCAATTACCTCTTTACGACAGTACCGAGGAAGTTAAAAATATCAGTTTAAATACGCTGACGACCATAGTAACACAACCAGGTAATTCTGCGTGCTCACTTTGTGTATTACCCACACTTACTATAGATTGCAGAAAATGCTCATTGTCTACAACCAAGGTGAAACATTTCGGTCAAACTTATAAAGGTCTCGTCCGAATTCATAAAAAGAAGGAAATAATGTTAGCCATATGTGAAAAATATCGGTCAAACTTATAAATGTCTCGACCAAACTTATAAAAAATAGGAAAAATGTGTTAACCTAATGAGAAAAATATTGACCCTGTAAAGAAACATTTACAACAAACTTATATAAATTAGGAAAATTAGTATATAGGGAGGTTACGAGTCGCAATGAGGCATAAAATACCTCATATACAAAGAATAAAGAAGGAGGTGCGGGAGGAGCCATGAGGTGCGGTCGTATTTTAGTAAGCTCAAAGAAGGGGAGGAGGGACCATAATTTATGCATAATCGATAGGTGTGTGCAGGCTGTTACGGGATGATGTATTCGTATCTTTGGTAAGATCGGCGAACATCTGTGAGCAAAAAGTCTATATTGCCGGCAGTTGAATATCAGTGTCGGGGTCGAGGGAGGTCGCTGGTGCCATCTGTTTTTAATCAAGGGCGATGTCGGAATAACATAATAACCGCAAAGAATAATGTGTGGGGTGGGTTGGTAAGTGGTGAAAGATGGCGGGGGTGCGTAGTTGGTCATAGTGGGATATCACCAATGTGTAACATGGGTTCTAGTTACTGCCATTGCGCTTGACAGGTTCGAATCTCACTGTGTGGTTGGTAGTGTGCGGGGTGGTGGTCGAGTATGTAACGGAGCTAGGTTATATCATTGGTGGTTCGAATCACGCTGCGGGGCGATAAGGGTGTCCACCCTGGGCGGAGCTTTCTAAGAGTATATTAAGACGTAAACGTATAACAATGGTGTCTAGTTGCCGCCATAGCGCTTGACAGGTTCGAGTCTTACTGTGTGGTGGGATAGTGTGGCAGTGGCCGAGTATGTAACTGAGCTAGGTGGTGTCATTGACGGTTCGAATAACGCCCCTGGTCGCTAACTATACCCAACATAGGCGCCAGAGAAGCGAATCACGATGTGTCGCTTTGCATTCTCCTCAGAAACGTCAGTTCCACAGCCAGCATATTCAGCGGGACTGCTCATTGTTTTCACATTCATACAAAAGGGCAGGTTCTATGTAGTACCGCAACACTCTTTTTCTCGTAGCAATTGACAGCTTTTTATTGGTCCTTATGTTTTCATCTTCGCCATGGCGAATTCTTATTCTAACATCTTCAAGGCAGCTCCCAGCAGTTGTTATGACTGTTCCGAGATACTTGTATCTATTCACTTGTTTCAGAATATTCCCATTTACATGTATATTACACTGTAGTATTTCGTTCTTCCTAGTGACGATCATAATCCGTGTCGTTTTATAATTTAATTCTAACCCTAGTTGTTCACTGTGTACAGCAACCGCCTCTACTAAATATTGCAGATCCTACGCAGTGGTCTGTTGATTACATAAATTATATGAAGGCAGTTGACAATTTAAATTAGATGAAGACATTTTATTACAGAAATTAAATGAAGACATCTTGACTAGAAATATTTAATAAAGCTAAAAAAAACACAAAAAAACAGAGATCTACCGGTGTGAGAAAAGCATATAAGTATGTTAATGTCAGTTCCTGTGAACATATTTAGCAGAATTATTCTGAATAGAATATGCATATTTAGCTTTAAGGTGAAATCAATACTGCTGTACCGATCGGAAACAAGAAGAACGACTAAAACAATTACTAATAAACAACAAACATTTATTAACTGGTGCCCATGTAGTTCACCATTGGCGTTCATGTCTCATTCAACAATTAGTATAATGTATTAAGTCAAATTTGCGGCTTCAAAATATGTTTTCATAGTATAGTGTATATATGAAGATATATTCAAGGTGATTTCTAAGGACAAATTTCCTCACTATCACACGCTACAAAAAGACATATTTCGCTCAAACTTAAACATTAAGAGTGGAAAAGAGTATGTTGTAGATACTGTTTTTCCTTTGTTTCTAGTTGGACTTGATCATTTGTTGTTCTATCTGGGCATGGTATGTATATTTTCACCACATCTTCACTGATGTTTTTTCCTCTTGTCTGCTCAGTTGCCACGCTTTCACAGTCTACAAAAGTACAGATTCTATGAAAGACAGAGACACTTTGCGGCTATTATTAACCAAAATGACAAATGGAAGGTCAGCTAATATGTAAGTATTTGTAAATAAAGATACACATGGATGTCTATTATATAACGAAAACAAAGGTATTTAGTTGTAGAAAACTACCGTGCCTCCCACGCAAACGGCGGTAGGCTAGTGACTATGTTTAGATTAGCTGTGATGGCACCAGCTGGAGATATTAATCAGCTACCTGGTACCCAGTGAAGATGACACGATAAACGAGGCGGTATAGGTCGCGTGGCCCTCATCAAAACCAACAATGAAATAACGGTGAAATGAAATGTTGCGTCGCCGCGAAGCATTATTTTAGAAACCAAAGATTACAATCGATCTGAGAGGGTAACAATAGACAGTCTAAGCCTATCAGAAATAGGTGTCTTATACACTGTGTACCAGCGACAGACAGCTGTTCAAAAAGAAGCAATACGCATAGACACAGTATATAAAGTTAGGACTAAATAAACCGTAGTTTAAAGAATTCAAATACATTATTACAAGTTAAATTACATAATAAAATAAATACAGTGATATGTATAAAATTAGAAAGGAAAAAAAAAAGACAAAAGACAAAAAAAAATAAAAAAAATAAAAAACACACACACACAATTGTTACATTAGCAAATAAGTGAAAAACACAACAGTATGAATACATTGGTGTATTAGCTACATACAAATGGTACACACAAAATGCCCTCATGTCAGCGTAACGGCCCAACTGTTAAATCACGTGACCGCTATCTGTTCTATATTGCGACCAAATTACACCGATCGCCCCTCACGGCAGCGTAACAGACTAACACTTAAACCAAGCGCCCGCTATCTGTTCTATATTGTTGCCAACAATTATGTGCATGCCGCCAGCCTTTGATATGAATCTGATTAATGAAACCTGTCAGGAGACAACCATAGAGACATAGTAAAAGTGTAGGGAAAATACAATTCCAAGCGTATTGACTCTCGGTGTATCGTTATTCACTTAACTTTTCCTGTTTCCTGCTCCAGTCTATTGTTGTAAAATCTTACTAAGGTGGACACTGTGGACCAAACCTACATGAGTGAAGTAGGATAAATACGGTTGTCATATGTGTCTTATAGGGCTTGGTCATTGATTTCGTAAAAACTTATCAATGGAAGAGAATGACCCTTACACTACAAACAGAATAAACATTTACATTAATAATACCCATAACAAACACATGACCAGCTACACGGGCGGTGACAAAAGTGACAAGCTGATTAGAGAAAGCAGCGATGTTTCAACGAAAACATAGTCTGTGTGTTATCTCCTTGGAAAAGTAAATCTGGTTATATTTAAATCACCCTAGGCGTTCATGTCTCCCATGAAAACTAGTGTAATGCCTGAAGAAGTCAAATTTGAGGCTTCAAAATATGTTTTCGTAGTATATGTATATATTCAGATATATACAGGTGTTTTCTAACAACAAATTTCCGCATGTCGCGCTTTACATCCATACACAAGTATAGGTTCTATGAATGACACAACACCTACAAGTTACTAAGATTGGCACTGGGTCACCAACATCATTTGCGTCTAGCGTCAATACTACAAGACAAGACAATGCTTTTTTCGGCCTCTGATTGAGAACAACAGATATAAACGTAATTATGCAATTACCTCTTTACGACAGTACCGAGAAAGTTAAAAATATCAGTTTAAATACGCTGACGACAATAGTAACACAACCAGGTAATTCTGCGTGCTCACTTTGTGTATTACCCACACTTACTATAGATTGCAGAAAATGCTCATTGTCTACAACCAAGGTGAAAAATTTCGGTCAAACTTATAAAGGTCTCGTCCGAATTCATAAAAAGAAGGAAATATTGTTAGCCATATGTGAAAAATATCGGTCAAACTTATAAATGTCTCGACCAAACTTATATAAATTAGGAAAATGTGTTAACCTAATGAGAAAAAAATATCGACCAAAGAGAGCAATACTTCATCTAATCTTATAAAAAGTAGGAAAATTTGTCAGCCGAAATGGGAAAAAGGTCGGTCAAATAGATGAATATCTCAACAAATTATAAAAAGTAGGAAAAAATAGTGGCCAGTAAAAAATAGCTCACCAAGATTTATAAAAGGTAGGAAAATGTGTTAGCCAAAAGGGGAAAATATTGATCAAACTAAGAAACATGACGATCGAACTAGGAAAATAAGTGAACCAAAGTAATAAAAATAGTTGGGTAAATACAGAAATATGTTGACCAAACTTATAAATATCGCTGCCAAACTTATGAACAGTAGGAAACTTTGTTAAACAAATGTGAAAAAATATCGCCCAAACTTATAAAAAGCTCCGCCAAACTTACGAAAAGTAGGAAACTTTGTTAACCAAAGGTGAAACTATATCGGTCAAACTTATAAATGGCTCGTCCGAATTCATAAAAAGTAGGAAATAATGTTAACCAAAGTAATAAAAATGTTGGGTAAATACAGAAATATGTCGACCAAACTTATAAATATCTCCGCCAAACTTATGAACAGTAGGAAACTTTGTTAACCAAATATGAAAAAATATCGACCAAACTTATAAAAATCTCCGCCAAACTTACGAAAAGTAGGAAACTTTGTTAACCACAGGTGAAACTATATCGGCCAAATACAGAAATATCTCAACAAAATTTATGAAAAGTAGGAAAGTGTGTTAACCAAATGGAAAATATATTGACCAAGTAAATAAATGTCTCAGCCAAACTTATAAAAAGTAGAGATATTTTGTTAATCTAACGAGAAAAATAGTTACAAATAAAAAATTAATCATCCAAATTTATAAAAAGTAAGAAACTGTTAACTAAAGGTGAAAAATATTTACCAATTAAAGAAATATTTCAACCAAACTTTTTTTTTTTTTTTAAATAGGAAAACTTGTTAGCCAAACTCAGGAAAAAGATGGCCAAAGTACGACATTTCTCAACCAACTTTATAAAAAGGTAGGAAAATGTGTTAGTCAAAGGGGGAAAATACGCCAAATCACGAAATATTTCACTCAAACTTATAAAAAGTAGGAAAAGTTGTTACACAAATGGGAAAATATCCACCAAGTAGGAAATAATATTAGTCAAATGGGAAAAATATTGGTCAATTAAAGAAATATTTCAACCAATCGCATAAAAAGTAGGAAAATTAACCAAATATGAACATATATCAGCCAAATACAGAAATATCTCAACCAAACTTATGAAAAGTAGGAAAATGTGTTAACCAAATGTGAAAAAAATATCAGCCAAACAGATAAATATTTCAACTGAATTTATAAACAGTAGAAAAATGTTGTTTCTATAGTTATGTCAAACGTGTCTTGAACTTTTATCTGAAAAGACATGACACAAGACATAAGCATCAATGTCAACACTTTCCCTCTTTTACATTACCGAAAGATTCAACTTATCACTCTAGAGTATCTGTTAAAGAACCACGTATACAGACTAAGCACTCATCGCTCCACACGATTGGTTTTTTTTTTCTTTCTAACACAAAGTGTCTATGTCTTTCATAGATAACTTCACAACTTTTCCATGTCACAGTCACCAAGAGCTCCAAACCTTCGTTGTACATGAGCTCCCACGACATAGTCATAACAACATTTATGGCAATGCAGTCCAGTGGCTTCACCTGGGATAGTTTCGATATCATCTGAGTATTCGTTATCAAAGTTCCATTCTCCATGGCTGACATCTTCAACTTTCCATACCACAATGTCTGCTACACTAATATTACATTGTTCCAGCTCTTAACAATACAGGTGTTTTCTAGAAGTCTAGCGAAAATATCATTTCTCTCTTTGTCCACCTCTATTTCACTTTGTCATTTCACAAATCCAAATAGCGGCAATGGCTACATCCAACCAACAGTGTCTGTTACTAGATCGGTCTTTCTTAAAACTACATCTGCCTTATTGACTCCTTGAATACCAGCGAGCACATCTTCTAACCAATTTTCAATGTTTCATACCACTTAACATTAACATTCCCTTTGCTTACAAAACAACCGATATTCTGCTGACGGGGTAAATTCCCCAACCTACTGGAGATAAATCAACTGTCCCCTATCCGACTAGACGCTTTTTTTTTAGACAATGAATATGATCATCAACTAGTATGGTCACTGCTAAAAAGGATACGGCCAACATAAGAGGTATTTCAGAAATTTAAAAATTAATTTTCGACAATAAAATTTAACAATTAAATTTCTCTTTATTGTTTCCAATGTGAAGGTTTCACGTAGCAATTTAATAGTTAAATTTTAATTGTCGAAAATTAATTTTTAAATTTCTGAAATACCTCTTATGTTGGCCGTATCCTTTTTAGCAGTGACCATACTAGGTTGATGATCATATTCATTGTCTAAAAAAAAGCGTCTAGTCGGATAGGGGACAGTTGATTTATCTCCAGTAGGTTGGGGAATTTACCCCGTCAGCAGAATATCGGTTGTTTTGTAAGCAAAGGGAATGTTAATGTTAAGTGGTATGAAACATTGAAAATTGGTTAGAAGATGTGCTCGCTGGTATTCAAGGAGTCAATAAGGCAGATGCAGTTTTAAGAAAGACCGATCTAGTAACAGACACTTGGTTGGATGTAGCCTTGCCGCTATTTGGATTTGTGAAATGATAAAGTGAAATAGAGGTGGACAAAGTGAGAAATGATATTTTCGCTAGACTTCTAGAAAACACCTGTATTGTTAAGAGCTGGAACAATGTAATATTAGTGTAGCAGACATTGTGGTATGGAAAGTTGAAGATGTCAGCCATGGAATATGGCTCTTTGATAACGAATACTCAGATGATATCGAAACTATCCCAGGTGAAGCCACGGACTGCATTGCCATAACTATTGTTATGACTATGTCGTGGGAGCTCATGTACAACGAAGGTTTGGAGATCTTGGTGCTGTGACATGGAAAAGTTGTGAACTTATCTATGAAAGACATAGACACTTTGTGTTAGAAAGAAAAAAAAAACCAATTGTGTGGAGCGATGAGTGCTTAGTCTGTATAAGTGGTTCTTTAACAGATACTCTAGAGTGATAAGTTGAATCTTTCGGTAATGTAAAAGAGGGAAAGTGTTGACATTGATGCTTATGTCTTGTGTCATGTCTTGTCAGATAAAAGTTCAAGACACGTTTGACATAACTGTAGAAACAACATTGTTCTACTGTTTATAAGTTCATTTGAAATATTTATCTGTTTGGCTGATATTTTTTCGCAATGGGTTAACACATTTTCCTACTTTTCATAAGTTTGGTTGAGATATTTCTGTATTTGGCTGATATATTTTCACATTTGGTCAATTTTCCTACTTTTTATACGATTGGTTGAAATATTTCTTTAAATGACCAACATTTTCCCCCTTTGACTAATATTATTTCCTACTTGGTGGATATTTTTCCCATTTGTGTAACAACTGTTCCTACTTTTTATAAGTTTGAGTGAAATATTTCGTGATTTCGCCTGTTTTTCCCATTTGACTAACAAATTTTCCTACCTTTTTATAAGTTGGTTGAGAAATGTGGTACTTTGGGCATCTTTTTTTCTGAGTTTGGCTAATATGTTTTCCTATTTAAAAAAAAATAAAAATAAAATAAATATAAAAAATAATTGTTTGAAATATTTCTTTAATTGGTAAATATTTTTCACCCTTTGGTTAACAGTTTCTAACTTTTTATAAATTTGGATGATTTATTTTTCATTTGCCACTATTTTTCTCGTTAGATTAACAAAATATCTCTACTTTTTATAAGTTTGGCTGAGACATTTATTTACTTGGTCAATATATTTTCCATTTGGTTAACACAGTTTCCTACTTTTCATAAATTTTGTTGAGATATTTCTGTATTTGGCCGATGTAATTTCACCTTTGGTTAACAAAGTTTCCTAATTTTCGTAAGTTTGGCGGAGATTTTTATAAGTTTGGTCGATATTTTTTCATATTTGGTTAACAAAGTTTCCTACTGTTCATAAGTTTGGCGGAGATATTTATAAGTTTGGTCGATATATTTCTGTATTTACCCAACATTTTTATTACTTTGGTTAACATTATTTCCTACTTTTTATGAATTCGGACGAGCCATTTATAAGTTTGACCGATATAGTTTCACCTTTGGTTAACAAAGTTTCCTACTTTTCGTAAGTTTGGCGGAGCTTTTTATAAGTTTGGGCGATATTTTTTCACATTTGTTTAACAAAGTTTCCTACTGTTCATAAGTTTGGCAGCGATATTTATAAGTTTGGTCAACATATTTCTGTATTTACCCAACATTTTTATTACGTTGCTTCACTTATTTTCCTAGTTCGATCGTCATGTTTCTTAGTTTGATCAATATTTTCCCCTTTTGGCTAACACATTTTCCTACCTTTTATAAATCTGGGTGAGCTATTTTTTACTTGGCCACTATTTTTCCTACTTTTTATAATTTGTTGAGATATTTATCTATTTGACCGACCTTTTTCCCATTTCGGCTGACAAATTTTCCTACTTTTTATAAGATTAGATGAAGTATTGCTCTCTTTGGTCGATATTTTTTCTCATTAGGTTAACAAATTTTCCTAATTTATATAAGTTTGGTCGAGACATTTATAAGTTTGACCGATATTTTTCACATATGGCTAACATTATTTCCTTCTTTTTATGAATTCGGACGAGACCTTTATAAGTTTGACCGAAATTTTTCACCTTGATTGTAGACAATGAACATTTTCTGCAATCTATAGTAAGTGTGGGTAATACTCAAAGTGAGCACGCAGAATTACCTGGTTGTGTTACTATGGTCGTCAGCGTATTTAAAATGATATTTTTAACTTTCTCGGTACTGTCGTAAAGAGGTAATTGCATAATTACGTTTATATCTGTTGTTCTCAATCAGAGGCCGAAAAAAGCATTGTCTTGTAGTATTGACGCTAGACGCAAATGATGTTGGTGACCCAGTGCCAATCTTAGTAACTTGTAGGTGTTGTGTCATTCATAGAACCTATACTTGTGTATGGATGTAAAGCGCGACATGCGGAAATTTGTTGTTAGAAAACACCTGTATATATCTGCATATATACATATACTACGAAAACATATTTTGAAGCCTCAAATTTGACTTCTTCACTAGTTTTCATGGGAGACATGAACGCCTAGGGTGATTTAAATATAACCAGATTTACTTTTCCAAGGAGATAACACACAGACTATGTTTTCGTTGAAACATCGCTGCTTTCTCTAATCAGCTTGTCACTTTTGTCACCGCCCGTGTAGCTGGTCATGTGTTTGTTATGGGTATTATTAATGTAAATGTTTATTCTGTTTGTAGTGTAAGGGTCATTCTCTTCCATTGATAAGTTTTTACGAAACCAATGACCAAGCCCTATAAGACACATATGACAACCGTATCTATCCTACTTCACTCATGTAGGTTTGGTCCACAGTGTCCACCTTGGTAAGATTTTACAACAATAGACTGGAGTAGGAAACAGGAAACGTTAAGTGAATAACGATACACCGAGAGTCAATACGCTTGGAGTTGTATTTTCCCTACACTTTTACTATGTCTCTATGGTTGTCTCCTGACAGGTTTTATCAATCAGATTCATATCAAAGGCTGGCGGCATGCACATAATTGTTGGCAACAATATAGAACAGATAGCGGGTGCTTGGTTTAAGTGTTAGTCTGTTACGCTGCCGTGAGGGGCGATCGGTGTATTTTGGTCGCAATATAGAACAGATAGCGGTCACGTGATTTAACAGTTGGGCCGTTACGCTGACATGAGGGCATGTCGTGTGTACCATTTGTATGTAACTAATACACCAATGTATTCATACTGTTGTGTTTTTCACTTATTTGCTAATGTAACAATTGTGTGTGTGTTTTTTTTTTTTGTTTGTCTTTTTGTCTTCTTCTTCTTTTTTTTTCTTTCTAATTTTATACATATCACTGTATTTATTTTATTATGTAATTTAACTTGTAATAATGTACTTGAATTCTTTAAACTACGGTTTATTTAGTCCTAACTTTATATACTGTGTCTATGCGTATTGCTTCTTTTGACCAGGCTGTCTGTCGTTGGTACACAGTGTATAAGACACCTATTTCTGATAGGCTTAGACTGTCTATTGTTACCCTCTCAGATCGATTGTAATCTTTGGTTTCTAAAATAATGCTTCGCGGCGACGCAACATTTCATTTCACCAGTTATTTCATTGTTGGTTTTGATGAGGGCCACGCGACCTATACCGCCTCGTTTATCGTGTCATCTTCACTGGGTACCAGGTAGCTGATTAATATCTCCAGCTGGTGCCATCACAGCTAATCTAAACATAGTCACTAGCCTACCGCCGTTTGCGTGGGAGGCACGGTAGTTTTCTACAACTAAATACCTTTGTTTTCGTTATATAATAGACATCCATGTGTATCTTTATTTACAAATACTTACATATTAGCTGACCTTCCATTTGTCATTTTGGTTAATAATTGCCGCAAAGTGTCTCTGTCTTTCATAGCATCTGTACTTTTGTATGACTGTGAAGCGTGGGCAATGAGCAGACAAGAGGAAAACATCAGTGAAGATGTGGTGAAAATATACATACCATGCCCAGATAGAACAACAAATGATCAAGTCCAACTAGAAACAAAGGAAAAACAGTATCTACAACATACTCTTTTCCCCTCTTAATGTTTAAGTTTGAGCGAAATATGTCTTTTGTAGCGTGTGACGTGAGGAAATTTGTCCTTAGAAAGCACCTTGAATATATCTTCATATATACACATACTATGAAAACATATTTTGAAGCCGCAAATTTGACTTAATACATTATACTAATTGTTGAATGAGACATGAACGCCACTGGTGAACTACATGGGCACCAGTTAATAAATGTTTGTTGTTTATTAGTAATTGTTTTAGCCGTTCTTCTTGTTTCCGATCGGTAACAGCCGTATTGATTTCACCTTAAAGCTAAATATGCATATGCTATTCAGAATAATTCTGCTAAATATGTTCACAGGAACTGACATTAACATACTTATATGCTTTTCTCACACCGGTAGATCTCTGTTTTTTCGTAGCTTTATTAAATATTTCTAGTCAAATGTCTTCATTTAATTTATGTAATAAAATGTCTTCATCTAATTTAAATTGTCAACTGCCTTCATATAATTTATGTAATCAACAGACCACTGCGTAGGATCTGCAATATTTAGTAGAGGCGGTTGTTGTACACAGTGAACAACTAGGGTTAGAAGTAAATTATAAAACGACACGGATTATGATCGTCACTAGGAAGAATGAAATACTACGATGTAATATACATGTAAACGGGAATATTCTGAAACAAGTGAATAGATACAAGTATCTCGTAACAGTCATAACAACTGCTGGGAGCTGCCTTGAAGATGTTAGAATAAGAATTGTCATGGCGAAGATGAAAAACATAAGGACCAATAAAAAGCTGTCAATTGCTACGAGAAAAAGAGTGTTGCGGTACTACATAGAACCTGCCCTTTTGTATGAATGTGAAAACAATGAGCAGTCCCGCTGAATCTGCTGGCTGTGGAACTGACGTTTCTGAGGAAAATGCAACGCGACACATCGTTATTCTCTTCTCTGGCGCCTATGTTGGGTATAGTTAGCGACCAGGGGCGTTATTAGAACCGTCAATGACACCACCTAGCTCAGTTACATACTCGGCCACTGCCACACTATCCCACCAAACAGTAGGACTCGAACCTGTCTAGCGCTATGGCAGTAACTAGACACCATTGTTATACATTTACATCTTAATATACTCTTAGAAAGCTCCGCCTAGGGTGGACACCCTTATCGCCCCGCAGCGTGATTCGAACCACCAATGATATAACCTAGTTCCGTTACATACTCGACCACCACCCCGCACATACCAACCACACAGTGAGATTCGAACCTGTCAAGCGCAATGGCAGTAACTAGAACCCATGTTACACATTAGTGATATCCCACTATGACCAACTACGCACCCCCGCCATCTTTCACCACTTACCAACCCACCCCACACATTATTCTTTGCGGTTATTATGTTATTCCGACATCGCCCTTGATTAAAAACAGATGGCACCAGCGACCTCACTCGACCCCGACACTGATATTCAACTGCCGGCAATATAGACTTTTTGCTCACAGATGTTCGCCGATCTTACCAAAGATACGAATACATCATCCCGTAACAGCCTGCACACACCTATCGATTATGCATAAATTATGGTCCCTCCTCCCCTTCTTTGAGCTTACTAAAATACGACCGCACCTCATGGCTCCTCCCGCACCTCCTTCTTTATTCTTTGTATATGAGGTATTTTATGCCTCATTGCGACTCGTAACCTCCCTATATACTACTACTGATAACAGAGGTGTTATGCAACAGCCAGCAAACAAGCCAGAAAGAGTGAAACACCAACCAAAAGCAATACTACTCAAATTTCTAATTGCACTTCGGGGACCAGAAGATAATATATTCAAATGTTTTCAATCCACAATTGTATCAACACACGAAAACAGGACTTTGTCTATAAGAAACGAGTTACATGCCAGTTACGATGACTTGATTAGAGTTATAATCATTGCAGTTCTTAAATGCTTTATATAAGTGCTCTCTGATCACCTCCGTAAATAATGTATCAGTGTTTAGCGAACCTGTGCCAAGCCAATTCGAAGTTGATATCCGAGTCTTAATGGTTTTTACACTGCTCTTTACTCACTCTGCTAGTCTTCAGTTCAAACTTTTTTCCATTCGCCTATTAATGTTGATTCATTTATTTAAAACCCGTCATAATAATAATGAAATATCGTTGATAATGTTGAATCTATCAGCTGATTGACCCACTGATTCATTGGAAAAACCGTCCAGTGACTGACCCTACGCTGTCTACAATAACCGTATGCCCTGGGTAACTGCTTGTTCAAGGGTCAAATCACACATTCACTAGAACATGTTTTCAAGGAAAAACTAGAATCAATATTTAAAAGAAACACAAGCTGTGTTATGGCCCAAGTTCATGAGTTTCACTCTTTCCAAATTGATAGTTCTAGGCGTTGAAAATAGCAGCTTCTTGGAAGGTCAATATTGACTGTGCCCGGTCGAATCTTTGGATATGAAAGAAAAATCGATGAAGTCAATAATATCGAAAGACTTCTTCCCGGGTTAAAAATCTGAGAGCTGTAACAACGGATGCTGTTCATTTTTTTTAAATCAGGGAAATGTGTCATCACAACACGCTAAAATACTAGTTTAATTTCAAACTGAACATTATTTAAATAATTCTTTCTAGTCAGTTTTTGTTCTAATGATTTGTTCTCTAACATAGAAAAGAAAACACACTCTCTTCTTTCTGTATATGTGTAGCAATTCTTCCGCTTTTCAATGGCAAATAACTGAAAAGAAACCAGCATTGTTAATCACAAACAGCCAAACAACAACATGCTGGAGTTGACTGTGATGCCCTGAAAAGGACATGCCGTTAACGTTTTAAACTTATTCTTTGACTGATTATGTAGTAAGAAAAACCTACACTTACTGAATAAATGTGGCACGACCTTTGGAGAACGACGTGTTCAACCCCAAATTGGTTTTTTAGGCAAATTTACGTTCAATAGTTTACTATTGCTTTCTGAACGAGAAGCCAACGTTTAAATCCAACCCACCTGTGTAGGGAACGAAGCCACTACTCACCATTAGGGCACAGGAAGTTTAAGAGTGTGAGCTCTTATCCTTTCGAACAAGCTGACATTATGCGTACTGAATACATAACGACAATACTTTCTGATTTCTTCAATAGAGCATGTGATAAATTAGATCGCTGTCACCTTATAGGCCGGTCTCCGTGGCGAAGGTGTTATGGACGCGGTTCGTAATCCCGCATACCCGAGTTCGAAACACAGCTGCGCGCGATTTGGCAACAGACCGCGATCCCCTGGCTGTTTAAGAAATGGTATGCGTGCCGTTCGTTCAGAAAACAATGGATAACTAATGAACGTAAACTTGGCAAGACATCAACAACAGCAAAACATACTGGTGTTGACTGCAAACGTCCTGTAAAGGTTATTCAACTAACTTTATGTCACCGTATAGTTTAAAATGCTAATATATTTGGTCTAGAATTAAACAAGTAAATAATAACTGTAGTCGCCATATAGTGTTCAATGATGAATTATTGGATACACAAGCAGATTAATACATAATATATGTTTAGTTTGATTGTACTCACCCTTCAACGTACAATGATGATTTATAAGATACACAATTAGACAGATAAACAACAAGTGTTTGATTGCACTCACTCTTTAATATACAATAATGCGTTATTGCCTACACAATTAGAGAAATAAATAACAAGTATTTGATTGTACTCACCGTTCAACGTATAGTGTTGATGTACTGGGTACACAATCGGACACATAAATATCAAGTCATTGATTATACTCACCCTTCAACTAACAATGATGATTTATTGGATACACAATTGGTACTGGGTACACAATCGGACACGTAAATAACAAGTCATTGATTATACTCACCCTTCAACTAACAATGATGATTTATTGGATACACAATTGGTACTGGGTACACAATCGGACACGTAAATAACAAGTCATTGATTATACTCACCCTTCAACTAACAATGATAACTTATTGGATACACAATTAGACAGATAAATAACAATAGTTTGATTGTACTCACCGTTCAATGTACAGTGTTGATGTACTGGGTACACAATCAGACAAATAAATAACAAGGTCTGTAATTGTACTCATCTTCAAATGATGATTTTCTATGTGTAGTGTGAATTGAACAGGTCTCCCAGGTCAAGGTGTTAGCGACATTGTTCGTAATCCCGTAAACCACGTGGAGAAAACAGCAGCTGCGAGAATCGGCAGCGGTTCGCGCCACGCTGGTAACTTACAGGGGTATGTGAGCCGGTCGTTCAGAAAGCAATGGCAAACTACTGAGCGTAATCTTGCCTAGTACATCAACAGCAATTGAAAATTGCTGGTGTTGACTGCAACGTCCTGTAAGTTATATACAGCATAAACAAAGTATAGATCAATCAAATAATACATGTCTGATTGTAGTCACCTTTCAGCGTACGATGCCGAATTATAGGGTGTTGGGTGGTTGCTGTCTTAGTAACGCCTCTGAATACTGACATTTAAGTACACATCATTCTCGTTTCACCCGTCTAAACCCTGATAATAACCTGCATCTGTAGGAGTGATTGGGTGTTAGAGATTGTTCTTCCTGTAAGGTACCACAAAGCGCCTCCGCGTGGACTGTGTTGCGGGGTTATCTTTCACCACTTCTAGCCCAGAAACCAACTGGCGGTGCAAGACCGATATTGGAATTTATCAGTTACAAACTGACATATTAGGGTATAACCTGGTCGTGATTTAGAGCAGTGCACATGGACTAGGTGGGATGAGGCTTAGGATGGTGATGTTTCCTCCGCAGGTTGCACTTATTTCATTGTAAACAGTCTCCGAGACGATATCCATCGTGAAATTAATGGGTCTATACAAAGACAAGCAATTAAAGAATAGATTCGTCGTCACAGTTAAAAATACATTGTTTACTTGCCTTTTATAGAATGAAGTTAGTCGTTATTCGCGGTTTGAAATTCACGGCAAAGAGTCCCATATTGCTCCGTTCCTATGCCATGGAACATCACACAAAATCCTCCTAACTGTCTCATGTACAAAGTGGAACATATAGCAGTCCCGACAAACCAACAGCACGAACAGGCAAGAATGTATTAGGCCGCTGCCTAACAGTGCTAACAGTCTGCCATTAAAATTACAGTGCAGCGTCGATGGAAAAGGCAGACACTAGAAAACCAGCAAGTGCACACACATTACTGTATAGACAACATTAGCTAGTTCAGTAACGGAGGTGCGCCATTTTTGTGAACATGCAGTTTACAATACATTCAACCACCAACAGCTGTAAAATCAATCCATATAAAATCCACAGCTCACAGTGTGGATCCACGGACTTAACTCAGTAGCTGAGCGACGGAACCAAATAAAGTATGTCATGTAGATAATTGTCTGATCATTGTCGCCGTTCTTTATTCGATGCCGATTTTCTCCATTTAGAATGGGACAAGTAGTTTGATTGTCTAACTATGTTTATCGTTCAGCGTGTGATAAGCAGTTTTTTTTTCATTACAATGAAAGAAGGCGTAGATGAAAATATGACTCTAAAATGTACTGGAGTTTGAGGCAATGAATGAATCACACACACACACACACACACGCGCACTCACGCACGCACGCACGCACGCACGCTAGCACGCACGCACACATACACACACACACACACAAGCGAGAAGTAGATTACGTGGTAGAACACGATTACAAGATACAAGAAACAAAATGGACGTTGGGCCTAAATCCTTCGTCAGTACAGAACAAACAAACACAAACCGAAACAACTACATGAAAAACACTACATGAAAATACAAAGGAGTACTGACGCCTGATTTTATGATTTTAAAGGAATATCTTAAATGCATCGCCTTTCCGTAGACATGGGGAAAAAAAACACACCAGGACTGGACAATACAATTATTTAAGAATGAAACACCAGTGGGGAATCTGGTATTTATATCATTATAAATCTCTTAAATAATGTAAACAACAAAAGCAAATCCCTAAAGGTTTATTAACACAATTTATTATTGCAATTTCAAAGAACTCCAGATGCATAGATTGTAAATTATTAAGAATCCTGAAAAGATTATTTTGCAAAATACGATATGAAATAGGAGATCAACAATGCGAATTCATTCATACATTCTCAAAATTCTAATTAAGAGCCGTTTCAATGCAGGTGATATGTTCTTTATAGATATTTCCAAAGCATGACATAAAGAACATCTTACATAAATAATTAGTCTGCTTTAGGCTATAAATACAGATCTACATACCGTATTTATTTCTTCTTCTTTCTTACAGTCCATGCCGTGCTGCGTTGGCTATCATGTCTGTCTTACATCTTATGTCTCTTGTGCAGCCAATCATTTCTGATACTGATGTTCTTCAATGCCAAGATGTCAAACTGTCCAGCATCTTCTCCACTGGTCTTCCTCTGCTTCTTCTCCCCTCTAAGTTTCCCGTTGTGACAACATACTCCAGCTTCTTCCTTTCTCATGACAAGCTTAAAGAATGTGGACTGACTTCTTTAGATTAGAGTAACCAGTTCTCTTTATGAGCTAATATCTTTCAAGAGATTGCCATTGCTCATTCAATCCACCCATGGCGTTTTCACCGTTCTTCTGTACAAACACATCTCCGCAGCTTCTACACAGTTTCTCACTTGTCTACTAATTATCCATGATTGTCTTCGGTACATCAAGATTGACCCAATATAGCTCTTAAGTACGTTTTTTCTCAATGCGCTTGACAAATAAATTGCAGAGGAATCTTCTTCATCTAAATAAGACATAAAAAATGTTTTGCATATCCTTTACAGGACATCGCTGCAAACATTAGCATTTTTCAGCTGATTGTTGATTTCTTGACAAGATTACGCTCAGTAGTTTGCCATTGCTTTCTGAGCGACCGGCTCCATACTCTCATAAGTCACTGGCGTGACTCGAATCGCTTCCATTTCTCGTGCGCTCACGTCAACCACGAGAGTATTCGGGGTTACGGTGAAAGCTGCTAACTCCTCGACCAGGGAGACCGGCATACAAGATATAATATTTTATAAATTACAGAGACATCATCTATATTTACAGGCCACAATACTGGTCCACTTATGCTAATAAACCAAATCTTCAAGCTGGGTTACGTTCACTTACCGTCTATTGTTTCCCGTTATATATGTATCTCTGTGCAGTGTTGCGTTCACTCACCGTTTATTGTTTACCATTACAGATGTACCTCAAGGCAGTGTTGCGTTCAGTTACCGCTTATTGTTTCTCTTTATAGATTTACCTCATGGCAGTGTTGTGTTCACTCACCGTTTTTTGTTTCCCGTTATAGATGTACCTCAAGGAGTATTACTTTCACTCACCGTTTAATGTTTACCATTATAGATGTACCTCACGGCAGTGTTGCGTTCAGTCACCGCCTATTGTTTCACTTTATAGATGTACCTGAAGGCAGTGTTGCGTTCACTCACCGTCTATTGTTTCCCGTTATAGATGAACCTCAAGGCAGTGTTACGTTCACTCACCGTCTATTGTTTCCCCTTATAGATGTACCTCAAGGCAGTGTTGTGTTCACTCACCGCCTATTGTTTCCCGTTATAGATGTACCTCAAGGCAGTGTTACGTTCACTAACCGTCTATTGTTTCCCGTTATAGAGTTACCTCAAGGCAGTGTTACGTTTACGCACATACGTAACCTTTTTTCTTAGATTTAAATTCTCCTCAAGATGCGATATGTTTAGTTGCTGACTACATGGCTCTGAAAGAGGTGGTAGCGTTGTGATTAGCACATTCGCCTGTCAGTTCGGTGGTCATGAGTTCGAATTCGCATCGACCTGGCCTTTTAAAATGTACCTGGGCTCCCGGGTCGACCCTGACTAAAATGTGTACCTGGAAATGATTTGGGATGTAAAGGACGCCGCGTATTATCGCTCACACTAACTCTCAAGCGCTAGTTTGCTTATAAAAGTATGGTGCAAGCATCAATGCTCAAAACGTCCCAAGTCATGCAGCACACTTGCACCCTGGATCTGTAGCATTATGAGCATTTCGTTTTAAAATCTGACATTGCCGTTCACGGCTACCCAGCGTACAATGGGCACCAGGAAATATTATGGAAAGTAAAGGCTGCGGGATTGATATCGGTCACACTACACATAGAGTGCTGATTAGTGTATACAGATAAGAGGCTAGCATTATATACCCGATACACTTCAAGGCATCACAAAGTGTCCTCTAGTTTACTTTACAGATAATGTTCTCTGTGGTCAGACAGTCCGTGTGAGATTGACCATATTTGACTCACTTTAGAGGGAAAGGCGAGTATAGCACTAGAGACACACGACGTCATGGAAATCAACATCATCATCATCATCATCATCATCATCATCATCATCATCATCATCATCCATCATCATCATCCATCATCATCATCATCATCATTTCATCATCATCATCATCATCATCATCATCATCATCATCATCATCATCATCATCATCCATCATCATCCATCATTATCCATCATCATCCATCATCATCCATCATCATCCATCATCACCATCCATCATCATCATCATCATCATTTCATCATCATCATCATCATCATCATCATCATCATCATCATCATCATCATCATCATCACCATCATCATCACCATCATCATCATCATCATCATCATCATCATCATCATCATCATCATCATAAAGCGCCGTGGGGAGGAACAACTTGTGCTCCGGGAAATGGCGTCCTTATATTTTACCTATGTTTTTTTTGCATATCCTGTTACAGGACATTGCAGTCAACAGCAGCATTTGTTCAGCTGCTGTAGATGTCTTGGGCAAGTTTTACGTTCTGTAGTTTGCCATTGCTTACTGAACGACCGGCTCACATACTCCAATAAGTAACGATCGCGATGCGATCCGCTACAGAATCTCATGCATCTGCCTTTCCTACGGGAAAGGCATCTGCCTGTATACGGGATTACGAACAACGTCCTTGACGCCTATGTCAGGGAGACCGACATTTTACCTATTATACTTTTATAATTCTATAAGGTGTTTTGGTAGAGACAAGAACACAGACTTGTTCCACGACTCTGGTGATCATGTGAAATGGTGAAACATAATCACGCCCAGATATCGGCATGGCATCTGATGTTGATGAGAAGATGCATTTTGTGTGTGTGTGTGCGTTTGTGTGTGTGTGTGTGTGTGTGTGTGTGTCTGTGTTTTAGTCGACTTATGATCTTTAACAGATACATCTGTAATCCATATATTCAAATACTCAACTCTAGCAGTCGGCTAAAGATAAAACCGACTGACCCAACCCCATACACGAGAGAACAGTGGAGTCAGCGTTTCCCAAGACGTCTTTTATCTTCCAATTACCACGACATAGATTAAGGACAGAGAACAAGCGCAGAACAGGTCAAACAAAAACAGCATTTCAGAAAATTAAAATAATCTTATACATTAAACAGCTGTCAGTGAATGTCAGAGAGTAATGAAATGTTTTGCTGGATGGCAGTCAGTGTAAACTAACACATTAACAAGATCTTGGAAATAACGCTATCAGCGAACCGGAAGTTTAAGAGTGAGTGCGCTTATTCTTTCGACCATGTTGTTATCTCGCGCTTGATTAGGAAGTTGATATTCTAATTGCTTGCCAGTCGTTTTCTTTAGAAAAGTCTTTTAATTGTAATCTTTTTTTCCGGACTATAAGGCTTGGCGATACTGGGTTTAAAATGTGCTTACGTCAAAGTTATGTGTTTGAATTATGGTGAACTGTATAAACTTGCCTGTACAGGGAATGAAAGCTAGTAGACGGCCACATTCGACTTTATTAACACTAACAGTAAGTGAAAGAAAAAGTGTGAAATAAGAAGTAATTTTCTTTGTCAACATCAGGCAGTTGGTCGCAATCGCGTCACTCCAGTTCTGTCTGCCATGTAATCCTCTTCTTCTTTTCTTCGTTCGATCGCTAGATATGTGTCTATAACTGTAATGTTGCCTCTTGTATGAATTTAACTGTCTTTGTTTAATTCACTCAGTTGTCTATATATTTTATCTTCCACTGTTGTTTCTCTAGGGAAGAAGGTTTGCCTAGACGTGACATAATTTGGGCAGTCTTGGAGTATGTGATCTGCTGTCTGCGGAGCCAATCCACGTGTACAAATGGTGAATTCGCCCATCTTAAATTGTGTGTACACCTGGTTGCGTAATCTAGTGTGTTTTGTCAGTTAATAGTTTAAGAAAGTTTGATATTGCTTTCACTATTATTTTTAGATAGCTGTTAATGATTTTTAATAATATCTTTCTTTGTCTTTCTCTGCCCCTCTCTTGCTTATGTTTTTACCACAAGGCAGTTTCAACATTGTCCTTACTGCCTACAGTACATATTGGTGTAGGACAAGTGGGTCTTGAGCCTGCGGAATTAAGATCACCTTATTAGTACAGTAGCCGCGAACTGCGCAGAGCAAGGTTTTCTTTTTACCATGGTCAGAAAAAAAAACCCATCACCTTATCAAGGATTCGAACCCGCCTTACCAGAATGGGTACCCGGCGATCTAGCAACTCGACCAGACGCTCACAATCCACATGAAACTAATTTCCTTATTCCATCTCGTCTGTTGATATCCGCCATATACTGCGTAAGTGTGTTTTTATAAACATCATCATCATCATCATCATCATCATCATCATCATCATCATCATCATCATCATCACGTGCTCTGCCAGCTGGAGTAATCGTTTAATTCTCTCCACGGATCGCGATCTTTGGTGTTCTGAATCAACTCTGCTGATTATAAGTCTCTATGACACTGTCTCAGTCTATCCAGCATAAATTATCTTGGCCTGATTCTACCTCTCTTCCTCTTGATCTGTGCAGCTGTCGTATAGGTGTGATAAATTACCGAATAAGAAATGCACCTGTGGAATCGCAGTGTTTGTGTGAGTCTCTGTCCGTGATATTCACAACAATCTACACAACATTCTACTCAACACTCTACACAACAATCTACACAGCACTCTACACAATACTCCACACAACGGTCTACACAACAATCTACTCAACAATTTACACAAAAATCTACACAACAATCTACACAACAATCTACACAACAATCTACTCAACAATTTACACAATAATCTACACAACAATCTACACAACAATCACATCTCCGACTGTCTACATTTTCCCAGTACTTTCATTACTCAGGGTCCAGGGTTCGCATCCAAAAAAGAATAACAAACCACACACATTCCATTAAGTGGTATTAGAAGCAACATAATTACCGGAATGAAGAAAAAGACACTGATTGCTTATGCCACCCTCTTGGAAAACTAATGACTTGTTCCCAAAAATTCCCCTTGAAACTACCAATCTACTTCACTAAAACAAACTTTGTTTGAACGACTGACAAGAGTGTTATTTTAGTCAAGCGTCTACCTTAAAGTCTTCAGCATTAATTGTATACGTTTCTGAAACCCAGATAAGAGTACATTGGAAAAAAAAAAAAATAAAGTCACGTAAAAATAGCAACGTGATTTGATTTATTTTAACTACTTTTAGAAAAAGATCAAAATGCCCTTTTAATTTTGACTTTTGTTTTTCTATAACATGTCCGGTTTATATAGGTCGCAGAGAGGCCAGGACAAATGTCTCGGCAGTCAGTCTACAGCAGTGGCTCTAAACCGGTGGGGAATCCCCCGGTGGTTAGGGTTTAGGGAGGGGGGGGGAGGATTAAGATTATTTAAAGATCGCGTTAATACAAGAACCGATTACTAGATATTGTCTGTCCCTCTTGACTTTACGATTCTGTACTTCTCGCGCTTCTGAAATTCGTTTTATAACGTAAGTAGACCCGGAAATCACGTTTTATGTAGACCTCTAGACTTGTTCAGTACGTTTTATTAAATTTAGCTTCCATTTTTATGTATACTGTGTTTAAAAAAAAGGGGGGGGGGGATTTATAGGGAGGAAATACGAAAGGGGGGAATGATATTGTGAACATATGGTGAAGGGGCGCATGGACCAAAAAAGGTTGAGAGCCACCGGGCTGCAGTGCGTAGTGCCCGTCACTATTGGATATTGTGTCGATATTTTATGCAGTTCTTTGTGGCGTATTGTTATTCTTCTGTGCTTTTCCTCAATCTTAATTTGATAACTTCTACCACATTCGTTCATATTACCCCCCCCCCCCTCTCTCTCTCTCTCTCTCTCTCTCTCTCTCTCTCTCTCTCTCTCTCTCTCTCTCTCTCTCTCTCTCGTACACAAATGTGTGAAGAAAGACAAACGCACACAAATATTTGCGCTTTTCCTTAATCTTTATTTGATAGCTTCTACCAGACATTCATATCCTCCTCTCCCTCCCTCCCTATCTCTCTCTCTCTCCCTCTCTCTCTCTCTCTCTCTCTCTCTCTCTCTCTCTCTCTCTCTCTCTCACACACACACACACACACACACACACACACACACGTACACACATGTGTGCAGAAAGCAACACTCAAACATCAGCACTATTGCTGCGTTACCATAATTGAAAAATCTCCACTCTGGTTGTGTTGAGAATTTAATGCAGAGGTGGGGAACCTGTTTTCTGCCAAGGGTCATTTGGATATTTATAATATAATTCGCAGGCCATACAAAATTATCAGTTACAAAATTAGCCTACTATATTTGGTCAAACATGCAATTAACTCTATGATGGCTGCAGTTGCTTCTCTTTGGTGAGATGTGTCATGTTAGCTGGTATTGATGATGTTGCTAATCGCAACTAAGTTTGCGTTGGTTATTCTGGTATTGATGATGTTACTAATCGGAACTAAATTTCTAAGTATGGGTTAGTTAGTCTAGTATTGATGATGTTGCTACTCACAACTGTGTTTCTAAGTGAGCGTTGGTTAGTCTAGTATTGACGATGTTGGCAATCGCAACTATATTTCTAGGGCTGCGTTAGTTTGTCTGGTATAGATGATGTTGCAAATCCCAATTATATTTCTAAGTTTGCGTTGGTTAGTCTAGAGAGCAGTCGACTCTTCGTGATGGTTAGTTATGAACAGAACTGCTAGCAGCAGTAATTTGTTCTGAGCACAGATTAATATTTCAATGCAGCTATTCTCAAAGTATGCAACGTGTACAGAACTCATTCATTTGGAGGTTGTTGTACCGTCCTTACCTTCAGCTCACCATCGCTTTGCAGCTGAGTGACTCCGTGTTTTAGGCCTAGATCTATATTTTGTTTAAAGTAATTAAAAACATGCAACTCAAAACCGATAAATCAATGCACGGAAACATGAAACAAATCTCCCATTTTGCAGATCAATGAAATGAGTTGATCTTTCATACATCCGCTCCGGAAGATAAACATCCACCAGTTACATAAACTAACAGTTATCGGTTTAGGCTCTCTGATTCATCTGATCTATATTCCAATAGTTGCTTGTCGATATATTGTGTAGCGCAGGTGTATACATTAGCAATTTATGGCAACCTGTTTACCCACCTCAACACCAATGTAGAATAAACAAAGACCTTTGATACTCCTTCGGGCGTGTTCAGCCTATGGTGCTAGTCACACGTTTTATAAAGCATTCGGAGATCGATTTGTGATCTTGCAAATATCGTCTCCATTACCCAGAACATTCTTCGACAGCTATTCAAATCTGGGGCTACTTGGAAGCCCAGATATCGATGAGGATTCTAACACATGATCATCGGTCCGGAAGGCAAGTGTGCTAACACTCCGCTACCAATTACTTGTAGTGT
This sequence comes from Cepaea nemoralis, assembly GCA_014155875.1. Taxonomy (NCBI): domain Eukaryota; kingdom Metazoa; phylum Mollusca; class Gastropoda; order Stylommatophora; family Helicidae; genus Cepaea; species Cepaea nemoralis. Next base: position 97,158 of record JACEFZ010016455.1, on the reverse strand, counting down.
TGTACGGGGATCACTAAATTTAACATTTAGTGACAACTTGCAAACACAGCGAAGGAGTTACGGACGCAATTCGTAATCCCACATACCGCGTTCGAAACACAATTGCGAGCGATTTGGCAGCAGACCGCCTTGCGTTATTTTTCACAGAATAGTATGAGTGTCGGTTGTTCAGAAAGCAAGGGAAAAACACTGAACCTAAAATTGCCAAGAAAGCACAGACAGCCAGAAAATGGCGGGGTTGACTGCGACGTCCTGTAAAGGATATGCAACTAACTTATTTTGTTGTTGTTGGAAACTTGGTTAAATAATAAAATAAATATTCATGGCAAAGAGGTAAATACCTGCATGGCGTGGACACAGGGCAAAACAGACCTGAAACGAAAATGGTTATCGAGTTAGATGGCAAGCCATGATCGTCTCCGCTTACAGACAAGGCACACGATGGTGATATAAAACAAAGAATAAAAATTTAAAAAACGAGCCAACTAACCAACCAATATGCTCAAAGTTTTGTATGCGTTTGTTGTCATGTTTCTTGTCATATTTTCTCGCAGTTTGCTCGCAGTGTTGTATGCGTTTGTTGTCATGTTTGTTGTCATATTTTCTCGCAGTGTTGTATGCGTTTGTTGTCATGTTTGTATACAGCTTTCTTTCAAGCAATGTTTCAGTCATTGCCGATGCACCTGTTTCTTCATGTGACGATATTAAGTTTTGAAACGTATTTTATCTGGACATTCTCATATCTTGAGTCTCCTCTAACATTGTTGTTTTCATAGCATTTTCTAAAATACTCGTTCTAATGAGATTTCTGAAGAATGTGGATTTATCTCCTTGTGGCCACAAATAATCTTTTATCTTAATGATATGTTTTTGTTTTTTTTCTTTTCCGGGACATTTTCATTACTCTTTATTTACCTGTCCAAAATGTATCCAACTATCTTCTATAGGTCACCATCCTAGACTCCCCCAAGTAATGTTGAGACTGGAAGCTGGATCGGATGTGATATTAGACTGGGGTGTGAGGACAAGCGATTGTAGGATACTTTATTACATCACATCTGGAGAGTAGGAGCAGGTGTTGGATATTTTATTACATCACATGTGGAGAGTAGGAGCAGGTGTTGGATATTTTATTACATCACATGTGGAGAGTAGGAGCAGGTGTTGGATATAGTATTACATCACATGTGGAGAGTGGGAGCAGGTATTGGATATTTTATTACATCACATGTGGAGAGTAGGAGCAGGTGTTGGATATTTTATTACATCACATGTGGAGAGTGGGAGCAGGTGTTGGATATAGTATTACATCACATGTGGAGAGTGGGAGCAGGTATTGGATATTTTATTACATCACATGTGGAGAGTGGGAGCAGGTGTTGGATATAGTATTACATCACATGTGGAGAGTGGGAGCAGGTGTTGGATATTTTATTACATCATATGTGGAGAGTGGGAGCAGGTGTTGGATATTTTATTATATCACATTTTGAGATTAGGAGCAAATTATGAGATAATATGTTATTACATTAGAGTATACGAATACATCTATTTTAGGATATTTTATTAATATACAGTGTGAGGACACATATATTGTAGGATATATTATTACATACACGTATGATGATACAGCTATTGTAGAATATGTTGTTTTTTTTAAATTGCATGTTGAGCATAAACCATATATATATAAGCTATAAGAATTGATAATGAAGCAGGTCAATATCAGCCTATTAAGAGAGTTGTGAGACAAGGATGTGTAATGTCTCCAGATCTTTTTTCCATGTACAGTGAAAATATTTTCAGAAATATAGAAGATATGGAAGAAATAAACATTGGGGGACGATACATCAACAACATTAGATATGCAGACGATACACTCTTGATTGCAGACAATGAACAGGACCTGCAAAATTTAGAAGATGCGGTTGTTGCACACAGTGAACAACTAGGGTTAGAATTGAATTGTAAGAAGACACAGATTATGGTCGTGACTAGGAAGGAAGAAATACCACATATAATATATTAGGGACGTTCATTTGAAACCCGTTCCAATGGCTTTATTACAAAAGCATGAAAGAAACATTAACAGGTGTGGTATAATTAAACAAAGCATTAATTTTGAATCAATTATGCGCAATGGGTTGATCAGAAGAAGTTGCCGTAGGCATTCAGGCAAGCATTCCATTCCTTAGGTAGGCGCCGAATGCTGTCCGCAAAAAAGGATTGTGGTTGCTCAATGAACCAAGTGTTTACCGCGTTCATTACGTCTGCATCTGTGTGAAATCGTTGCCCCTTGAGAGCTTTATTTTTAGAGGTCCGAACAAATGAAAATAACATGGTGACACATCAGGACTATAGGTTGGATGTTGCAGAATTTCCCACTTTTTCCTTGCTAATGCTTCCTGCGCAATCTTTGCGACATGCGGACGAGCATTATCTTGCAACAAAATCACACCGCGAGAAAGCATGCCGGTGGTTTATTCATTATGGCATTTTGAAGCTTGTCTTGTGTTTGCAAGTAGTGGGTAAAGTTGATGCTGACACTAGGTTCTTTAAAGTCGGCCAACCATAGACCTTCATGGTCAAATAATGCGCTCAGCATAACCATACCAGCGGAAAAAATGTAACTTGAATGTTTTGGCGTTTGGTGATCCATCATGCTTCCGTTGCATGCTGTCTCTTTTGCTGCTCGGCTCAAAGTGGTGACACCATGATTCATTGCCTGCCACTATGCGGAAGAGAAATGCTTCACCCTCCACTCTGTACCGCAGCAAATGATTCAAACACCATCCCGTGCGTTCCTCCTTTTGGTGGTCGGTCAACATCCGTGGTACCCACTGTGAACACACCTTCCGGTATTGTAGTTTCTTACCCACGACCATTTGAATTGTCCCAGTTGACACATCAAATTCTTTCACTAGCGAACGTTTGCATCGACAACGGTTCATCTGTAGTGCTGCATCAATTTTGGCGATGGTTTTGTTTCCTTCTGTTTCAGCAATGTGTGCTTGACCCTGATCTCTCGTGAACTGACGAACTCTCCGTTCCGAAACAATCGTGCCTAGTCTATCACTGTTGTCTTCGACACACATTTGTTACCGTATGCTACCTGCATTCTTCGATGAATGTCCACTGGTCGATATGCTTCAAATGAAAGAAACTGAATCACCGCTCTTTGAGCTTCTTTGGGTGGATTTTGGATCAACCCGGCCAGTTTCTCAATGGTCAGAAACATAACCTATGCATCATGGGACGATAAGCACGTGCTCTTTTATTCATTGGTCAGTACTTATCACATGAAAATGACATGATCATGTACAACGTACGCAATTACGCGCGGTGCGGCACGAACGGAGTTCAAACGAACTCCCCTTATATATATATATATATATATATATATATATATATATATATATATATATATATATATATATATATATATGTGTGTGTGTGTGTGTGTGTGTGTGTGTGTGTGTGTGTGTGTGACTCATACTCTCAACTATTCCTTTCGCAAACTTCGGTTAAAAACAAATAAAGTTATATCATGTTGAAAAATGTGTAATAATATGTTTATCTAGATTGCCTGAATTAAGCCATGTAGTTTAAATTACGCACAGTGTGTATTCGTTACTTCCCCGCATGATGTCAATTTACTGAGTTTATTGCATTTTACGGCAAAACTGATAAACAGAACACGAGTAGAATTTCTCTGAATACTTCTTGCATTCTGTATCTCGTACATTAAGGTAGCACTAACTTATCGTCTTAACACTAAGGTCTCAAGTTAATTGTATCCTCTTTACATGATGTTGCACTCAACCCATGATTTATTTGCTGCTAGGCAATGTTACGTTCAGTAGTTGATCATGGCTTTCTGAACGGCTGTATCATTGCGAAAATCAGCGCAAAACTATCTGCTTATAAATTGTCTGCTGTTGACTTCGAATCCGGTATGTTGATATCTTGAAATTACGATCACTACCACAGAACAACCTATGGTTGTCGAAATGCTTGTTGCTAGAATTCAATTTTACCATAGTGTCAGCCTCAACATATGTAGTAAATGTACCACTATGTAGTTCACTGCGTTGTAACACAGATTGTATATATATATATATATATATATATATATATATATATATATATATATATATATATATATATATATATATATATATATATATATACACACACACACACACACACACACACACACACACACACACAGAGAAAGTTATGACCGCTAAAACTACCTGTTTCAAAATATGTTGACGACGGAGCAAAGGCTTGCGAATTGTCTCAAGTGTGGTTACTATATCTGGCATTGAGGTCTGTTACCGCGAATATAGAAGATTTCTCGTTTCGCACAAATGTAATAACACACGACGGCAGAAAAATGCAAGAACATTGGAGCTTGGGTTTATTATCTCTAAGACGGGCAAGAAAGAACAACTGAATAGCAAATCCATGTTAGAACTTATAATACAGAGAAGAGGGCAAAAGGACAACAAAGGAAACAATGAGGAGAGAAGTAAATCGGCAAGTAAGGGAACTTATACACCTTTAGGAGCGTGGAGTATATGGTACTAAACCCATGTTGTATAAACCAATGGGGGTTCAGTTTCTGATATGGTCAGTATCACGATTGACGTCGGTACGTTCTAAGACATTTAATGCAACCCACTTTAAGTTCGGTAGAAATGGGACCCCAGATAAACTTTTTAAATGTCAAGTATATGCCAATACGGATCTAACCTATGACCGCTGGAACGGCAGACGAGTGTCTGGCCACAACACCACCGCCCAGAGTCTAGCTACTACACCAACATCCCGAGTGTAGCCACTGCACCATGATCCGAGTCTAGCCACTGCACCATGATTCGAGTCTAGCTACTACACCACCGTCCCGAGTCTATTCACTACACCATGATCCGAGTCTAGCCACTGCACCATGATTCGAGTCTAGCTACTACACCACCGTCCCGAGTCTATTCACTACACCATGATCCGAGTCTAGCCACTGCACCATGATTCGAGTCTAGCTACTACACCACCGTCCCGAGTCTATTCACTACACCATGATCCGAGTCTAGCCACTGCACCATGATTCGAGTCTAGCTACTACACCACCGTCCCGAGTGTAGCCACTGCACCATGATTCGAGTCTAGCTACTACACCACCGCCCAGAGTCTAGCTACTACACCAACATCCCGAGTCTATTCACTACACCATGATCCGAGTCTAGCCACTGCACCATGATTCGAGTCTATCTACTACACCACCGTCCCGAGTCTATTCACTACACCATGATCCGAGTCTAGCCACTGCACCATGATTCGAGTCTAGCTACTACACCACCGTCCCTAGTCTATTCACTACACCATGATCCGAGTCTAGCCACTGCACCATGATTCGAGTCTAGCTACTACACCACCGTCCCGAGTGTAGCCACTGCACCATGATTCGAGTCTAGCTACTACACCACCGCCCAGAGTCTAGCTACTACACCACCGTCCCGAGTCTATTCACTACACCATGATCCGAGTGTAGCCACTGCACCATGATTCGAGTCTAGCTACTACACCAAAATCCCGAGTCTATTCACTACACCATGATTCGAGTCTAGCCACTGCACCATGATTCGAGTCTAGCCACTGCACCATGATTCGAGTCTAGCCACTGCACCATGATTCGAGTCTAGCCACTGCACCATGATTCGAGTCTAGCTACTACACCAAAATCCCGAGTCTATTCACTACACCATGATTCGAGTCTAGCCACTGCACCATGATTCGAGTCTAGCCACTACACCATGATGCGAGTCTATCCACTACACCATGATCCGAGTCTATCCCCTACACCATGATCCGAGTCTAGCCACTACAACACCGCACAGAGTTTAGTCACTACACAATGATCCGAGTCTAGCCACTACACTACAGCTCCGAGTCTAGCCACTATACCACCGCACCGAGTCTAGCCACCACACCATCGCCTTAGTTGAGCCACCACACCACCGCCCTAGTCTAGTCACCATACCACCTTCCTAGTTTAGCCACTACACCACCACCATAGTCTAGCTACTATACCACAGCCCTAGTCTAGCCACTATACCATAGCCCTAGTCTAGCCACTACACCACAGCCCTAGTCTAGCCACTATACCACAGCCGTAGTCTAGCCACTATACCATAGCCCTAGTCTAGCCACTATACCACAGCCCTAGTCTAGTCACTACACCACAGCCCTAGTTTAGCCACTATACCACAGCCCTAGTCTAGCCACTACACCGCCGCCCCGAGTCTAGCCACTATACCACAACCCTAGTCTAGCCACTATACCACAGCCCTAGTCTAGAGACTATACCACAGCCCTAGTCTAGAGACTATACCACAGCCCTAGTCTAGTCACTACACCACAGCCCTAGTTTAGCCACTATACCACAGCCCTAGTCTAGCCACTACACCGCCGCCCCGAGTCTAGCCACTATACCACAGCCCTAGTCTAGCTACTATACCACAGCCCTAGTCTAGCCACTACATCACAGCCCTAGTCTAGCCCTTATACCACAGCCCTAGTCTAGCCCTTATACCACAGCCCTAGTCTAGCCACTATACTACAGCCCTAGTCTAGCCACTATACCACAGCCCTAGTCTAGAGACTATACCACAGCCCTAGTCTAGCCACTATACCACAGCCCTAGTCTAGAGACTATACCACAGCCCTAGTCTAGTCACTACACCACAGCGCTAGTCTAGCCACTATACCACAGCCCTAGTCTAGCCACTATACCACAGCCCTAGTCTAGCCAGCATACCACAACCCTAGTCTAGCCACTATACCATAGCCCTAGTCTAGCCACTGTACCACAGCCCTAGTCTAGCCACTATACCACAGCCCTAGTCTAGCCACTATACCACAGCCCTAGTCTAGCCACTATACCACAGCCATAGTCTAGCCACTATACCATAGCCCTAGTCTAGCCACTATACCACAGCCCTAGTCTAGCCACTACACCACAGCCCTAGTCTAGCCACTATACCACAGCCCTAGTCTAGCCACTATACCACAGCCCTAGTCTAGAGACTATACCACAGCCTAGTCTAGCCACTATACCACAGCCCTAGTCTAGAGACTATACCACAGCCCTAGTATAGTCACTACCCACAGCCCTAGTCTAGCCACTATACCACAGCCCTAGTCAAGCCACTATACCACAGCCCTAGTCTAGCCACTATACCACAGCCCTAGTCTAGCCACTATACCACAGCCCTAGTCTAGAGACTATACCACAGCCCTAGTCTAGTCACTATACCATAGTCCTAGACTAGTCACTATACCACAGCCCTAGTCTAGCCACTATACCACAGCCCTAGCCTAGAGACTATACCACAGCCCTAGTCTAGTCACTATACCACAGCCCTAGTCTAGAGACTATACCACAGCCCTAGTCTAGTCACTACACCACAGCCCTAGTCTAGCCACTATACCACAGCCCTAGTCAAGCAACTATACCACAGCCCTAGTCTAGCCACTATACCACAGCCCTAGTCTAGCCACTATACCACAGCCCTAGTCTAGAGACTATACCACAGCCCTAGTCTAGTCACTATACCACAGTCCTAGTCTAGTCACTATACCGCAGCCCTAGTCTAGCCACTATACCACAGCCCTAGCCTAGAGACTATACCACAGCCCTAGTCTAGTCACTATACCACAGCCCTAGTCTAGAGACTATACCACAGCCCTAGTCTAGTCACTATACCACAGCCCTAGTCTAGCCACTATACCACAGCCCTAGTCTAGTCACTATACCACAGCCCTAGTCTAGTCACTATACCACAGTCCTAGTCTAGAGACTATATCACAGCCCTAGTCTAGTCACTATACCACAGCCCTGGTCTAGAAACCATACCACAGCCCTAGTCTAGTCACTATACTACAGCCCTAGTCTAGAGACTATACCACAACCCTAGTCTAGCCACTATACCACAGCCCTAGTCTAGCCACTATACCACAGCCCTAGACTAGCCACTATACCACAGCCCTAGTCTAGAGACTATACCACAGCCCTAGTCTAGCCACTATACCACAGACCTAGTCTAGCTACTATACCACTGCCCTAGTCTAGAGACTATACCACAGCCCAAGTCTAGTCACTATACCACAGTCCTAGTCTAGAGACTATACCACAGCCCTAGTCTAGTCACTATACCACAGTCCTAGTCTAGAGACTATACCACAGCCCTAGTCTAGTCACTATACCACAGCCCTAGTCTAGAGACTATACCACAGCCCTAGTCTAGTCACTATCCACAGTCCTAGTCTAGAGACTATACCACAGCCCTAGTCTAGTCACTATACCACAGCCCTAGTCTAGAGACTATACCACAGCCCTAGTCTAGTCACTTTACCACAGCCCTAGTCTAGAGACTATACCACAGCCCTAGTCTAGTCACTATACCACAGTCCTAGTCTAGTCACTATACCACAGCCCTAGTCTAGCCACTATACCACAGCCCTAGTCTAGTCACTATACCACAGCCCTAGTCTAGTCACTATACCACAGCCCTAGTCTTGCCACTATCCACAGTCCTAGTCTAGAGACTATACCACAGCCCTAGTCTAGTCACTATACCACAGCCCTAGTCTAGCCACTATACCACAGCCCTAGTCTAGTCACTATACCACAGCCCTAGTCTAGTCACTATACCACAGCCCTAGTCTAGTCACTATACCACAGCCCTAGTCTAGAGACTATATCACAGCCCTAGTCTAGTCACTATACCACAGCCCTAGTCTAGCCGCTATACCACAGCCCTAGTCTAGTCACTATACCACAGTCCTAGTCTAGTCACTATACCACAGCCCTAGTCTAGCCACTATACCACAGCCCTAGTCTAGAGACTATACCACAGCCCTAGTCTTGCCACTATACCACAGCCCTAGTCTAGACACTATACCACAGCCCTAGTCTAGAGACTATACCACAGCCATAGTCTAGCCACTATACCACAGCCCTAGTCTAGAGACTATACCACAGCCATAGTCTAGCCACTATACCACAGCCCTAGTCTAACCACTACACCGCCGCCAATAGTCTAGCCACTATACCACAGCCCTAGTCTAGAGACTATACCACAACCCTAGTCTAGTCACTACACCACAGCCCTAGTCTAGTCACTATACCACAGCCCTAGTCTAGCCACTATACCACAGCCCTAGTCTAGAGACTATACCACAGCCCTAGTCTAGCCACTATACTACAGCCCTAGTCTAGAGACTATACCACAGCCCTAGTCTAGTCACTATACCGCCGCCACTAGTCTAGAGACTATACCACAGCCCTAGTCTAGCCACTACACCGCCGCCACTAGTCTAGTCACCACACCACCGCCCTAGTCTAGCCACTATACCACTGCCCTAGTCTAGCCATTATACCACAGCCCTAGTCTAGCTACTATACCACAGCCCTAGTATAGCCACTATACCACAGCCCTAGTCTAGCCACTATACCACAGCCCTAGTCTAGCCACTATATCACAGCCCTAGTCTAGCCACTATACCATAGCCCTAGTCTAGCCACTATACCACAGCCCTAGTCTAGCCACTATACCACAGCCCTAGTCTAGCCACTATACCACAGCCCTAGTCTAGCCACTATACCACAGCCCTAGTCTAGCCACTACACCGCCGCCACTAGTCTAGCCACTACACCGCCGCCCCGAGTCCAGCCACTACACCACCGCCCTAGTCTAGCCACTATAGCACAACCCTAGTCTAGCCACTATACCACAAGCCCTAGTCTAGCCACGATACCACAGCCCTAGTCTAGTCACTATACCACAGCCCTAGTCTAGCCCCTATACCACAGCCCTAGTCTAGCCACTATACCACAGCCCTAGTCTAGCCACTATACCACAGCCCTAGTCTAGCCACTATACCACAGCCCTAGTCTAGCCACTACACCACAGCCCTAGTCTAGCCACTACACCACAGCCCTAGTCTAGCCACCATACCACAGCCCAAGTCTAGCCACCATACCACAGCCCTAGTCTAGCCAGCATACCACAACCCGAGTCTAGCCACTATACCACAGCCCTAGTCTAGCCAGTATACCACAACCCGAGTCTAGCCACTACACAATAATCCGCCTCTAGCCACTACACCACCGCACCGAGTCTAGCCACTACACCACTGCACCGAGTCTAGCCACTACACCACCGCACCGAGTCTAGCCACTACACCACCGCACCGAGTCTAGCCACTACACCACCGCACCGAGTCTAGCCACTACACAATAATCCGCCTCTAGCCACTACACCACCGCACCGACTCTAGCCACTACACCACCGCACCGAGTCTAGCCACTACACCACCGCACCAAGTCTCGCCACTACACAACAATCCGCCTCTAGTCACTACACCACCACACCGAGTCTAGCCACTACACAATAATCCGCCTCTAGCCACTACACCACCGCACCAAGTCTAGCCACTAAAGCATAATCCGAGTCTAGCCACTACACCATGATCCGAGTCTAACCACTACACCACTACACCGAGTCTAACCACTACACCACCACACCGAGTCTAACCACTACACCACCGCACCGAGTCTAGCCACTTCACCTCTGTCCCTGGTGTTGTCAATACATTACCGCCCAATGTCTAGCCCCCCCCCCCCCCCTCTTTTTCACTAATCTAGCTAGTACACCGCCGCGGTTGAGGAGTCAAGAGAAGACATCAGACACAATTGAAAGGATCCTAAAAGAATATTAGGACATTCATAATATATGGAAATAGCACTAGAGTGATGAATAACAGAATACATATGTTAGAAACATACATGTAACAAAGAAATAACAACAACAACAACAACAGCAACAACAACAACAACAATAGCGACAACAAATCGTCAAGGCCAAAGTCTAGATTAAGTCCAGTGGGCAATAAACACTCAGAAATGAAATATCACGAAAAAAGGGATACCATTACTGTCGGGTATATGAAAGCGGCGGGGAACAAAGTGTGAAAGTCCATCACGAGTGGTGTTGCCCAACAGAAAATATACACGCTCTTAATACTCATAGTTTTTCTGTTCTATCTGTTCCAATCCAAACAGATTGTACTTCCTTTATTTATTTACTTATTGTTTTTTGCGCTCGCTCGCATTGAACTCAAGCGTAGTCCATAATACTATTTATAGTAGTGATGGACTGGATTTTGCGGTGGGTAATTGCTTTATATTTTGCAAGCAATGTCTTCTTTGAATTTCTTTCATCACATTTCTATCGCCTGTCAGCAGTAAACGTAGATATTCAAAATTTCTTAATTTCCGAAATTCCTCTCCATTGATAAATATATATACTGACCTATTTATTTTATCAATGGCATTATTTTTGTTATCATTACATTTTGATATAAATGATTTATTTCACTTTGATTTTGCACTGGCACATTTAGTTTCTTAAACATCATTTGTATTTTTACCATATTATATTTATTCATTCAGTAGCATGTCCTTTGCAGAACTTTTCCCCCATAACAATCTTCCCGAAAACCTCTCGATTATAAGCAAGATGTCTCGCGTCCGATACACCCATCTGGAGATCATCCGCCACATCCTGCACCCATCTTCTCTTTGGCCTTCCACTTCTTCTCTTCCCAGGCATATACCCCTCCATTATTGTCCTCTCCAAACTTTCGTGACGTTTCAAGTGACGAAAATAATTCAACTTTCTTTGTTTTATCGTCTTTAATAGCCAACCTTCTTCAATATTCAGCTCGTGAAGTATGGATTAATTTTTTTCTGTATTCAAAATATTCGCAGAACTCGTCTATAACATTTATATTCAAAGGCATTTATGTGCTGTTCAGCTTGTTTAGTGAGTGTCCAAGTCTCACAGGCATATGTTGCAATGGGAAAGATGCATGCTCTTAACATTCTAATGTTTGTAGTTCTATAGGGTGTATTTTTAATGACCGTGCAGCGTTTGAAAATGTTGCCGGTCCATGTTTCGTATTCACGCTCTGTAAAGTTCATGCAACATAATAGGTAAATACAAAGCTTGGACCAGCAATATTTTCAAACACTGCACAGTTATTAAAAATACACCCTGTCCCTCTTCACAATTTATTCAGTTGTTCTAGTCTTTGAAGAGCAATATATATTCGTCTTTTAACTTCTTGCATTGTTTCACCATTGTTGGTAATCAATGACCCAAGATATTCTAAATTTTCCACCACCTCCAATTTGTCCTCATTAACATATATTTCTTTCTCCATGGTAGTTTTATCTGTATGCATTGTCGTGAAATGCTGAATGTTAGTGATTCCCAGATCGACGACTGTATGCAGCGAATACCCAGGGAGTAGAAGGGTTAATGAAACAGAAGGATAAAACACAACGGATTGACCAGCGCATATGTATATAGGTCAAGTCGGGAGAGTCGACTACAACACAGGTAAACTGGCGAGTGGAAAAATTAGTTTGCTACAAAGACAGACAGTATCATGGACCAGCCTATTGCGTTCTGGAGGTAGGTTTGCGACTAAGACTGGACAGCAGAATGCGGTTTGGTTGTATTAAACAACGGAAAAGTTCGAGATCAGAAATTTTCCACTGACAAGGGATAATGAAGTCTGAATTTGCTTTGTCCAGCAATGTCAAGGATTATGCGACATAGACTGACCTATAAAGAGTAGCCACTTTCTTTGTCAGTTTAGTGTGTGTATTCCCAACTGGACGAGAAGATAGAATTATGTGTCCTGTAATGAAAAGAAATATCCTCCCTTATAATGGGATAAAGTGCTTGGATGCGGATAAATTTCGATTCGTGGATTTACATTAATTCTATAAAGGAACATAGATGCCTAAATAAGGTATATTAGAGTATAGTTTTAGAATAGGAATATAGATATTAGTGAAGTGCATTTAACATTGTTTCTATTAGTAGGAATAGTATAGATGTTGGGTGAATCTTCTATCCTATGTCAGAGTGGGTTTTTTCGGAAGCCTTTTCATTTCGGCTGGAGGAAAAGACACTCACATAGGGGAGAAGAGGAAGCAGACACAAATCTCACTATTAAATGTATCTCAACCAGGTTTCCATACCAGTGCGAGACGTATCAAATAAGAGAATACAGATGGCTGTGGTCCAGATCACTCAGTGTTGATAACCCACAAGAAAGCCCTTTAAAGTAATAAAGCACGACACTTGTGCAGGAGAAAAGAAAGAATAGAAGTCTCAGCCGGAAGAATTAAGGACGACAGAGAAAGAATAATAAAGATCAGATGAGTTAATGGAAAAGCTCAAATGACTCAATCTCATAGAGTAGCAAAGTGCGTACCAAGTGCATATATCAATTACAAAATATCAAGTGTAGAACTTATACAGAACACTCATAGAACATTCTAGAAACTCGATGTGTTTTTCCAGAATGGATTAAAGAACGCTATACGAAAGCAACGAACATTCATTTTAAGCGGACAGCAAATAGTGAGCGGGTTAAGTACATTGATACAGTAGTGAACATTTTCATTACAAAGAACGGATTTATCTACAGACTCAAGCAGAAGGAGCCGTCAGGGTGAGATCGTTCTGTGGTGTCTATATATCGTCCTGTACTTTAGCCGAGAGAAGAGACGAGAGAAAGACACGAAGACTATCTATCAACATCTTATCTAGCAGCCACACCAGAAGAACACTAGCAACTACACAGACAATACCCATCCATACACAAGACATAGTTTTATAAATAAATCTTTTATTTAATGTTAAAAAGAACTGTTGTCGGAGTATGTGTTGAGGGAAAAATAGAGAGAGTGAAAGAAAGGGATATATGGAGGATAAGACGGAAGAGAGGAGTGTAGACAAAAAGTCAGTAACTAATCCCAACAGATAATCAGGTTAAAGATGTGCATGTTGATTCCAATCTCCTCTCGAGGAAATAACAGCACATAAAATGGTGGGAGCAGCGGGATACGTACATACATAATACTCATATGACCTAAGGCATAACAAGGCATATGCAGAGAGAGGTACCGGCATATTGGCACAGGCATAGCGGAGTACCTACATGTTGGGACATACTGATTGGAAGGAATATAAGTATATATTGATGACTTTTAATGGAAGGACGTCCATTGGATATATGGTGCCATTACATTTATGGTAGAAACATTTCATTAAGGCTGGTGACTTTACAGTGAGAAAGTTCCAGACAGAGTGAATGTGGATAGGTGGTAAGACATTACATACCTAGTCACACGGTCACACGTCTACATAAGTCTTTATCCTATATCTCCTCTTGTGGATGAGAGAGTGGTTGTGATGTACGGTGGGGTGTCGTAGGTTTATAATATTAGATAGACATAGATAATGGTATAGGTTCTAGGTGGAATATAATTGTATAGTGAGTATTTCTTTTCTGCCTTGAGGTGTCTTTACTCAACGTGCTGACTTATCTGCTGTAACTATGGCAACTCCTAAAGTAACTACAGCCGAACTGAGAGCCAACGGGGAGGCAATAGGGTTGGCTGGTTCAGACTTAACTGATTACATACAAGAAAGAGAGCGAGAGATTCGTCAAGCGGAACGAGAAGAGCGAAAGACCGAGTTGGAAGTGAGAAGAATAGAGGTGGAGACCAAGAAACTGGAAATGGAACAAGAGGCCAAGAAAATGGACCAGGAGACCAAGCGACTGGAAATGGAACAAGAGGCCAAGAAAATGGACCAGGAGACCAAGCGACTGGAAATGGAACAAGAGGCCAAGAAAATGGACCAGGAGACCAAGAAACTGGAAATGGAACAGAATGCCAGGAGACAAGAAATGGAACATGAATACCGCTTGAAAGAGTTAGAACTCAAGACACAAACTAAGGGTGAAATAGATGCAGCAGAAGGAAGTTCATCTTCACCTGGGGCAACCTACATGAGTGGACAGGGTTACCATGCCATGAAGTTTCCCTTGGCGGTCTATGATGAAAGTAAAGAGAAGATATTCCAGTTTTTGGATCGGTTCGAGGCTATGGCAGTCGCTATGGGACTAGATAGAACCAGATGGGCTCTGAAAGTATCCCAGTCTTTACGTGGTTCGGGCTACGAGGTCTACACACGCCTACCACCAGGACAGGAAAATCAGTATGAGGAATTGAAAGCAGCTTTGATGAAACATTATGAAGTCACAGCACAAACGTATCGGAAGAAGTTTAGATCGTCTAGACGAGAGCCGGGAGAACTATTCGCCGCCTACAGTCTGAGGCTGAAATCCTATCTCCAGAAATGGATGGACTTGGCAGAATTCAAGAGGGATTATGAGAGTCTCGAAGAGATGATGGTGGTAGACCAGATGCGAAAGCAAATGTCGAAACCTCTCAGAACCTTCTTGGGAGAACAAGGGGCGGAACGGATTGATGTTGTGAATAAGCTGGCGGAACGATTCGTGGAAGTACATGGTGAAACTGAGGAACTAAGTACACAAACCAAAGGTCAGGAGAAACCAGAGAAAAAGAAACATAAAAACTGGGAAGGAGAAAAAGGGGAACCTTATATAAAGCACACAGAGGAGAGTTCAGAGAAGGTGAAGGTAGGAAACCAGAGCACCTCGAATTCTCAAGCGAAACGACAGTGGTCTGAAAAGTGGTGTTCATTTTGTAGGGCGGCCTCCCACAACACAAAAGACTGCAGATCGAAACCTAAAAGTTCTTACTTCGCAGCATGCAAAGTGATTCCTACATCGGTGATCACAGACAAGGCTGAGGTCGGCGAAGGAGAAAGGAACAAAAAGGACACACGGAAACCTAGGAAGGGGAACAGAGTGCACTCACTGCCAGTCGACAACACATAATACTGTGGACTGCAGATGCAAGGCCAAACACGCCAATTGCATAACCAACCTCGAGGAATCAAAAGAGGAAGGCAAGGAAACGGTCAAGGAGATGAAAGACACTCAGGACCAAGAGAGACCACCTGTGGTTGAACTTATTGAAGTCAATGGCCAGCAGGTTGCTTGTCTCTACGATACCGGTTTGGATGGGGAAGCGGTGGTGGACGCCAGCTTAGTAAGCCCAGACCAATTTACAGGGGAGACCATAGAGATACAGCCGGCAATGAGGAGTGCTGTTACCATGACGCTGCCAATCGCCAAGGTGGAGATTAAATCCAGGTACGTCACGGGCATTATTCCAGCTGCTGTATTATCTGACTCCTTATTTCCTATGATCATTGGCACGAAATATGTCTTTTTGGGGATGCCCAAACAGCCAGCCCAACAGGGAACAGTAGTCAGTGGATCTCAAGGGAAGGAAAAAGAGGCAGAGACAATATGCGACAACTCAGGGATAGGAGAATTGCATACTGCCCAGAGGAAGGATACTACGTTGCATCCTTGCTACAGGAAGCTGCAAAGAAGTGCTGAGCCACCAGAACGGGGACAGTACTTTCTGAAGAATCAACTACTCTATCGGAGAGCTGGGAGGGGAGATAACCTGCATGAGCAGTGGGTGGTTCCAGAGACCCACCGTCCTCACATTCTTCAGAGTGGACACATCATAGCGAGAATCGACATATGGGTGTCAGAGAGACCTTGCAGAAAATATCCGGCCATTATTGCTGGCCAGGAATGACCGGAGATGTACGCCGGTGGGTGAAGTCTTGTTCGGAGTGCCAGAGAGCACCACCCAACAAGCGAATTAAGAGGAAACTAGCTCTTAAAGTGGAAGACAAAGTGGAAGTGTGGAGTCCAGCAGAGACCAATATACTCCAAGTAGGATGGAAAGGACCTTATCCTGTGGAAAAGGTGGTGTCCAAGAACATCTACAAAATACGGATCGGGGAAGAGAAGAAAAATCTCCCTAGACATCTCATTAGGAAATATGAGGAGAGATCCGGGAGCAAAGCTTCACACTTTATGGTGATGGCAGCCATTAGGACAACGGTTACCAGTCCAGACGAAGACCAGAGATCGCCAGTACAACATAGGAGGGCCTATGGGACAGTACGGGATAGGTCAGATTTACCCAACGACAGGAGGAGGGAAATCACAAGTCAGGGAAAGGACAAGAGTGAAAGTTTCACCGGTAACCAAGTTCAGAAGGGGTGGGTAACGTCGGGAAAAGCGAGAATTACCCAGGACTCCAACCAAAGATTGGCTGACCAGATACAACATCGCCCAAGATGGTCCTGGAAGGAAAAGCCCAGGAGGTTTGGGAAAGACGACTCGGTCCGACGAGGACGAGGCGGAACATCCCCAGAGGAAAAGCCGGGGAAAACCAAGAGGACATGGAAGCAGTGTTACAATCAGGATGGGACAATCCGTTTGTATTGTGAGCCGTCGCTGACGCAAGTCGAAAGTAGGTCGACTGAACGTACAGGAGCGAGGAGCCAACACTAGTTTCAGTCGTTAGTAGTATAGTAGGGTGTCAATTAGAGCGCCTACTGGATAATGAAGTGAGCATGTGAGGATCCAATCATATCATCAACACGTGGTGTTAATAGCTACTTCGCAGAAGCTCAACGCACGGTGGATGTGATGGACGTTGTTGCTGCAACGGGACTTCACAGTGGAATACTTTGGTAAGGAGAATGTAGGAGCAGATTTTTTATCCAGACATCCAGATCCGGAGGAAGAAGCCTAGGGTTGTGGATCATGGGAATCAAACCTACAGTGAGAAAGATTCGACGCGGTCTAATCTCTTAAGAGGGGGCCTATGTCGTGAAATGCTGAATGTTAGTGATTCCCAGATCGACGACTGTATGCAGCGAATACCCAGGGAGTAGAAGGGTTAATGAAACAGAAGGATAAAACACAACGGATTGACCAGCGCATATGTATATAGGTCAAGTCGGGAGAGTCGACTACAACACAGGTAAACTGGCGAGTGGAAAAATTAGTTTGCTACAAAGACAGACAGTATCATGGACCAGCCTATTGCGTTCTGGAGGTAGGTTTGCGACTAAGACTGGACAGCAGAATGCGGTTTGGTTGTATTAAACAACGGAAAAGTTCGAGATCAGAAATTTTCCACTGACAAGGGATAATGAAGTCTGAATTTGCTTTGTCCAGCAATGTCAAGGATTATGCGACATAGACTGACCTATAAAGAGTAGCCACTTTCTTTGTCAGTTTAGTGTGTGTATTCCAAACTGGACGAGAAGATAGAATTATGTGTCCTGTAATGAAAAGAAATATCCTCCCTTATAATGGGATAAAGTGCTTGGATGCGGATAAATTTCGATTCGTGGATTTACATTAATTCTATAAAGGAACATAGATGCCTAAATAAGGTATATTAGAGTATAGTTAGAATAGGAATATAGATATTAGTGAAGTGCATTTAACATTGTTTCTATTAGTAGGAATAGTATAGATGTTGGGTGAATCTTCTATCCTATGTCAGAGTGGGTTTTTTCGGAAGCCTTTTCATTTCGGCTGGAGGAAAAGACACTCACATAGGGGAGAAGAGGAAGCAGACACAAATCTCACTATTAAATGTATCTCAACCAGGTTTCCATACCAGTGCGAGACGTATCAAATAAGAGAATACAGATGGCTGTGGTCCAGATCACTCAGTGTTGATAACCCACAAGAAAGCCCTTTAAAGTAATAAAGCACGACACTTGTGCAGGAGAAAAGAAAGAATAGAAGTCTCACCGGAAGAATTAAGGACGACAGAGAAAGAATAATAAAGATCAGATGAGTTAATGGAAAAGCTCAAATGACTCAATCTCATAGAGTAGCAAAGTGCGTACCAAGTGCATATATCAATTACAAAATATCAAGTGTAGAACTTATACAGAACACTCATAGAACATTCTAGAAACTCGATGTGTTTTTCCAGAATGGATTAAAGAACGCTATACGAAAGCAACGAACATTCATTTTAAGCGGACAGCAAATAGTGAGCGGGTTAAGTACATTGATACAGTGGTGAACATTTTCATTACAAAGAACGGATTTATCTACAGACTCAAGCAGACGGAGCCGTCAGGGTGAGATCGTTCTGTGGTGTCTATATATCGTCCTGTACTTTAGCCGAGAGAAGAGACGAGAGAAAGACACGAAGACTATCTATCAACATCTTATCTAGCAGGCCACACCAGAAGAACACTAGCAACTACACAGACAATACCCATCCATACACAAGACATAGTTTTATAAATAAATCTTTTATTTAATGTTAAAAAGAACTGTTGTCGGAGTATGTGTTGAGGGAAATGATAGAGAGAGTGAAAGAAAGGGATATATGGAGGATAAGACGGAAGAGAGGAGTGTAGACAAAAAGTCAGTAACTAATCCCAACAGATAATCAGGTTAAAGATGTGCATGTTGATTCCAATCTCCTCTCGAGGAAATAACAGCACATGCATTATCTTTGTTTTTGCTATGTTCAGATATAAGTTGTGATTTTGACTATTCAATTGGGTTGAGGTTAATAGGTTTTCTATACCATTCTGTGTTATAGATAGCCATACTGTATCATCAGAAAATAGAATCTCTGGTATGTCATGACCACTGATATTTAAGGCATCATTTAGCGAGCTCCTTGATTATATCATCTCTTACATTTCTCATTACATTTTCAGTGTACAGGTTAAACAAATAGGGGGACAGCACACAGCCCTGACGGACTCCTTGCTTGATGTCAAACCAATCTGATGTCTCGCCATCTATTCTAACTGCTGCTTGTTGGTCTAGATAGAGCAAATATTATGAGTTGTATTTCCCAAAGTTTCTGATGTTTACACATTCAAATCCCTTTGAATAATCCATAAAACACGAGAATAGGTTTACATTAAATTCTCGGCACTTCTCTATTATTAAACGCATGTTGAGTATGTGATCTCTTGTTCCTCTTCCTTGTCTAAATAAAGCTTGAACCACGTTAATTATTATATTATATTGCCATTGTAATATTTTGTAGTCTGCTTATCGAAGTTAATTTTTCACGTATAAGTCGACGTGGCCGAAGAGTTTAACGTGCTCGATATTAAACTTCTTTCGTGAACGTCGTAGTGGGTTCGTTCCAAACGTCACTCAGTTGGACTTAAATGTTAACTTCAAGCCCTTAACTTGGGGATGTAAAGTGCAAATACTTCATCATAAGTCGGAATGAGTTCGCTCGTTGACTAGGGACACTGGTAATGAGTAACATTAATTTACATTCAAACAACCGTCTAGTGCACTCCTTGGCAGTAACAACTTCTAGTACAGTGGTTCTCATCCCATCCGGTGGGAAATTCCCCCCCCCCCCACCCGAGGGGGAATTTTAGTGTTTCCGAGTGGGGGTGGGGGGGAGGGGGAGAATTAAAATTACTTCAGGATCGCATTACTACAAGAACTGATTACTTAATATTATTTTTCCCTCCATATTTTATGGTACTATTCTTCTCGCTCTTCTGAAATTCGTTTTATAACGTAAGTAGACCTGCAAATCACGTTTTATGTGGACGTCTAGACTTGTTCTAGTATGTGTTATTAAATTTAGCTTCCATTTTGACTATGCTGTACACGGGCCGTGGAGGGGGAGGGGAATTTATCGGGAGGAAATACGAAAGGGGGAGGGGGGAATGACATTCTGAACATATGGTGAAGGGGTACATAGGCCAAAAAAGGTTGAGAACCACTAGTTCCAGTAGTTGTTACGCCGGTATGGACTATTCTCAAGGACAAAAGAAGCGGAAAAAAAAAACAACTATCACAGAATATAACAAAAACATTCCAACATCTCTCAAGGAAGGATTAGTACACACTGAATATTCACAAAACACAACACAGACAACACGTGGGTATTTGTGGAGTCATATTCCATGCTGAGTCTGGGAAACGAGTTTCTGTCTTCATGAAAAAATTAACAGTCTCTTTTAACTCTGGGGACCCGAGTCGCTCTCGAGTTTCACAAATGACTGGCCATAGTCTTAGAAAATATTAGCTTTTCGGCACAGCGCGGTATCGTATAGCAACCAGTTTATAGTTAAAGGGGTACCATTTTCTGACTGAATGAATGCAAGGACCTAACTGTGTGCACGTGTGTCGTAGTGTCTTCTTCTTCTTCTTCTTCTTCTTCTTCTTCTTCTTCTTCTTCTTCTTCTTCTTCTTCTTCTTCTTCTTCTTCTTCTTCTTCTTCTTCTTCTTCTTCTTCTTCTTCTTCCTGTTGTTCATGTTCTTCTTTTTGTTCTTCTTCTTCTTATTGCTCTTCTTTTTTTAGCATATCCGGATTCGAACCTGTCACCTCCAAATGATCACAGTGATTCATTGAAGGAATACGTGTAATTCTACTGTCGGCAAACTAGGCACAAAGTAAAAGGTGTCTTCGTTAGCCAACTCCTATTATCCACAGCTGCTTGTTCGTCTCGCTCGCTTAGAACTCAAGCATAGTATATACACGCTACTTCTATAAGTAACAGTAGCACTTGACTGAACGGACATGATTCACGTGCTGCTTGTCTAAAACGGGACTGAGACAAAGCCATTACAGTCCCCCAACTTCTTCATGTCGTATAAGAGTATGCAACTCAAACAATAGAGCCCAAACAACATTTATTGAAATTCAAAACAATATATTTCCGTAATGAATTTAAACACGCAAGTTATAAATAATAGTGTTAACATTTGTTTACCCAGCATATTTCGCTGCAGAGTTATATATCATAAGTGGTGGATCAATGAAATACATTATGGGTGATGGTCGCCCACACGGTCGCCCGTGTGTTGCCGGGGCCCATACGGGGGAGCAAAGAATAGTAACACTGTTGCCTACCATGCACGCCGTAAGAGGCGACTTAGGAGGCTATGGTTCCGTCGCCCTGCTACTGAGTGAGTGCGTGGTGCGACACTGTGAGCTGTGAATTTCGCATGGAATGCCTTTGCATCTGTCCGCGGTTTTTTTTAGCGTGAAGCTGCATGTTCAGAACGATGACGGCCGGTTGTTGCTGGATTGACTGGTTTGCCTTTTCGGTTCACGAGTGCTTTTTTTTCAGGAGACTCCTGGGAGTCGTCGCTGTAGCTACGGAGTTCATGCTTTGTGCGGCGCTTTCGGTGGGTCACCCTGTGGAAAGAGACTGAGCCATATGGGATAAAACCCGGGTCAATGAAGTCTTTCTGGTGACTGCTGTTTCCATCGACGATGAACTGTGGTTTTCGTGGAGGACTTTTGTGTTGGCATTCTGGTGGCGGCATTATGCACAGTGTACCTGTGCGGGCTGTTGGCTTGCCGACACTTCTGTCTATTCCATTGTTCACATGGGGCAGTGAGGAGCATTTTGTGTGGTATTCACTGGCACATGAACGGAGCAATATGGGGACGACCCGTTGCCGTGAAGTTGGAACCGCGACTAACTAACTAACTAATGGGTGAAGTACAAAATTCACATAGACAATGATAATTTTTGAATGTGGAGCATTAGTTATTCCGCTGTAATAATCGATTCAGTATAAAATCTGTGAATTCACAATTCAATATTTGTTATACTATACATTATATACAACAATAAGAAAAAGGCAAACTTCTGTTTTTTGGTCATGTGATGAGAAGAGAGGCATGGAAGAACATCGTGACCACTGGAAAGTTCGAGGGGAAGAGAGGCAGAGGCAGACCAAGAGAAATAATGCTGGATGGATTGCGACGGTGATATGGAGGAATATCAACAGCAGAGTTGATCCAGAATACCAAAGACAGAGATCTGTGTACAGTCATGAACACCTACGCCAGCCAACATAGCACTTGATTGTGGTGATACAAGTTTATGACAATTTGTGAATTCATGAAGTAAAAGAAAAGAAATCTTTTACACGCGTTGAGTTATAATCGGCCAATGGTGCTAGTCCCATATTGTTCTGGATCTATCGGCACTTGGTGTGTGATTGGATCAATATCTCCTCTACTTCCTAAGACATCAATATCTCCTCTACTTCCTAAGACATGTCCTGGTACCAAATGTAGGCTGGGCCAACTTAAGAGCCCAGGTCAGTTAACATATTCTGCTTCGATGTGGATTTGAACACAAGACCACCGGACCGACAGGCAAGCGATCTAGTAGCCAGTGCGTTAGGGCGGTTTCCGGAATTACAAATACCGGTCCTTTTGTCACACCGGAAGGCGTATTGGGCGTGCGATGCTGGACTCATACTTGTATAGACCAATCAGGACTGGGTGGGTGACGTGATTAGTATGATGCCGGCCGCCTTATTCCCAAGAAGGTTTTGGTACTCAATTTAGGTTGGGTTGACTTGGAAGCCTAGAATTACACATACTCTAGACTAATTCAACATATTCAACGCATACACGTAAATACAACAATTTCTCAGCACACACCTTCAGCTATTGAACAGAAATGAAAATGAAACAACATGTAACATTAATGCACACTTCCAATTGTTTCAAAATCATCCGACAAGCTGTAAACATTTGAAAAATTAATTAATTTCTTCACGCAGGTGGCCGGTTTCACTGATTAGTTTCAGCTTGTCCAATTAATCTTTCGCACGGTTTCCTTTCCGGCTGTATGCGGGCAAATGGCAAATCTCTCACTGCCTTTTTAATCACTCTGTGCACATGGCTACAGTCTATCTTCCGCATATGTGGAGTGGTGACTGCTTCGTCCACTACTATGTTTATCTGCTCATCGCTGTTACCTTTTGTATATCAGCGATTTGCAGCATCTGTAGGGATCTTCTGTAGCTGGCAAATGAGAGAATAGCAATGTGAGAGGAACTAGTCTCAATTTCCTAGCTTTAGTGAGGGAGATGGCAAAAAGAAAATCCTACTCTGCATAGTTCGCTGTGACTGTACTAGCCTGGCGGCCTTAGTTTAGTTTAGTTTAGTCGTTGCATCAACATCACGGCACACGGGTTTAACCCATAAGTGCTCCGTTTTCCTCCTAACTCAAACCTGAGTCTGGAGAAACTCAGCTCAATGCACGAACTCCGTAGCATCGGCGAGGGTCCTGAAATACTTTGGGTAGATTTTTAACTCGAAATTTTGCCCGGGCAGCGCCGTTAGGCTACTCTTTTTCGATTTCCAACTGCCAAGGGGTTTATTACGTGCGCAACAATACACACGGGCGTCCGATCTCACTACCCAGAGACCAGGGGAAATTTTATTACTGTAAGTCCACGTGAACAAATCCCGGTCCTCACCGGGACTTGAACCCGGGACCTCCAGCACTCGAGGCGAACACCATACCTCGAGACCACTAGGGCCCTGGCGGCCTTAATTCCCCAGGCTTAAAGACCCCCCCCCCTTCCTGCCATACACAGCAAGGTACTATATTGGCAGTAAATGACAGTTTAAATGACAGTATGAGAGATGGAAATGCAGTGGTTTAAAGGCATGAACATTTTGTCAAGAGCGTTAGACGTTTTATTAGCCAACTCAGAACTAACGATATGCTAAGAGACATGAGCATTTTGTCAAGACCATTATACATTTGATTAGCCAACATAAAACTTTCACTATCAGTCGATCTTCGCTGGCGGAGATGGTAAGGGGGAGATCGGTGCATCTATGGACATGTCTGAGGTGCAATGATAGTAATCTGCAATATTGACTGTTAGCTGAGCCGATATGAGCTGAGCCATGTGCCATGTCACGAAAAGTGCTATGATAAGATCTATTTAAGGGAGACGATGGTGATAAGAGAAACATACGATTTCAGACAAAGCATTCTGAATAACTGTCACCGGGAATAATGAATAATGAACTGACACAAAGAAGTGTGCACTCTAAATGAACAGAGCAGTAAAAGAACGGTTACAAATTACGGGACTCGAGCGGAGACCGTGGTACCAGACGCATGGCTCTGAATTATGAGTTCGGCAATGGCAAACTATATATTGCCGATATTGTCTGACATGCCCATACGTTGTTCAGACACCAGAAATTGCATTTCCCCAAGGCACCTTCACCTTGAAAGATTCTTTCACCTGCACATCCCGCAATCTGATTTATGTTATCATCTGCAAACGATGTGACATGAAATACATTGGCCAAACGGGCAGACGTCTTGCGGATCGTTTTAGAGAACACCTCAGAGACATCAATCAGGGCGCTGACAAACCTGTCCCCAACCATTTCAATTCCTCCAACCACAATGGAGCCGACGATGCATGTGTCACCGCATTAAAACCCTGCTTCTCCAATAGTTGTGTCAGACTTAGAATTGAATGCCAGCTAATCAAAAATCTGGGATGCATCCACCCGGCAGGAATTAGTACTGTCGTGGACGCTACAGTATAACTGTGGCATCTTCCCCAATTGTTTACACTACCTATTACCGAGATGTTTCTTCCCCCCCCCCCCCCGCGATATCTAGACTTAATTGTCCCTACATTTCTATGTTTTCATAGCAGACTGTTCACATATGTTTGGCTACTCAAATCCTTTTTGGCAACCCATTTTCAATTCTGCGCCACAAGCGTTTTCGCAGCTGGCCAAGTCACATTTTCTGCCCCACATGGAATTATCAGGTTGTGCACTATAAGTGATAGGTTGTGTGTTTGTGTTTTTGTCGTTGTTTGTCGTCAGCTATCTGTGTTGTCATTGACAAAGATTCTTAGAATCGAAACGTCTGTGTGTCGTATTGTATGCGTTCGTGTGTATTTTATCTTATTTTATTATTTATTTTTATATTTATTGAGTGCTTCTGATTTCGGATTTTTCACCTGTATTTCGCGACACGTGGATCTCCTTGTAAGGTATGTGCAACGTTTGTTAATGTTTAGTTCGTTTTTTCTCGCAGGAATTTAAAATACCTATTTGTTTACATTTCATATTGTTATATCCTGCTGCAGCCGCTGCTTTTTCTCTCTATTCCATATATATTGCCGCCGAGACATTAGTTGTGATAGTTGTAGTATTAATGTGAATTAGTTTAGTGATGGTATGTTTGTGTGACCATGTGCAGCAATATGAATCGTAAGAAGAGAAATGTCATTTTCCTGAAACAGCCAGTGGCCTGTCGTTACATCCAAAGTTCGTGTTGTGTTCTTCAGTCATCAACACTACAGACTGTAGCGACTTCACAACATCACAACATTCTCAGCAGTTGCGCGATCGCCTTCAATTCCATGGCACGATGCGACGTTTGTTTTTAAATTTCGGTTAAAGATCACTTTCATTGCACACGGGAATCTCCTTAAGTGCTCGTTTCCTAGCATAGATCAACCAAGGAGAAGCTCTGATTTCTTAGCACAGATCACACAAGGAGAAGCTCTGATCTCCTAGCATAGATCGCACAAGGAGAAGCTCCGGCCTCCTAGCATCGATCACACAAAGAGAAGCCCCGGTCTACTAGCATAAGGCACACAAGGAGAAGCTCCGGTTTCTTAGCATAGATCATACTAGGAGAAGCTCCGGTTTCCTAGCATAAAGCACGCAATGAGAAGCTCCGCTATACTACCATAGATCACACAAGGAGAAGCTCCGGTCTCCTACCATAGATCACATACAGAGGAGCCCCGGTATCCTAGCACAGACCACACAAGGAGAAGCTCCGGTATTCTAGCACATATCACACAAGGAGAAGCTCCGGTATCCTAGCACATATCACACAAGGAGAAGCTTTGGTCTCCTAGCATAGATCACACAAGGAGAAATTCAGGTCTCCTAGCATAGATCACACAAGGGAAAGCTCCGGTCTCCTAGCATAGCACACACACGGAGAAGCTGCGGTCTTCTAGCATATCTCACATAAGGATAAGCTTTGCACAATGCAGGAATACTTTATTACTGACGGGGATTAACATGTGTGAATGTCATAACTACACACACATAAATAGGTTTGTGTGCAAAGGTAGCTTGCCAAATGTCACAATTTTCCTGCAGGGTAGCTTATTTGGTCTGCTCTTTTCAATTTTCAACATCCAAATCAACTTTAACTGGCGCTTTTCTCTCCGAGAAGTCCGATGCACTATCCCAGGATCAGTGATGTGGGCGGCATATAGATAATTTTCTTATGTTATAAAATTGAAGACAGACCAAATAGTGATCGAGCCACCAAGAGGCGGATGCCTTATACTCTAAGCCACTCCGTCCCTTGTGCAATGTGATATTCACCAAGAAACACCATCTCCAAAATAAGCCCTCATTAAACGGCCCTGTTTACACGCCATGTGGTGTACTGGCTGTATGGTGTTAGACCAGAATCTTTATAGACCAATAACAACTCCATAGATAATGCGGTCAATATCATACAGGCCGCCTTTACCTCCCAAGCCAAGTCCTGGTATCCATTTACGCCATGTCGACCTGGCAGCCAAGGTTAACTAAAAACAATCTCCACCTCCATGGGGATTCAAATATATTTAACACCAGAAGGGCAGGGTCGACCCAGGAACCTAGATCAATTTTAAATATCGGCCAGGATACGAATTCGAACTCATGACCACGGGGTCAGCATTCGAGCTTCTATAAAAGTGAAAAGGATGCTTATATGCTTTCACAGTGTTCAACGGGAAAATAGGTGAGGTAAGAGATTCTCAGCCAGGTGTGAGGATGGGTGATTGGTGGCGACAAATGTGAATAACTTTAGTGTATCGACAAAAAAGGGCGCTGTGGTATTATTTACAAGAGCATCATTTTTATCTGCAAAAGCTAATCAGTTAACACCATTAAGGGTTGGAACAGAGCGATCAACACGAGTCAGTGTACAGACAGCAAGCACTTTTCTCCACCAAACTGGGATTCAAAAACTTGAGAACATGGCCAGAACTGTTAGCCACTCTGTTACCGAGATGCTAAATATTTAGTTTGCACTAACCAAGGGGAAGACCTAGAAGCAAGTACCTGGATGGCTTGGCCTTGTGGCATGGTCGAGACAGAAACACGGAGCTGATCCACGACTCTGGTGATCGAGTGAGATGGCAGAACATGACCGCCCACGCTTACCGGCATGGCACATGATGGATGGATGGATTGTCTATTGAAATACAGAAGATCAAATAATTTGGCCATCTCGTTAGAATGCAACACCGTCAACTACCAGCACTGACCCTACATCGAAGATCATTTGCGACGAGATCAAGAGGACGTCCGAAAAGAAAATGGATTGACGACATCAAAGACATTGTACAATCACACTGAATGACACCATCCAGTGCCACCTGTCGGGCACTGGAACGCCAATTATAATTCCCCACGACGCATGATGGCTAAAGTGGATGATGATGATGATGATGATGATGATGATGATGATGATGATGATGATGATGATGATGATGATAATGAATATTGTGTATTTACTTGACCGTGTCGGTAATTTATTATTGTCTGGGAATAAATGCTGTTACTTACATTAATGTAGTGACAAATTAGAAAGCAACCAGCTCACAGGCATTGTATGACTCTATGATGCATGCGCAAGGGTTACGTCCAGTACGTTGACGTATGTGAACTATGGGTAGTGAACACACTTTGAGAATACCGACACATCGGGATCGAAATCAACCTTAGACCATTTTGGAGCAGATCGCTTTGCGTTGATATTCACAATGGAATATCGGTGGACCATTGGGAAAGCAATGGAAAACTACTAAACGTAAAATAGTAAAACTGGAAATCTCAACATACTGACATCCAGATCAACGTCGGGCGATTTGGCAGCAGACAACTCTGCGTTGATTTTCACAGTGGTATGTCGGTAGATTGTTCAGAATGCAAACTATTAGACGTAAAATTTTGTGGAAAATCACAAATAATCAATAATTTCTGGGAGTGATTGCAACGCCCTGTAAACGTTCTGGTACTCATTTTAGAATGGTGGACCTTGCTGGCTAGTGGAACTTTAAAATCCGTCAATGTGCAGATTGGAACCTATGTCCTCGAAGTCAGTAGTCAAGCTACTGTAAAAGTTAATAGGGTGAAAATATGCCCTTCCTGGGACTAACGCCTACACATGATTGACACAAGACAATAAATAATTCCCTCGCAGAGATATAGTTGACACCAAAAGTGCAAGAATTAAATGAGGGTTGTCTTGAGTGTCAAAGACGGGAGAAAACGTCAAGAGACTGTCTGCATTGAGCAGGTCCACTTGGGACATGAATGGATTAATGCGTGCTGGGAAAAGCCTAACCACTGTCAGGGCCTCGTCATCCTTGACAGGGAATGCAGAGAGTGTTGCCTCTGGAGGACGGGAATGGAAGGGAAACAATTGATAAACTACTCTACTGGCATTAAATACACCGACGGTTCTGTCGGGAAAAGAGGTTAGGAAGGGGATTCTCAGCTGGATATCAGGATGGGTGATTGGTGATGACAGACGTGAATAGCTATGGCGTATTAACAATAAGAGTGCTGTTGTATTATGTATGAGAACATAGATTTATCTGCAAAAGCCAAACAGTTAACACGTTTAAGGCAGATAGAACAACACGAGTTCGTGAACATAGGACAACCACAATACCCACCTGATTGGGATTCGAAAATGTGACCACCGCCCTGGAAGGTAAGCGTGCTACCGAGATGTTCCCTGTTTACTTTGGACTATTGTGTATTCACATGACTGAGTCCATTATTTATTATTGTTGGGAAATGATCTTATTTTCATTATTGTAGACCGATAGGAAAATAGGCTAGGTAGGGTATTCTCAGCTAGACGTGAGGGTGGATGGATGATAGGTGATGAAAGTCGTGAATAGGTTTTGAGTATTGAAAATAAGTACCTTTGTATCAATTAGAATAGCGCACATTTCTCTACAAAAGGTAAAGAAGTTTAAAAAGGTTTAACGACGTGGGGGTCGACTTCACTCCATCGAGTCTTATCCGATGTGGCTTCGTCTCTTTTCGCAGAGAAGCCTTGGAAAGCGTTGCACAAAGCACGAACTTGGCAGCTTTAAAGGCGATCCTCGGGAGTCTCCGAGAACACTGCCCCCGTGAACCAAATGACGGACTTCGGAATCGAACCCACACGTTTCGGAGCGCGGGGTAGGAGACTTCACCACTTCGCCACTGAGCCTACCGTGTCTGTCTGTCTCTCTCTCTTTCTCTCTCTCTCTCTCTCTCTCTCTCTCTCTCTCTCTGTAAAAACTAAAGCAAGTAAACCTTTCATCGACTTACCATCATAAATTGCCTTGCCAGCTGGCGTAGCGTTCATGTCTCTCCACAGATCTCGGCCTTTGGTGTTCTGATGTTATCCCTCCATGCCACCGACTCAGGCCATCAATTACTGTCTTGGTCTGCCTCTGCCTCTCTTCCCCCTTGATCTCTCCAGTCGTTCAGTATTCTACAACGCCTCTCTTCTCATCACATGGCCAAAGAAAGCTGCTGGCTCGTCTCGTTCTTATTGTTGAATAAAATGTTTTAATTTCCTTAGGCTCTTTAAGGCATTCGTTGTTAGTAATTCTGAAAACCCATGAAATTAGCAACATTCGTCTCATTAACCACATCTCTGTTGCTTCCAAGTTCTTCCCAATTTGTTTATTTATATTCTAAGATTCACTACCATAAACCAAAACAGGTTCTATATATTGCACTGTGGCACTCTCTTTCTTACACTCAATGATAGTGACTTATTGCATAAGATGCCTTTCATTTCTGAAATGCAGCTTTTGCTTGCCCCATTATATTCTTAATCTTTGTTGTGAATCTTCCATCGGATGCATTTTTGCCCCTAGATATTTAAAATGATCAACTTAGTTAAGAATTTCCCCTTCCATTTCCATTTCACATTTTGGTGTAACATTTTACTGTGATATCATTTGACCGACTGAAACACACGAACCAACAAAGTGCGAGTACAGAGAACGTGAGTATTTTCTTTGGCCACATACTTGTGTGGCACTTAGGCGTGAAACAGAATCAACCGTAATTCATATGTACACCCTCGAATCTAAATGTATATCATCACTAGACGGTCTTTTGGATAATATCGGCGCATCTACAAGTCTCTAGATTTCTTCTAATTACTTTCGCCCATGCACCCTCACAGCCCGAGGTGTCTGCAATGTTCTAGGCCCACCCGTCGACACCTGCTTGTCTACACCAACACTGATGCCGCCCATTGTTGTTCTACAAAAGCCACTGTAACTTTTAATATGGTCAGTTATTATTTTAATGTTTTGCACAGTGTTACTGAAGAGTATTAACAATTCATTAGACGAAAAAAAAAAGAGAGAACAAACAGATCTCTCCGACAAGAACTGAATATTGAAGAAGATTGGCTATTAAAAGAAATATTAAGAAAATTATGTATTCTGTGGTTTTAAAAGGACACGAATATGTGGATATTCTGAGGAGAATGCAAAGAATACCATGGACGGACAGAAAATAAAACAAACCAATGAACAAGTCTTAGAAGAGGCACATTAAAACCGCAAAATGGTTAGAAAAATTATACTTAGACAGTTACTATTTAGGGGCACGTTATGAGGAGAAATAAACTTGAAAACTGTGTGACATCTAGCAAGATTGATGGGGAAAGTAAAAAGGGAAGGAATGGAAGTAAATATCAGGAATGTTTGACCACATGGCATTATCGGAACAAGAATACAGAGCTGATCTACGACTCTGGTGATCGAGTAAGATGGCAAAACATGACCGCCCACGCTTACCGGCTTTGTACATGATAATGGTGATGAATATATGGAAAAGATAACTAATGAAGAAGGTGTATCTGCAAAGCGGAGAGGAGGAAGATCATAAAATTAATGGATTCATAATGTGATTAATAATTTACATCAGGCAGCAATAAAGGCAGATCCTTCTGTCTTATGATACAGAGAATGTTCGAGAGATGTATGTGGGCAGAGTTCTGCAGAAGAAACGCCGCATGCTGATGATGATTTTCTGTCATCTGCTGAGGGAGAAAGAGCACATTTGAGTTTGACCCGAGTGCTGGGATGTCGATTCAAGCTAATCAATAAATAAATCAATTGATCAACCCATCGATGGATTAATCAATCGTTCGGAACAGCAACAATATAATTGATCAAAGAAAACTGTTTTTATGTCTATCACTGAAAACAAAATGTGATAGATTATTCCGCCAACTGTTGTTGCATGACATGATGAAATATCTCCCTTTATTGTTCACGTGTTGGTATTGTTAACTCTCGGTCATGTCTCTTTGACGCTTTAACTTTAAATAAACCTCGAGACACTGAAATGGCTCATATTTCGGAAAAAAATGTGCTAATAGTTAAAAGCTTACACAAAATAAACTTATCTTTAAGCTAATATTCCAAGGAATATTTAGATACGATCATACGTGTACAAATAACTGTTATACCGTTTACAATCACATTGGGTAAATTACAGATATAACTGATTATGAATCCGGGATTTTCATATCATCTGGTTTAAATATAATGCATGTTAACAATCTTCTAAGGGTTAGAGGATAGTGAGACGTGCAGTTTTATAATTTCCCCCAAAATCGAAACCAGTCGGGGGCGATTTGGAAGCAGAATGCTTTGGTTTTATTTCCATGTTATGTCACTTCGGCCGTTGAGAAATAAATGCTAAAGTATCTAACTGGATATTTCTGAAGAAATTACAAACACCCAATAAATGCTGGGGTTGATTGCAAAGGCCTGTAAATGACACGCAACTAACATTGTTTTTCTACTACGACTTAATTCGCCCTTTTCGCTAATTTCTTTGAGCTATTCAGAAGTAGCCATATATATATTATGTAGTGAAATACAGAGGTATTGTTAGATCCCGAGGAAGTTTTTAAAAAAAAAACATTGAACAAAATCACGTGTATATACCAGACTAAGACCTAAGTCTACGTAAATAGAATAATCACGTAGGGAGAAATACGAGGGTAACTTAATAAGTAAGTCACAAATGGTTGTAAAAAAATAACTAATTATGATAACAACATGAAACCAGTTTATTTGTATACATACATTGCGATAATTTCCACCAACATTGATGCACTTATCCCATAGTTTTATCAGTTCTCCCAAACCGACTACATATATCTGCGTGCCCTGTCTTCATTTACCTGCCATCCCACAGAGCTGCATGACTTACTTATTCACCCCCTCCTCGTGACGTTTTTCTACCTAACTATGCACCGCTGTATCGGAAATCGCTAGGGGCTAAGTCCACTGAAAACCTACCTTGGCGGAAGACATTTCGCGAATAACGCCGAAATTGTAGGTGAAGTGAAAACGTGATTTAGAAAACAGAGCACGCAGTTCTATGCAGTCGGTTTGGGAGAACTGGTAAATCTATGGGATAAGTGCATCAATGTTGGTGGAAATTATGTCGAGAAATAAAGGAACAATGTATGTATACAAATAAACTGGTTTCAGGCTGGTATCATATTTAGTTATTTTTCTACAGTTATTTGTCACTTTCTTATTAACGTACCTGCGTAGATACAAATGGCAATAATACTATAATAAAAATTTACATAAAATACGTATAAATAAAACACAAAACATCTGTTTTCATCACATTATCATATTATTTTTCTGCATTTTTCCCAACGTTAATTATTCTGTTGATGTGGACTGAGCTCCTAGTCAGGTATGTATTTGTTCAACTTGAGTGTCCTCGGGGTCTAACAATAAATTTTTTGTTTGATTATAATTAACGTTTTGATTATATACTGTAATATCCTGCTGCATTCAAGATATGTCTTATTCATATAGTCTTATTACACACTGTATGCTCTGATCTAGATGGTTTGACCGCATTGCATAATAGAGACAAACACACAGAGCTGATTCCATGACTCTGATGATCGTGTGAGAAGGCGAAACATGACCGTCCAAGTTTATTGGTATTGCGCATAATGATGATGATGATGTGCTGACTGGGGATTTTTTTTTTTGCATATCCTTTACAGGACATTGCTGTCAACGTCAGCATCTTTCAGCTGATTGTTGATTTCTTGGCAAGATTACGCTCAGTAGTTTGCCATTGCTTTCTGAGCGGCCTGCTCACATACCCCGTAAGTTACCGACACGATTCGAGCCACTGCTGATTCTCACCATCGTCACGTTACTTACGAGAGTATACGAGATTACGGAGAAAAGTTGCTAACCTCTAGGCCAGGAAGCCGGCAACTGGAGATTACCGGGAGTTATTAGTGCCCCAAACTTCTACAACAGTCCCGTAACCACACTGTTCATGTCAATATCTTTTAAAGACTGTATCGAAAAAGGAGGTTCCTTGCTGCTAATGATCTGATTAGAGTCCGAATAAAAACAATATATGACTAGGCAACTTTATGAACGAAAAGGAACACACAGGCAAACGTGTCACCAAAAGTCTTTATCCACAAACAATAAACACAATTCAGTAAACAACGAATAAAACACAAGAAAACGTATCTCGGTGTCTGAAAAGTCGCCCGATCAACACAAACCCTAGAGAAGCAACAGTTGCAGCAGGTATAACAATATGAAATATGAACAGTTAGGTATGTTTAGCTCCTTCGAAAAGAGGAAACATACTAAACACAGACACGGTGTACATACCTTACAATAGACTCCATACACGTGGAAACAGAGTGAAAATTCCCCAAAACAAGAAACAATCAACAAATATATAATAATGAAGTGATAAAATAAACATACGTATTCTAAGACACAACGACGTTTCGATTTTTATCAATCTTCTTCAAGTGCAGGACAGCACAAACAGATCTAAAGAAAAAACACAAAATTATAAAATAATATTAAAACACAACTCCTTTGTTGTCAAGAAGGGACGGAAACCACTTCCTTGTGTGGAGCGTTCTTGACATTCCCCCTCCCCCTCCCTCCACTCCTCGATCTGTTTGATAAAGTTCTTTCTGTTGCAGTCTCACTATTTTGACTCGCTGTCTCTAGTTTAGTGTTACCAGTTTCTCATTTCAGCACCCTATTTCACTGGTTCTTGCCCTACTTTTCCGCTTGTTATTCTGTCTATTCTCCACTTCCGTCTGCTTAATGTTCTTATTCTTTTAGTTTTTCTTGTTGTTGTTGTTCTTACTTCTATTCCTCCTCCTCCTTCTTCCTTCTTGGTCTTCTTCTTCCAAAAGATGAGACTCCTAAATAAGAGTGTGCTAATAGTATGTATCAGGAGTATAGTGTACTTACTGCTCCTATTTCATGAGCCATGTGGCAGCCTTGAAGGATATGTTTGTCTGTATGTTGTGCCAGTTCTCAGTTACACTTCAGCCTGACGAAGTGAGCAGTGAAATACTAGTGCACGGTGGTGAAATACTCAATACCACTCCATGCAAGTGATTGCCGAATTTATTGTGTCATGCTTTGATACCAGACAGAAACTTGTGTTTTCCTCGCTCAAGAGAGCATACATGTCTCAAATTTGGCTGTCCTAGCAGACTTCATACGCATCTTCGTTTCATAAATGTGATTGATTATTCTGTTTGTTCTTGTTATGCTCCTTCTTTATTGGGTATCGCGACAGGTGGAAAAATACAATATGCTATAGACAATTGCTCACACACACACGCAAACACATACACCACACACACAGAAACATGCACACACAACACACACACAAAGAAACATCTACACAACACACACACATCACACACACACATCACACACACACACACAACACGCTCGCCAGCCATGACGGTGGTCGTTGGTTTGCTTCGCATCGGGGGCGGGTTCAAATTTTAAAAATTAACCTCCCAGGTCGACCCAGCTTACACTCGGTACTAAGAAGTTCTTGGGGAGTAAAGGCAACCTGGGCGATACTGACCACATCAGCCATCGATTCCCGATTGGTCAATAAAATATGTATGCTTTAGTTACACACACAATCATATACACAGTATGGGGGTGATAGAGGGTGTTAGAGACAAGGATCGATATATATATATATGGTGTTAGAGACAAGGATCGACATGTACCGACAGAGAGGGAGGGAGGGAGAGAGAGAGAGGAGAGAGAGAGGGTGTTAGAGACAAGGATCGATATATATATATATATGGTGTTAGAGACAAGGATCGACATGTACCGACAGAGAGGGAGGGAGGGAGAGAGAGAGAGAGGAGAGAGAGAGGGTGTTAGAGACTAGGATCGACACATACTGCCAGAAGGTGATAGAGGATGTTAGAGACAAGGATCGATATGTACCGACAGGGAGAGAGAGAGAGAGAGAGAGAGAGAGAGAGAGAGAGAGAGAGAGAGAGAGAGAGAGAGAGAGAGAGGTAGACAGACAGTGAGATAGACCAACAGAGACAGGCATGGTATTAAAAGAGTTTGTAAAGTGACTCGAAATATATTAATTGGTCACACTTATAAAAATAAAAATATAAAAATTAACTGACAGAAAGCAGTGTCTTTCTATGGGTATGTGAAGTAATACCGCCTTCACATTTTGTAGACCTGACAGAAAGCAGTTTATATATACGTGTCTGTGATGTGATACCGCCTTCATATTTTGTAGACCTGACAGAAAGCAGTGTCTTTCTATGGGTTTGTGAAGTGCTACCGCCTTCACATTTTGTAGACCTGACAGAAAGCAGTTTATATATACGTGTCTGTGATGTGATACCGCCTTCATATTTTGTAGACCTGACAGAAAGCAGTGTCTTTCTATGGGTTTGTGAAGTAATACCGCCTTCACATTTTGTAGACCTGACAGAAAGCAGTTTATATATACGTGTCTGTGATGTAATACCGCCTTCACATTTTGTAGACCTGACAGAAAGCAGTGTCTTTCTATGATTCTGTGATGTGATACCGCCTTCACATTTTGTAGACCTGACAGTAAGCAGTGTCTTTCTATGATTCTGTGATGTGATACCGCCTTCACATTTTGTAGACCTGACAGTAAGCAGTGTCTTTCTATGGGTTTGTGAAGTAATACCGCCTTCACATTTTGTAGACCTGACAGTAAGCAGTTTATATATACGTGTCTGTGATGTGATACCGCCTTCATATTTTGTAGACCTGACAGAAAGCAGTGTCTTTCTATGATTCTGTGATGTGATACCGCCTTCACATTTTGTAGACCTGACAGAAAGCAGTGTCTTTCTATGGGTTTGTGAAGTGATACCGCCTTCACATTTTGTAGACCTGACAGAAAGCAGTTTATATATACGTGTCTGTGATGTGATACCGCCTTCACATTTTGTAGACCTGACAGAAAGCAGTTTATATGATATGTCTGTGATGTGATACCGCCTTCACATTTTGTAGACCTGACAGAAAGCAGTGTCTTTCTATGGGTGTGTGAAGTGATACCGCCTTCACATTTTGTAGACCTGACAGAAAGCAGTGTCTTTCTATGGGTTTGTGAAGTGATACCGCCTTCACATTTTGTAGACCTGACCAGAAAGCAGTTTATATATACGTGTCTGTGATGTGATACCGCCTTCACATTTTGTAGACCTGACAGACAGCAGTGTCTTTCTATGGGTGTGTGAAGTGATACCGCCTTCACATTTTGTAGACCTGACAGAAAGCAGTGTCTTTCTATGGGTTTGTGAAGTGATACCGCCTTCACATTTTGTAGACCTGACAGAAAGCAGTTTATATATACGTGTCTGTGATGTGATACCGCCTTCACATTTTGTAGACTTGACAGAAAGCAGTGTCTTTCTATAGGTCTGTGATGTGATACCGCCTTCACATTTTGTAGACCTGACAGAAAGCAGTTTATATCTATGTGTCTGTGAAGTGATACCGCCTTCACATTTTGTAGACCTGACAGAAAGCAGTGTCTTTCTATGGGTGTGTGAAGTGATACCGCCTTCACATTTTGTAGACCTGACAGAAAGCAGTTTATATATACGTGTCTGTGATGTGATACCGCCTTCACATTTTGTAGACCTGACAGAAAGCAGTGTCTTTCTATGGGTGTGTGAAGTAATACCGCCTTCACATTTTGTAGACTTGACAGAAAGCAGTGTCTTTCTATAGGTCTGTGAAGTGATACCGCCTTCACATTTTGTAGACCTGACAGAAAGCAGTTTATATCTATGTGTCTGTGAAGTGATACCGCCTTCACATATTGTAGACCTGACAGAAAACAGTTTATATCTATGTGTCTGTGAAGTGATACCGCCTTCACATTTTGTAGACCTGACAGAAAGCAGTTTATATCTATGTGTCTGTGGTGTGATACCGCCTTCACATTTTGTAGACCTGACAGAAATTAGTTTGTCCCGAAGTAGTTTCCTGTTATCCTTCTGTGATGTCATAGTGACAGCACATTTTGTGGGGCTGAAAGCAAGGCTGACCAAGTGGCTAAGAACGGCGGGTTCTCCTTAGGGAGACCCGGGTTCGAATCATTGGTAAAGGCTTAGATGTTATTCTGGGGTGGGGGGGGGGAGGAAGGTAAAAAGACAATCCTAACCTGCACAGTTCGCGGCGTCTGCACTTGCCAGGCGGCACTAATTCCATAGGCTCAATACCCTCCCCCCTCCCCCATCCTTCCCCATGCCCTACACTGCAAGCTACTATAGGCAATAACATGATAGTTTTGTGGCAGAAATGACAGACAGCATGGGTGAATAGGTGGCTAATCGTTCCCCCTTTTTGCAAGCGAACAAGTACAGGCGAGGAACGCCACACTTATCAAGAACACACAATTGATGGTTAAGGAGGAACATATTTAACTGTACAGCCCAGCGTCTCATGTGGTGATGATGATAACGATGATCCTAATTTTCCTTGCACGTAATGTGACAATTTGACAGCCAAAATGAGCAAGTTGGGACATTTTCAAAGAAGCTAAGTCGCAAAGACAAATTAACAAATATAGCAGCAAAGAGGCAGTCATCGTTTTGGTCACATTATGAGAAGACAAAAAACGGAACATGTCGCGACAACCGGAAAGATCTGCAGAAAGAAACAAAGAGTAAGACAGTGTGAGAAGATTCTTAAAATCTTGTGTCATGGCACGGAAGGGAGTCAACACACGAAGTCATCCTTGCAGTCGGAAATCTCAATTTGTGGAGAGGAATGATCGCCAACACTAACCGGCAAGACACTGGATGATGCTGATGATGACAATTAATGATATAACCTTTGCAATGATTATATAAAATATACCAGCACCCCTCCTCTTCTTTTTCTTCTTCAGTAATCCTTCCTGTAAGTTACCCCGAGTCTGTCAATCGCCAGGGTTGAAGAATCCGCCTAGGTGGACTGCCGTGTCACTTCTCAGCGCGTTTCGCATGGCGCCGTGCGCTGGCTGCCCCTACCACACAAGGGATCATCGGGGAATAGCTGTGTCTAGTTGAGTGCTGGTTTGTTCGCTCGTTTTGTCTGCTATTCGCGCTATTTTAGCACGTGTCTCATGTTATATTTGCCGACATTGTTAGCTTTCATATTTTAAACTATTATTTTCCAATAACATCACTGTGAGAAAACATTTCAAGTAAATTTGCACAGCGGTTCCTTGTCTGTTCCCCGAGACTTTTGGCGTAAACTGATATTCTCTGGGTGCTGTCAACATTATGTTTTAAAACATACTGGGTACACACACTCAAATTGAATGGACGTATATTTATGATCACATTCCAACAAAGAATCCGGGCGTTCTCATCGGCTGCATGCATAGCTGTCCGTTTAAAATATGACAGTGTATGTGCTTCGGATATCATGCTATATTTCATGAATAACGTAAGTAATTATAGGATTATTAATGATATTTATTTTCGTTTGTCTGTTACTTCTGTCCTTAGGTATTATTTACTTTTCCAGTTTTCTTCCATTTTGTTATGTCCAGGGTATATGTAAGATGTGTTACTGTTTATTAACCGGAGCTGTGGCTTAGGGAATAATCACAGTTCCCCGACATATTGTGTCAAGGATTTGATAATCATCCGAGGGTGATTAGAAGCGGACCGCTTTGCGTGGATTTCTATAGTAAAAAGCATTGGCATTTAGAAAAAATTTTAATAAAAACTACTGAACTAACAATGCTTAGGAAATCACGAACAGTCATTAAATGCTAGGGTTGATTGTAACGCCATGTAAACTAACGCATAAACAATTAACGTTTTATTAATGCTTATTGCCGGTCTCCTTGGCCTGGGTTTAACGACGTTGTTCGTAATCCTGTATATCTACGTGGGGAAACTAGCTGCGCGAACGAAATTCGGCAGCGGATAGCGCCGCGCGGGTAACTTACGGGGGGGGGAGGCGGGGGGTATGTTAGCCAGTCGTTCGGAAAGCAATGGCAAACTACTGAACGTAATAACTTGCCTAGTACATCAACAGCAGCTACAAATGCTGGTTTTGACTGCAACGTCCTGTAAGGGATATGCAACATAAACAAATTCTTATTATTGTTATTAGTTTGGGATATCCGTGGCGATGTGGTTAACCCCCCCCCCCCCCCACCCATTGCACTGCGAAGTTTCGGGGTTCGTTTTTCTGTTCATTTTATTTAAACCTGCCCTGTTTTTTTCCGGAGCCCTAGGGGTTGTCACCGGAGTACGGAGTACGTGTTCCATGGGAAGCGTTCGTCAGACCGCGCTGTGGAGAGAGCCTGATCCGTGTGGTATTCAACCGGATGCAAAGAAGTCAATCCGCTTGCTTTTAATCCCTGGATTATTGATTCTCATGTTACAATGTGTGTTAATTATTACAGAATATGAGGATTTGGTGCAGGCATTTTATCTCTGAATGTTTATTTAAATCTAAAGAATAATGTTTTAATTTATTTACATGATTTTTATAACTATATTGATATATTCATTTTGAATCAACAGAGTATTTAAAATGTATAATTTGAACACAACGGCACAAAGAATAATTCATAATAATTAGTCTTCATAATAATTTTATTTTAAAATTTATTCTCTATCATAAGCCATATGTTCTGCCTCTTTTGCTGTTATTTGCACACTGTCTATCGCATCGTTCTCCATCTACACTGTAGCCTTTCTCTTTTCAGCCTCTCGGGTACACGTCCCTCCACAATCGTCTTTTCGAGACGCGCGTGTCATTTTACATGTCCAACTTATTACATTTTCCTTGTTTGTGTGTGTCTTAATAACGTTTCATCAATATTGACTTCTTGTTTAATATAACTAAAAAAAAATAAAATAACTGTCATTAATGCGATGTAGGACAGGGATTCTGGAGCCTGGTGAATTAAGGCCGCCTGGCTTGGGCAGTCGCCGCGAGTCATATCATTAATTGGATATATCTATCAGCCCTAAAGTACAACTTCCCAGCCTTTGACCGCTACCTTATATATAAATTGTTTCAAGCATAATATTACAATAATACAGTTAACGGCCGCGAGGTAAGATTTCTGTTGTATAAATAATATTGTGGGAAAAGAATGTAAACATCAAGGTATTCAATATTGCTCGCTGTATACACACTATTGCAAGGGCAAACTTTCAACAGCGATAACATAAGACGCTTATAATGGGGTCTATACACGATATTTCCAGAAATACGACTGAAGCGGTTTTGCAAAAATTATATACACACTTTCCCCAACAAGACGAGCACTGATTTCTAGGTGCGACTGGTTGTCACGTGATGAGTATCCTAGCCTCAGGAGACCTGCTGTGTTTTTAATTGATACGTTTACGATAACTATGATTTGTGTCAGATGAAGCATGTTTATTCCAGACAGGCTGATGAACAAATAAAGTACAATTGTAACATAATTATGGCATGATAAATATGATATTAACGGTGTTAAATCAATGAAGGAGAAACCGATAAACAATCTTGCGGGAAAATGCAACGGTGTTTACTGCTAGTGTGTTATTGGTGTTACATTTGCGTTTGTGTGTTTAGTGTAGATTATGGTCAGTTACAGTCCATTGATATTTTATAGAACAAATCTTGGACCTTCAAAACAAGTAATGATAGAGTGGAAATTATGGGGTTTTCTTTCTTTCTTTCTTTCTTTCTTTCTTTCTTTCTTTCTTTCTTTCTTTCTTTCTTTCTTTCTTTCTTTCTTTCTTTCTTTCCGCCTGCCTGCCTGCCTGCCTGCCTGCCTGCCTGCTGCCTGCCTGCCTGTCTGTCTGTCTGTCTGTCTGTCTGTCTGTCTGTCTGTCTGTCTGTCTGTCTGTCTGTCTGTCCTCCGCCATCTTCGTCTCCATGTCATGCCGACGTCACTTCCTTCAAATTTTCCCTAATCTCTTCTCTTCTTTTCTTTTTTCCAAATTTAACTTATGTTACTCTCAGCGTTAGGCATAACAGAAATGTATGGCATGAAACGCTCCGGGATATACCCCACTCAACTTGTTGTCAAAAGTTTCACATTATAGAACCGAACTCTGCTTTCATCCTCT
The DNA here is from genome assembly GCA_014155875.1 of Cepaea nemoralis. Taxonomy (NCBI): domain Eukaryota; kingdom Metazoa; phylum Mollusca; class Gastropoda; order Stylommatophora; family Helicidae; genus Cepaea; species Cepaea nemoralis. The sequence goes on along the minus strand of JACEFZ010016455.1, from coordinate 54,964 downwards.
TTGTATCCCAGCGGTATTGCTATCTGCTGAGCACAGCCTCTTAATTCCCATGAAACATGACCACATCACACCAGCTTCAAGGTGAATGACTCGAAAACGAGAAATAGATTGTGAGCTTTGCTAGAACACTATTGCAAGTGACAAAATGGACTTTATGGCTAAAGCCTTCGTTAGCACAGAATAAACAAACTAACAAAACTACATTTAAGTATTTGTAATAGAATCTGCCCATCTCCGTGGCGATGGTGTTGCGAACGCGATTAGCAATGCTGCTTACCCGCGTTCGAAACACAGCGGTGTCCGATTTAGCAGCAGCCCGTTTCGCGCTGGTTTTAACGTTTTGGTTTGGGAGCCCGTCGCTCAGAAAGCAATGGCATACTACTGAACGTAAAAACTTGCCAAGACATCAACAGCGGTTGTAAAATGCTGGTGTTGACTGCATCGTCCTGTAAATGATATGCAACTTTTAAAAAAAAGAAAAAAAGAATCTAAAGCTGGTATTATCAGCCTCAGCGACGCCGTGGTTAGTGGAGTTTGCTTGCAAATATAGTTCATTTTTTTCAAAGAAAATTCAAATGAAAACAGCTCCTGAAAATACCTCAGACAAGAAGAGGTGGAGAAAACAAGAAAGTTACTACCACAAAGCTTAGTGTACAATGCCGTAACACTTAGCTCATAGTACGTTTAGTATTAATTCCTATTGCGTATTCGAATGTTTTTATTGACTCAGCCTAAATTATGTACAAGGATGTGTGTCTTGGAAAATAAATGCGACTGGAGTGAAACTGATGATATCACCCACCGAGTGCCGATGTGTCCATACAAATATGGGTTTAGCACCGTATGCCCAATGTGCTTTAAGACCGGTAAAGGTGTTCTTTACTTACTGTTGAAACATTCTGCCCGCTAAAACTGGGGTGCGTATTATATACGAGTGCTATAAATGCTGTTATGCTACAGGATGAATGGATGTCTTTGTTGGCAGGTGTCCATGGAATACATGTATTCTTAGGCAGACCTGTGTAAGGATTTGCTTTCGCTTCCGCACCTCCAAGACGTTTTTGTATATTGATACTTAGACTTCGTTTTGCGTCGCCGTGAAACAGCGACAACGACTATGTTATCATTGTTCTGTGATGCTCTCTGGAATCCAGTCATTGTTGTTTGGTGCTCTCTGGAATCCATTCACTACTCAAAATGCTGTCGTTGGTGATCTGGAGATAGTTGTTCTTCGACAAAGTGAAAGACCATGTCGTCTTATAAAACGGACTGCTGATCCATTGATGGTTTAAATCAGTGTTCCGACGTTGGGAACAGGGTGGCAATTCGATTGTTAAGGGGGGTGGGGGTGGGGGTGGGGGGCAATTCGAAAATGGAACAAAAAGATTTATGGAATTATTTGATACTCTTAGTGATTTTTTAAGCGATAAACCTGAAATGAAAAATCTGTTAAGCGGTCGATGGTAAGGCTTTTGTGAGTTATTTAGTCGATATCTTTGAAACACTAAATATATTAAATAAACAACTTCAAGGAACAAACAAAACTCTTATCGATGCAAAAACGAAGATATTTGGTTTCATTACCTTTATTGAATTATGTCAGACATATATTTACGACAACAATTTTGAAAAGTTTCACTGGCTCTAAAATGTGAAGTGACTGATACCGCTATATATGTTATTGTGGATCATCTGAAAATTTTATCGGCTGATATAAAAGAAAGATTTTCTGATTTGAAACAAATTGATTTCCCAACTTGGATGATGCAGCCAATGTTAGTGGATTTGTATGATAATTAAAATATGCAGTAATAAGAACTCGCAGAAATGCAAAATGATGAATCAATTAAAACTTTATTTAACATAAAAGGAGCGATGGCATGGCTTTGATGCAACCAAATGTGCAAGAAAACTATTGTTACCGTTTCCATCTTCATATTTAGCTGAATGCGGATTTAGTGCCATAAATGATTTGCTGATAAAAAAAAAATCAGCTGGATATAACAAAACGGGGAGACTTGAAACTGAAGTTAACTAAATTGGAACCTGACATAAAATCTCTTTGCAGCAAGCATCAAGCGCTAGGATCTCACTAAATTTAAATGATAAATAATTACTAATAATTAAAATAATATAGAAACATCTTTCATTAAAATTATTTTGAACTTGAATTTCAGTTCTCCATTATATGTTTTGAAAATTTACTTACTGTTTGCTCAATAATTTCCTAGTGATTTCTTCCTAAAACCTACCATTCAAGTTTCTTTAGAGAACATTTCAAGTTTTGAATATTAAAAATTATGTATATGTTGGGGGGGGGGGGGGGGGGGGGGGTGCATAATAATTTTAGAAAGGCTTAGGTGGGGCATAGCACAAACAAGGTTGGGAAACACTGGTTTAAATGGTGTTGTGCATGTAGGAGATTTGTTAAGTAAGCTCATGCTCTTTAAGTCAATTCTAAAGCATGAAAAACCGATGTCGTTTTCCCTTCTATCCATTACTCATCTCAATAATGCTATTTTTAGATCTGGTGCTAACCTAAAATTTGATGTTTTTGTACTAGGCGACTCTTACAGGGTCTATTTTTATATATTGTTATGTTTTCAGCGTAATCGAATCTTACACTCGTTAATGGAAAAATGTTGACTTGCTGTCCGATTGTCGTTAGATTCTGCATATTTTATCATTAAGAGCTTTTCCGCTGCATGTAACATTTTCTCGAATTCAATTTTAGGTTTTGGGGCTGCAAATTAAATAAAATGTCACCAGTTTGAAGACCATAATTTCTAACTGTGTTTAGCAACCATGTCTGAAATATTAAAAGAAAAAATGAAAACGTCACATTTAATTTCGCCTCATTTTCAGTGTCGAAACGGGATTCAAACAAGACAGATTATCCAACGTCGGCTACTTTCTATACAGAAAACATCGTGATTGTACGCAGTCGAGTAAGAGGGAAATTGAATCTAAATTGTGCTAAATGTACATGCGATTTTACAGTGTGTTGCCTTTTATCTAAATATCTTGCAAGGACATTAACGAATTAAAGATCTGGTACAATATTATCATCAATTTGTCTTGTTCTATGATGGCGTTGAAGCTTCTTAATGTTTCTGTGTTAATGGTATATGTCGTGTGCTATTGTTTTTAGGCCTAAAGATGTCTTTGTTGGCAGGTGTCCATGGAATACGTGTATTCTGAGGCAGGCCTGTGTAAGGATTTGCTCTCGGTTCCGCATCTCCAAGACATTTTTGCATGTTGATACTTTGACGTGGTTTAGCATCGAAATGAAACAGCGACGGCGAAGATGTATCATTGTTGTTTGGTGCTCTCTGGAAAACTAAGTTTAAATTCCTAAGTTCGACACATTGGCATATTCGATGCCCGAATCCCCAGAACTGGCTTGGAACTATCACTATTACATGCGTGGGAGTGGTGGTAAAACTGTTCTGCCACCCCAGTGCCACAGTGCCATATCCACGGGGGTTGTGTTTCAGGGCTCCACTCCCCCCCCCCCCCCACCCCACTCCCACCCCACCCCCTCCAAGCTTAAAAATCAGCGAGGTGAGCAAGATTGGTATTGGAATTTCACATCTGAGGGAAAGCATAGTAAGTATAATGGTGATTCAACACATGACATACGGACTGGCAGGGGATTAGGCCTAGGTTTTTGGTTTGTGCTCGCTCGTTTTGAACTCAAGCGTAGTCAATACACACTACTTATAGTAAGAATGGACTGAATTTTGCGTGAGGGTTAACTTTCCATATTAACAGTGCTCCTCGCCATCAGGTGAACCCACTCCGACTTCAGAGGTAATTGTAATTTACGTCCCCAAGTCAAGGTCGACAGGTCAACATTTTAGTCTAGCTGTCCGGTGTAGGAGTTGAACCCCTTACCTCGGCAACAGCATAACGGATGTTTAAAAACACGTGTTCTTACCCATTCGTCCATGCTGACCTGCAGGTTTAGGTTTGCGGTGTTTCCTTCACAGGTTTGAGGTATTTCCTTGTCCACAGACTTCGGTATAATGGCCAGAAGGAGACACCGCGATGGGATAGTAATGATGCGACAAGCTTCGTCTAGTGATATATTACCATTGGATAGAATAGAAAGGAATTGTAGCTGTAGGAGACAGGTTCGTACACAGTCTTCAGGAGAGAGAGAGAGAGAGAGAGAGAGAGAGAGAGAGAGAGAGAGAGAGAGAGAGAGAGAGAGAGAGAGAGAGAGAGAGAGAGAGAGAAATAACTGGTTTCGGGTAGACTATTAATTTACTGCATTGGTTAAATGTGTACAGTTATTGCTTCGGTAGGAAATGGGGAAGGACTCCAACACCATAAGTTGTATAATAATAACGTAATAAGTTGGGTTCAGCCTAGAAAGGACATCACACCACTTAGGACATTCCCAGTCGCGCTCTGTTCTCATCTTCAATCACCAGAGAAGAGTTCCAATACTGATGGTATCAGTTGCAGGATGATTATGTGTGCTTCTAACTTTTCTTCTGAGTATTGAGTGTCAGCTTGGAGCTCTGTCGACTCCCTGCCACACCATTTTCCTCAGACAATGATGATTACTAGATCCGAAAGAGCCCTGACGACATCTGTGCTATCGTCCACTAATACCTCAACCAGAGATGCAGGCCAAGCCAGTCTGTCTGTTCGTGTCCCAACACACCAGCATGTTCTGGGGAAAACGATCAAACGTATATTCACTATCTTTAATGTTTGAATTAAAGCATAGAGCTTAATAATGTAATAATGATGTCGAAATACTTCTAGGAAGTTAGTTTGAATATTACAGATCATGAACCCGCTTATCATTGTATCCATGATAATGTTTTTTGTTACTGTTGTTGTCGTTGTTGTTGTTGTTGTTGTTGTTGTTATTGTTGTTGTTGCTCCATATCCCTTACAGGACGTTGCAGTCAACATCAGCATTTTTCAGCTGCTGTTGATGTACTAGGCATGATTACGCTCAGAAGTTTGCTATTGCTTTTTGAGCGACCGGCTCACATTCCCCTAAGTTACCAACGCGGCGAGAACCACTACCGATTCCCGTGCAGGTTACGTTACTCACAAGAATATACGGGATTACGGAGAAAGACGCAAATCCCTCGGCCAGGGAGACCGGCATATCTAAAAGAAAAAGTAAATGAATTGAGGCTACACGAGAAAAGTGTTTTAAATATTTAATTTCAAGTGAACTGTAACAAGTATGTATTAGTTCATTAGTTAGCTATTAGTTCGATTATCCTCACTGCACATAGAAATATTATATCTATACATTCTCGGAACCCCCACTCAGTATCTCCTTAAGCGTGTAACTGTCATTGACACCAGTTTTGTGTTGGTTTACTAGTCTTCTTTCGTTTTAGCTATAATTAGTTAGCTATTAGTTCGATTATCCTCACTGCACATAGAAATATTATATCTATACATTCTCGGAACCCCCACTCAGTATCTCCTTAAGCGTGTAACTGTCATTGACACCAGTTTTGTGTTGGTTTACTAGTCTTCTTTCGCCCCATGCATAGCCCTCGTGTCTGACTCCACCATTTAGACTTCATGTTCTGGCGGTCTGTTCAAGATTGCAGATTCACAATCATCACCACATTAATTTAACCGTCCTGTCTCTCTGAGGCATTCACAACATCATCCCGATCCATAATGAAGCGTGCGAGCATAAGCTCATTTTTAACTGTTCATCAGTCTTCTAGAAATCATATTGAAATTTGAGGAATGTGTTGTGCACTAAATATTTGTTACTGTCTGTTCTTCACAGCTTTCAAATTGTTGGCTATTTGATGCGAATTAGTTGGGGTGGGGTGGGTGGTGGTGGTGGTAGGAAAAATGGGGGGGGGGGGGGGTAGTACTTCGTTGACTGAATTAAGGATACTACAGTGTTAAAATGCGAAAATAACGGTTACCGAATATCGGTGTCTTTGACACACCGCAGATGCCTTCTGTGTTTTTGAGTAAATCAACGAAATCCAGAAGTGAAAATAGTCTGCTTTACAAGAACAGTTACACGTGACAGAATGGACGAAGTGTCTAAAACCTTCGTCAGTGCATAAACAACAAACATACAGATAAAACTACATACTGAAAATATTAAAGTTGCTTATCTGATGTTTATGCCCCATCTGATAAGGCCAACGCAATTAATGGGCGCACATATTGAATTGGGGTTGATTTAGTTGTATAATAATGTTTATATAGCTACATGAGGTTTAGGCCAATGCTTCACGAGCACCGTGGAAGTACAGCGGCTGGTACGCTTTGCCGCAGGATCGGTGGCCATGCGGCCAAATCTACAGTCGACGGGAATATTATTCTTTGGTTGGCTCCGCGATCAAAGCTTACACTGGATACTATGGAGTATCCAAGCTTACACTGGACATAATGGAGTATCCAAGCTTACACTGGATACCATGGAGTATCCAATCTTACAATGGATATCATGGAGTATCCACGCTTACACTGGACACTATGGAGTATCCTGCGGAGTAAAGGTGTTCAGCATGATATTGACCGTTTCTCCTAGCGACTGCTGATTGCTCTATACAAGTATGGTCGCTAGCACTCTATACCAAGTACGCCTTAACGCGTATCCTTTAATTGATTGAATTGACTATAATAAACGGGAGCTACGGTGGCGCAGTGGCTAGCAAGCTTGCCTGCCAGTCCGGTGGTCATGTGTTCGAATCCTTATCGAGGCAGATTTATTTCGTAAATTGACAAAGGCTCTTCGGTCGACCCAGGATAACATGGATACAAGAAATGTTATGGGAAGTAAATGCGACAGACGTGATAACCTCACATATCGCGTATTGATCGGTTTATCAAAAATAGTGCCGTGACTACATACCCAATATGCCTCAAGAATGGAGAAAAGCCCTTTACTTTATTTACTTACAATGAGACAAGGCCAGTTATCATTCTCCGGTCTTTCTCTGAATGTACACTGTCACGCTATCCTGACCTGCAATTCCCCCTGTGAGGGGTAGAAAATTATCATGTTAACATCCATTAATGCTATAACTAAAGCATCGCTAATAGTCCATCCTAACATAACGTCCTTTTGTTCTACGATCTACCTCATCATTTGATAGATATCTATGTAGATTCACACTCAGACTTCAGACACGCTCCCCTGTTCTTGGCACGAACACTTAATGACCATGTACATATTGACACATACTGATTTCTCCTGCTACAGAAGCGATTATTTTGGAATGTGCCGGATCGGTAATCATGGCAAGCACGAGGCTGAGTCGTCAGCATATACATTCAAAACAATGTATTCCCTTGGTGAATTTTAAACACAGAGGCCGCAATCAATATATTGGAAGATTTATTGCCTGACATGTTTCCTTGCATCTCCGCAGGTTTACACAGCATGGTTGTACAGCATATGAAGTGAATACATGAATAATTCTTGACCTGAAGCATTCGAATTCACGGCTGCCTCTCTTGAGCCTCTGGTGCAGTCAACTAAAAGTTCCGTGTCACCAGTCAAACACCGCCCGGACTAAACCGGCATCGACATACCACTAAACTTTACCGCGAAAAACAGTCCCACTAATAATTAATTCAACAATACATTTAGTGAAAGCTTCCGAGAGGTGTTCAACCTTCTTGTTACCTTTTTGTTTTTTACATAGGGAACAGAGTTCAGTTCGTTTACCTTTTAATTGAACTGTTTTTGCTTTTACTATGCGAGTGACGGCAGCGCTTAAAATCCTCAAATTATGAGAGACAGTACACGTTCTGTGAATGTGTGAACTTTGCTTACTGTTAATAAATTTAAGAAAAAGAAACTATCCTTTACACACTTCGGGCTTATCATATAGTGCTAGACTTATATTTGTACACATCAATCAGTATTCTATCAATACTGCTTTCTAGATCACGCTGATCGCTCTTTCTTCCCTTGGATATTTTCTGGTACCTATTTCTGGCTGGAGTAAACCATTGAGCGCATATCAATTCTAAATAATCCACCTTGGTTGGTTCGGAACCACCAGCCCGGCAGGCAAGAGCACTAACCATTGACCAACACCCATTTACTGAGAGTGAGTTGAGTTGAAGACCCGACATAATTGAACTCAGGGGCATTCCAATAAGCTCAACCATCTTCAAGAGTCAGCTTAGACTTCCAATATTAATGGTGCCTGTTGCAATCTGATTATATGTCCGCCTTGCTTTTATCTCTGAGCGATGACTGTCGACTAGAGCCTCTGAACATCCCTGCTGCTGCATTCTCTCTAGAACATCTTTTCTTCTGCATTAATCACATTCTCCCAGAGGACCTTTTCCTTCTACTATGTATTGTTATCCGTTATCTATTTCTGCACCCCCCCCCCCCCGCCACACACACACGCAAACACAAACACACACATTCATACACCATCACGCAAACATTTAAATACACACAAACAAAGCATCATTATTCAATGCTATTTGGGCATTGAAGATCTGCTGTAACAAATGCAACTTACACACTATATAGCCAGATCAGTGACAAAGAGGTTACGCACGCAGTTTGTAATCCCGCATACCGTGCTCTAAACAAGGCTGCGGGCGATTTGGGAGCAGACCGCCTTGGTTGGTTTTCTTATAAAGTTGGGACGCAGAGGTGTTTCCAAGGCACCAGGCCGGGTTATATACTGGCCAAGACCTACTGACGCGTCCTCGTCGAGCGTCCTGGGCAACAGGTCCCTTCGGGGTCCTGGCTAACGTCAGTAGGATCGCCGATTCCTCCGAAGTCGGAGAGTGTCTGCTTGTACGGCGAAGAACCACCAGTCTGCACACCAATAAGTCAGACATGGGACAACGGATACTTATGCAAACCTCAGGTCCTGTATGAGATCACACTGATGTTGGACAACAGGATGCCTTCATCCGACATACAGGACTTCGAGTTGGAGCTCAAGCCAACGAACACAAGCAAGCAAGCAAGCTTATAAGTTGTATGAGTGTCGGTCGTTCAGAAAGCAATGAAAAACTATAGAACGTAAATTTGTCAAGAGATCACAAACAGCCCCAAAATGCTGGGGTTGACTGCAACGTCATGTAAATGATATGCAACTGACTTTAACACACTATATGGCAGGTATCTGCACAGTGTGATCAATTAGTCCTCTTAATCCACATCTCGCTGTATTGTCCATTCACACTTGTCTCTGTTTTCTTCCACGGCTGCATTCCACTCTTGTCTCCAGAAAAAGAATGTGTGTGTGTGCTTTTTTTTTTAATGTGATCCAAACTTTAAAAAAAAATAAATAAATAAACATAGCAGGGTAAAGAATATTCCGACAAAATATGGGGAAAAAATATTCGAGAGACGAAATATTAATTCTGATCAAAAAGAAAACAACAAATCCCGAGTGATTAGCGTTGATGAATAAATAAATCGAACGGGAAGCGTTCTGGGAGAGTTTTAAGGGCGAGAGGTTCGGCATCATTGCCACATGTTTTATTCCACATAGCCCAGTCTCTTTCTGCAGAGGCGGCTTGGAGAAAGCGTCGCACAGAGCATGGACTTGTCCAGCGACGACACCATGGAGTCTCCAAGAAAACTGCACTCATTAAGTAAATTATGGAATCCGGAAGCGAAACCATGACCTTCTGAGCGCGAGTCAAGAGGTTTAATTACTTCACCACGGATCTGTTCTGTCGGTATCTCTCTTGTCTCAAGGTCGCTAGACTTATTTAAGATGCCGATGGTTTAAATAATTAATATTTTGTCAATATAATACAGGGTGAATGTTTATTGACTGTGCAGTGTTTGAAAATATCGCTGGTCAAAGTTTTGTATTTACCTATTTATTTGTATGAACTTTACATAGGGTGAACACAAAGCTTGGACCGGCAATATTTTCAAACACTGTACAGTCATTAAAAATACACCCTATATAAGATACTTTTCCACATAGAACATCACATTGGTATTCATCATTAACGTCATCATTATCATCAGTATTATCATCACCATCAACAACACCATCATCAACAATATCGTTATTAACATCATCGTCAATAACAGCATCATCATTAATAGTATCATCACCAATATGAATATAATTACCATCGTCAGTAGCATCATCATGATCATCAACATCAGGTTACTCATTCCTAAGAGCCGTGCTAAGTCGTGGTATCATTCCACTCCACATTTGACTCATCCCAACTACTCTCTCCAGATCTGCACGAGTCTGAATCCCAACTATTGCGTGTCTGTGTGATGTTGTTGTTCCTTCTGCATCTTCATTTGTTCTCCTGCCTTTTGACACCCAGTTTTTGCAATACCTACGTTTGTGTATACTTTACAACAAGTAAAGTTCCTCCATGTTACACGCATATGGAGCTAAACCCACAAGCGTATAGACCAAACGGCACAAGTAGACGGTATCACCTTTATACCCTAAGACGTTTCCTGGTGTCCGTTTTATGCTAGGTCGACCTATAAGCCCAGTCCATTTTAAAAAAAATAAATTTGAAAGAGACCTGAAGCGGATCGAACTCAAGACCACTAGTAAGGTAGGCGAGCGCCTAGCCACTATACCACCGCCGTTCCTTTTCAACACTTGTCAATTATCATCAAGTTCCATGCCAGATGGCCAAAACGTTCATGTCTCTTCACATATCTCGGTATTTTGTGTTCTGGATCCACTCTGCTGTTGATATTCTTCCATATCAACGTCTCAATCCACCCAGCATCATTTCCTTACCGCTACCTCTCTTCCCATCGATCATTCCATGTGTCACGATGTTCTCCAATGCCTTTCTTCTCATCATATGACCAAAGAAAGCTGTTTGTCTCTTTCTTATTGTTGTATGTAATGTTATAATTTCATTAGCCTCTTTCAGGCAATCATTGTTAGTTATGTTGGCAGTCCACGTAATTCGCAACAATCGTCTCGGGAACCATATCTCTGTTGCTTCCAAGTTCTTCCTATTTTGTTCATTTACATTCCAAGATTCACAGCCATACCTCAAAACAGGTTCTATGTGGTACTTCCCTGACTCTCTTTCTTACATTCGATGATAGTGACTTATTGTCAATAGTTACTTATAATTCAAAACAATGTTTTCCGGTAGTGAATTTGTATAATGAAGAAAGAAACAATATATCGCGCAATTTATTGCCTGGCATATTTCACTGCATCTCGTCTGGCACATACTACAGAAAAAAAATTCAACGTATAATGAATTAGCGTAACGAATCCTCGCAACCGAAATAACGAAAACACATTGTCATATGATTCAATGTAAATGCCATCACCGTAGTTTTAAAGAACATTATTTATATAGTTATTTATAAGTATCCACTCGTTTTCTACACCTTTTGAGGGAGATTCTTACAACAATTGAAAATCATTGTAAGAGCACGTCCTTCGAAAGATAACCGTCAAAATGGGGCACACTGGCATGTAATGAACGTAACAAACGTTGTAATAACTCAGTAATATTGTCCGGTTCTGGAAAATGCTAGAGATAATTCTTGGCTTGAAATAGTGTAATTATCTCCCATCCTTGTCAAATTCACTTGACATTCCTGGATCGCCCTTGAAATGTAAATCAATATTCCGATGAGAAGGATTCGAAAATTGACGTTTCAGAAAACGTTAGCGGTGAGTATCTTCAAATTTATTTACGATCCTGACTGTCTTGTGTCAATGAATCCTAGCTGGAAGATATGTTGTTCACCACTAAGTACAAAAGTTTCTTGAGACGACTGTGTCCGTAAATTGCTTCCCTGAATGAGTCATTTTGTAATGTCGTTTATGTGTCATTTGAGAGATTATGGGTATATGGTACCAGGCTTATATTTGGGTTTTAGGACGGAATATGAAGCGTGTGTGTCTGTGGATGATGAAAGCACCTGTTGTCCATCAGAGAGATGATACGAGAGGTCTACATATATATGTTAAGGAAGTTGAAAGGTCTTTGTTACGCGCCTAAGATGTATATTGCGCATATTGAGCAAGACCCATATGTTTATAGACTAAAGAATGCTAAGTGGATGATGTTTAGTTAGTTAGTCGACAGATCATCCTCGTTGCACATCGAACCATTCAGTCCATAAGTGCTCGGATCCCCTCCTCAGCAAGTCCCGCAGCGTGTAGCGGCTAACGACGCCAGTTCTGTGTTGGTTTATAAATCTTCTTTGGCTTCCTGCGTAGTGTTCTTGTTTGGCCACCCTTCTTTTAATTTGCTGCTCTCGCAGTCTGGCCATTGTTGTAGATTCACAGTCATCACTTGGTTCTCGCAAAAGTCTCACTTCTCGTAGAGCATTCAGAATGTCAGCCTGGTCCATGGCGCGTCCGCCCTCCACAGTAGCCTCACCTGCGAGCTTGTCAGCCCGCTCATTTCCTTGTACTCCCGCATGCCCTGGCACGAAGATGAAACTAATCTTTGCCAGCCGAGACCGCTTCAGAGGCAGCAACCATTCTCTTCGGATCGACCCCTCCTCTATCCTCTTGATCATGTTCATTGAGTCGCTAAGGAAACAAGCCCTAGTGAATGTCTGTGTCTCGAGCTATGTTATTGCTTTACTTACTGCCATGACTTCCATGGTCAGGCTACTTGTGGTTTCAGTGAAAGCACCAGAGTCATCCTTCACAATTCTCCCTCCGGCCCGAGCTGTAAAGGCCCATGAGCTTCTCACATGTCGGACGACCGACCCATCTGTGTAGATGACCGCGTCACCGTCTAGCGAATTCTCGAAAATCAACGCTTGTACTTCAGCCTCAACAGCAGCCGGATTTTCTTGTCTGCATTTTCTATCTAGTTGGATACAAACTGAAAAGGATGTGCAGAAGTCTGTTGGCACTTGCACCCACTCCTCGCCAGGTTCTAAGTCCTCAAGTGAACACACCTGTTGAAGAATGTCTTCGGCTTGACCCATCCACGACCGTCCTCTTTTTAACCTGCTGCCCTTCACCTTCCTAATTTCACTATGCAGTGGATGTTGTGTGTTTGCGTTAATTCTGAGGTAGGCGCGTGACCTGCAAACTTGTATTCTCTCTTCAATGGTTGGAAAATCAAGAAGGTAGCGCATCGCCCTGCATGCTGTATCTCTTGTACATCCAAGAATAATGCGCATAGCTTCATTCTGTATCCTTTCCATCCTTTCTATCTGCTTATGGCTGAGAGTCAGGATTGCCATTGCATACTCCAAAACAGACATGACCAGCCCCTCGTACAGAAGACATAGATGGCGCTGCTCACAGTTTGCTGCCGCCATCACCTCGCATCGCTGCCAAACCCCGCTTGGCCTTTGTTATCACCTGGTATATGTGCACATTATAAGCAAGGCTTCGATCAAACCGTATCCCCAGGTAATTCATTGCCTGCGTTCTTTCCACCGTCTCTGAACACAGCATTACAGTTGGTGTTGGATTGTTGACAATATGATTATTCAACGAGAACCAAGTCACTGTTGCCTTTGTTGGGTTGACCATTGCCCCAGCTTCATCACACCAAGTACTTATGAGATTGAGTTCGGTTTGTAGTTCCACAGCAACCTCCTCTCTATCCTTACCCTGACGATACACTAAAACATCATCGGCATATGACAATGTCCTGCCAGGTCCAGTGATCTGCTCACTGGTGATTCTCACTGTGTAGGCGTTGAACAGTACCGGAGATAATGGTGATCCCTGTGGTAGGCCAGGATATATTGTTGTTGGTTCCGAAGTCCAACTGTCACATCTAAAAACTACTTTCCGTTGGAAGAGGGCTGCAGCGATCCAACTAAGGAGGAATGGACTTACGCTTAGTTCAAGAAGCTGAAACATTAAAAAATCCAGTGGTACTCTGTTGTATGCGTCCTCAAGATCAATCGCTGCAGCAACGGTTTCAGTGCCTGAGTGGAAACCTTCATAGACATCATGGGCAAAGACTGCTGCATTGGTCCATGTTTCTCTTTTTGGACGGTACCCACCCAGGGTAGGTGGAAAACACCTTGCCTCTCTAGTTGGCTTGATATTTTCCTGGCAATTACCTTCTCCAGCAGCTTGCCTATTGTATTCTGCATGGTTATAATTCGATATCCCTGAATTTTTGTGTGGTCTTTGTCAGGCTTCGGCAAGGGAATCAGATAGCTGTGTAACCATTCCTCCTTGATGCTAGCACACCCTATACTGTTGTTGTACATGTCTGCTAGTTTCTCTAGCTCATTGTCGGTACACCTATTTATGTCGTCGTATCTTATGCCATCAGGACCTGGAGCACTGTTTTTTGATCGTCGAAGCACAGCCTTGATTTCTTTCACTGTCACTGTGTCTTCATCCGAAGTGTTCTGGGCCTTGCATCTGTCTGAGGTGACCTCCTTGGCTAGATTTCGGCCTCCCATATCTGTCTGGTTGCTCTGCTCAAGGTAGCGTTCAAAGAGGGCTTTGCCCTTGTCCTCGTCAGTCCTCTGCCAGATGAGGTCAGCACCTTGGAAGTCAGAAATGCTCTTATTCTTGACTACACCACTCATGCTTTTATGTAGTCGACAGAACAATTTCAGTGACTTGTCTGTGCTTAAACTTTGACACACCTCTGCCCATTTTTCGCTTTTAACCACCTTGACCAGTTTCTTGAAATAGCTTAGATGATGTTATTGGTATAGACATTTCTTGGTACCCATTTTAGGCTAGGTCAATCTGGGAGTATCGTGGTCGATCTGGAACACATATCAATAGATACTAAGATAGCACTCTACATCACATTATACCATCCAACTCTATCCTATCAATGCCAAGCCTGGACAATGACGGTAAAATAGAAAACAAAAATCACGACAACAGAAAACAGATTCCTTAGAAGAATGTATCAACAAGAGGGAGTCTCTGTGGCGAAGTGATCAAGCCGTTTGACTCGTGCTTCGAAGGTTGTGGGTTCGATTCCGGGCCGCGCCCTTCGGTTTACGAGTTAAATGATTCAGAGACTCCTGTGGGTCGTCGCTAAAAGCTACGGCGTTCGTGCTTTGTGCGACGCTTTCCGCGCTGCGGGAAGAGACCGAGCCATATGGGATAAACCCGGTGCAATGAAGTCGACCTTGTCGACTTTTAAGCGACATTTTTTTTTAACAAGAGAGAAAATCAGAGATGAAGAAATCAGGACTAAAGTGGGGGTTACATCAGCGCTAGATTTCTTCAGAAAACGGCAAGTTAAATGGTTTCATTACCAACTAACAGTATACCACAACAAGCAATGATGTGCAGACCAAATGGAAAAAGAAGAAGAGACAGACCACGAAAACGATGGCCTGAGGGAATAGCAGAGACCATGGTAATCTTGCACATGAACACCATAAACGGGCACTCTCCCTCTGTTTATACTTCACCATGACACTGCAAGGTACAATATGAGATGAGATGAGATGAGATGAGATCTGAGAGCTCAAGTCAATGTATACAATTCTAAACCTTCCTGCTGCGTATCGAACACAAGAAATCCACTATGCAGATGCGGTATGGCTACCAAGAAATGTTCTCATGATACTGTTAAACGATAGCTACTTGTCCATTACAGCACGTTGCAAACATTTTCTGCATTTAATGGCTCTTTTTGATTTACTAATCAATGCTAGTTCAGTAGTTTGCCATTGCTTTGTGAACTAATTATATAAAACTACGTACTATTGTTGAGAGTTAGTTTATTATTTAGTTAATTAATTATCAGCATCTCATGCGATCACAAGAGACGTGGATCAGCTCAGTGTTCTTGTCTCGACCATACCACGTGGTCAAACAAACCAGGTATTTACTTCTCTGCCTTCCCCTTATTGTCTTTCCCTCGATCTTGCCAGTTGTCACCAAGTTCTGCAATTTATTTATTCTCATAACGTGCAAAAAATGTTGGCAGTCTACATCTTATTTCTCTAATCAGTTTACGGTTTTCATTTGTTTCTTGTAGGACTTGGTTATTGGTTTTCGTATCTGTCCATTGCATTTTCCACAGAAACCACATTTCCACAGTAATCAGATGTTTTTCAGTTCTTCTGCTTATTGTCCACGCTTCACATCCATACACAAGTACAGCTTCTGTGTATCACATCAATACTCTTTTTCTCATTGCAAATGACATCTTTATATTGGTCAGTATGTTTTTCATCTTGCAAAAAGGCTATCTTCGCCATAGCGATTCTTGTTCCAATCTCTTCAAGGCATCTCTCATCAGATGGTATGGCTGTTCCAAGATAATTGTACCGATTTACTTGTTTCAGAATATTCCCATTTACTTGTATATTATTACATTGTGGTGATTCCTTCTTCCTAGTGACGACCATAATCTGTGTCTTCTTACAATTTAATTCTACCCATAGTTGTTCACTGTGTGCAACAACCGATTCTATTGAATGTTGCATGCCCTGCTCATTGTCTGCAATGAATACTGTGTTATTCGCATATCTAATATTATTGTTGCTACGTCCCCCAATGATGATTCGTTTAACATCTTCTACACTTCTGAAAATATTTTCACAGTACAGGGGAACAAAATTCTGGAGGCACATCCCTGTCTCATAACTTTCTTAATAGTCTAATATTGACCTACTTCATTATCAATCCTTATGGCAGCTTTTTGTTTCTAATATATGTTAATTTTACAAGGCTAATTCCCAGCAATTTATAGATCTGTATCGTGATGACGTAGGTTGTTAATTATTTAGTTAGTGAATTAGTTCGTTTTTAAGATAACTATTTAGATAAGTTTCTTGTTCGTTCATTAGTAAGTAAGTAAGTAAGTAAGTAAGTAGGTAAGTAAGTAAGTAAGTAGGTAAGTAAGTAGGTAAGTAAGTAAGTAAGTAAATAGGTAAGTAAGTAAGTAAGTAAGTAAGTAAGTAAGTAAGTAGGTTGTTTGGTTGGTTGGTTGGTTGGTTGGTTAGTTAGTTAGTTAGTTTTTTTGCATATCCTTTTACATGACATCGCTGTCAACACCAGCATTTTACCGCTGTTGTTGATTTCTTGGCAAGATTACGCGAAGCAGTTTGAGTTAGTTAGCCGACAGATAAACATCACAGCACATGGAGCCATTCAGTTCATAAGTGCTCAGACACTCTCCGCAGTATCTTCCTCAGCGTGTGTCGGCCCTGTCTTGGTTGACCCATTTATAGCGTTCTTGTCTGGCATCTCCCCTTTTGACGTGATGTTCTTGTTGTCTGATCAGGACTGCAGATTCACTGTCAATTATTGAGAATATGTAGATAACAGTTTCCATTACAGACAGCAAAACAATGATGTCCTGTGGCGGGTGCGGTAACTGTACACCGCATGTTATTAGGGTTATAATTACATTGTAAGAAAGCAGAAATTATAATTACCTTCAGGAAAAAAGAAATATCACAATATAGCATCCAAGTAAATGGAACCATTCTTGAAACGGTCATAATAAATGACGGATTGACTTACAGAGATTAAGACGCGTGTCAACCATGGATAAAGTGGTCCTTTCAAGATGACAACATACTATTAACAAGCTGTCACTTGCAGTAAGAAATAGAGTGTATAACAAAGCCCATACACATTCTGCTACAAGTGAAAAGCATAATATAAAACCAATTTGTTGTATTATGAGACGCATGAACAATAGGCAGGCAAGATGAAAGAAAATATCTTACGACAGTGGACATGTGATGTCTGAGAAAAAATGTTAAGAAAACCATAGAAACACACATACACATACACCCAACCACACACACACACGCATGTACACACATGCACGCACACACAAACACACACGCACCCGCATGCACGCGCAATCACACACACACACAAACGTACGCACACAAGCACACACACACACACTCTCACACACACAGAGCGAATAAAACAGCCCTTCAAACAACGAATGGAAATCGTAAATCATTAGATAAATTTAATAAAACCAGTCAAGCGTGTGTAGGCACTTTATGGAGAAAATAAACTTTAAAATTTAGTGACAACTGGCAACATTGATGGAGAAAGATGGAAAACAAAGACATAAATATCTAGAAGACTTGAATAAATAGCATCATCCGGACATAAACACAGACCTCAACCAAGACTCTGATTATCACGAGAGAATACAAACCATGACTACACACACGCTTGTCGGCATGGCACATGATGATGATAACTACTGTCGTAAACAGCGAGGAGAGAGGGATTCACCGTGGTGAAATTATTCAGCCTCCTGTCTCGCGCTCCGTCGCGCGTTCAATTTCAGTCTTTGTCTATTATTCAACAAGTGTAAATTTTTGAAGAACCCCGGGAATGAATCCACAATGGATCTAAAGAGTTGGTGCACAGTGCAAAATTTCCCGTAGATTGCCCTGACAAAAGCGGCCGAGCCATATGGAGAAAAAAACCCAGTGCAATGAAGTTGATTTTCTGGCCTTTCAACTTCCTTTATACGTCTAAAGTATAATCGTCGGAAGTGAAATTCTAGCCTTTCCTCAGACCATTTCACAATACCATGATTAGTCACTATAATAACTGTACTTTGCTATCGGACCGAGCATGGAGATCGGTCTATATCTCATCGGCAAGGTTATTGACTACACGTACCTTGTTGTTCTTCCACGGTCCACTTTATATTCCTGGCTGCTGTAGATATTCAGTACAGTGCACGAATCAATACAATACTTGCCCACCTCCATGCATCCGTATTATAATATCTTCAGTTAAGCGTAACGAGAATTGTATTTCTTTAATTCCATCGTTTTCTATACTCCCGGCCACAGATATTATGTTAGTTACCGATCTGGCCCATGAAAATTAACAGTTCTCGTTATTCTCGACAAGCATGAGTCCTTAGGAGACCACCGTGACATCTGGAAACACCAGTGAGAAAAGTAGCAGAGATAGACCAAGAGAAACCAGATAGCTCACAAAACCCATATATATTCATATTCATGGCAAAGATGTTCAGCTTAGTACAGACATATGTAGCCAAATGTTAAATTACCTTTTACACGAATAAGGCACATTCGGCATACTGAGTTACACGCACATCTATATACATCAAACGGCACTCAGTGAGTGATGTGGTCCATATAATGACCACTGCCTTAAGATCCCACGACATGTCCTGGTACCCAGTTTAGGCTTGGTAGATCCAGGAACCCAGGTCCATTTTACAAACTCTAAACCGCCTGGTTCAAATGGAACATAAGACCGCCAGTACAACAGGGTGCTAGACTACAGCAGTTCTGTTACAAACATATGAACGGACCAACTGGAAAGGGTCAATTCTTGTAATCTTTGGTCGTCAATGTCGCTAATAAGACGAGGGGCCGTGCAGTACCACAGCTTTGTCTAACTCAGTGGTTCTCAACCTTTTTTGGCCCGTGCCCCCCTTCACTATATTTTCAGAACGTCATTCCCCCCCCCCCCTTTCCTATCAAATATTTGGCCCGTGCCCCCCTTCACCGTATTTTCAGAACGTCATCCCCCCCCCCCCCTTTCATATTTCCTATCTAAAAATCCCCCCACCCCTACACAGCATACGTAAAAATGGAAGGTAAATTAATAGCATATACTAAAACAAGTCTAGACATCCACATAAAACATTATTTGTGGGTCTACTTACTTTATAAAATGAATTTTAGAAGTATTAGACGTACATAACTGTAAAGTATGAAGGGAAAAACAATATCAAGTAATCGGTTCTTGTATTAACGCGATCTTGAAATGGTCTTCATTCCACCCCCTGGAAACCCTAAAATTCCCCCCTGGGGGGAGAATTCCATCCGGTTGGGAACAACTGGTCTAACTCATATACAGAAAGCGCTGCCAGATATACTGAAGCTATAGGTAATGTAAACTATCGTTGTTCACTCCTTGGGGAGTATTGAGTGTATGGTGGAAACCCCATATTTGGGAAATGGTGTCAATATCCCGCTGATCGCCTTTGCTTCCCATGACATTTCCTCATAGTCATGCTAGGCCGGGTCCACTTGGGAGTCTAGGTTAATTTTATTTAACAATCCGACTCGCTAGACATTCGAATATATTCACGACGATGCATGCCCTTAGTCAATTTAAGCACAGAATGCACAAACAATACGTAGTACGATTTATAGCATACTCTGCTTATATTATTGCCAATATTATTTGAACTATTGCTCAAATGTAATGAGGCGTTAGCAATTAGGCTGTTCCAGCCGGTTTTGTGCAAACAGAAAGACTTTCTTGTATATTTGAAATTACCGTGGGAATAACAGATGTTCCACATTAGAACAATACCTGTGACTATGTGTTTTAATTGTTTTAACTGAAGTATTATTCGTGTATTCACGTGATATGATATATAGCTCTGCAGTATGCATATGACGAGATGCAGCGAATAATAATAACAATAAACATGCAACATATTGTTCGTGGCTTCTGTGATTAAATTCGAACATACGACCATTGGTCAAACAATATCAGCAGATTCAGCATTTTCTGTTGGCGTCAGTTAACAATGAAACACTTAAAAAGGGAGAGGAATCATTACCAACCCAGGCTTAATCTGAGCTGGCGATCTGGCCTGAGCAATGACTTGGCTGCGTACTTATGGATCACGGCGGATCAGAACGTCATATCTTGCATACTGCAGTGATTTCGGAGCAGTAAACACAATCACCGTGGATATGGTACGACGGGAAGTCGATAAGTAAGTCACAAATGGCTGTAACAAAAACTAAATATAATAACAACTTGAAACCAGTTTATTTTTATACATACATTGTCCCTTTATTTCTCAACATAATTTCCACCAACATTGATGCACTTATCCCATCGTTTCTCCCCCGATGTGTCTCCACCTTGCCGTGGTGGGGGAGCTTGTGTGCCCCACTGACCCCAAGCGCCATGCCGATGGATATTAACTACATATTGGACAGCTCTGGGGATAGGGACCAGACTAAGAGAGACACAACCTGCTGCTCTGCAGGTAGACTGAGGATAGCAGTCAAAAGTTTAAATTAGGCGCATGAAGGCAGAAGTTCTTGTTCCGGACACAAGCACTAAGGCTCTCGCTGAGGGATAAGGCTGAACGCCTCTAAGCCATTAATCCTTGGACCTGAGAGCGGACCGATACAAACCTACCGAAAAATGGAGGTGAGAGGCTGAGCACGCTACATGCTTAGTTCAGATACTTGTTTCGAAGGTTCTCAGCTGGGGGATATGAGGGATCCCCGGATGAGAGGGCCTGGCCGTTTTTTAGCTCACTGATGCACGGAGGTAAGGTGCTGAGCCGGCAGCACATGTAGACTACCTCGTGAGTGAGTACTAAAGGTAGAAAAGCACCCCAGTCGCAGGAAATGGTTACGAAAAATTTCTGTATCTATGCTCACATAGAGTGTAGTCAAATGTGGAAAAACGTCTCAATAACACAAAATGGAACGCTTGGCGAGCAAACCCATTGCGTGGTCTGAAGTCCGAAGCGAAAGCTTTACCTAGTGGACGTCGTCCGCAGACTTTCCGTTCCTGGTTTGTGCTTTAGCGACCAGTGGCAAGCGAAATGCCCAATACATGGAAGTGAGGAATCAACGCAGCCAAGAGCAGGACGTGGCAATTCCTCGGGTGAGCCCAATCTCAGAGCAGTATGTGCCGGCTCTGCAATAATGGAAGCCTCCTTGGATAGCAGTTAACGCCCATGGTCTGCCCCTGCCTTGCCTTGAGGGTTGACCGTGATGTCGCTGTCCGTTCTACTTTGACCAGCTGAGATGTGGGCGACACCACAGCACTAACAGTATAACGTCTCTCGAAACTCCGGGAAGGCCAACCCGTAAAAATTCCCGCTGAAGTCGGATGTTCTGGCCTACGGGTGCAAATAAATCAGGCACAACGCAAAAAACGTCCGAGTGAAATGTCTTTCGTGCTAGGAACAGCTCTGACTAACTAGTTTTCCGAATAGCTCGTGTCCGGAAAAGTTCTGACTAGCTAGTTTCCGGATGTTCGTTGTGCCCGGAACAGCTCTGACGGGCACATCAACAAGCACATGTCCGTATCGAAAACTCGCTGAGTGGATACCGTCTGCAGACCGGTCTGGTCAGTGCGGTAAAGGCTCGTGGTGAACGATATGCCTAATATATTGAAGTTAGGAATTCAAGCAGCCATGAGCAGGACGTGACGATTCCCTCGGTGAGCCCAGCACCAGGGCGCTATGTGTCAGCTCTGCAACTATGGAAGCCAACCTGGACGGCGGGAAATGCCATGGACTGTCCCTGCCTTCCCTTGAGAGCTGATCTGAAGCATTCAACCGTTCCAACTTGAAAAGCTGGGACGTGGATGGCACCGCAAACGTAAGAGTCCCACAGGAATGCTAACATGTCAAAAATGCACGCTAAATGTCGGATGTGTTGGCCTAAGGGTCTTGACCCAAGGGTGCATAACGAGATACACCGCAATCACATCTGAAAAAACACTCCGGATGAACGCAAAGAAGAAGAAGATCCCATCGTTTTATCAATCCTCCCAAACTGGCTGCATAGAACTGCGTGCTCTGTTTTCTAAACCACGTTTTCACTTCATATTCAACTTCGGCGTCATTCGAGAAATGTCTCCCGCCAAGGTGGTTTTTCAGTGGACCAAAAAGGTGGAAATCTCTAGGGGCTTAAGGTGGATGTTCCAGATCTTCCCACCTTAGTTGGTTAATTTTCTCCTGAGTTTATCGAGCCTTATGTGGTCTGACATTGTCAAGAGGAAGCAACACTCCACTAGTCAGCAGTCCTGAACGTTTTCTTCGAATTGCATCATGAAGCATCGCTAGAACTTCACACTACGATTCAGAATTCACATTGTCACCTATCTTCTTGAAATTGGTTAAAAGCATTCCTTGACAATCCAAGAACACTGTCAGCATAACCTTCCCTGCTGATGGCGTAACCTTGAATTTTTGGACACAAGGAAAAGAAGGATGTTTCCATTGCATTGAAGCATGCTTTGATTCGGGCTGGTAGTGATGCACCCATGATTCGTCCCCAGTAACAATCCTGTTCAGCATGTCTTCTCCTGCATCTTCGTATCGACAGAGATGATGCGAGGACAGGCCACATTGGTTCATTTTGTGTTCCTCCTTCAATTGTCTGGGCATCCACCTTGAGCACACTTTCTTAAATTTCAATCGATCGTACATTATGCTTGCTGTATGCTGAACCATGTGAACACCCTATTGCAGACGCTAAAGAGTCTATCGTTACTCGCCTGTCACCTCTAATCATCTCCTCCACCCGCTCCACGGATGCTTCTATTGCAATCTCAACAGGACGACCAGATCATATTTCATCAACAATTTTAGAGCGTCCTTGAGAAAATCGTTCTACCCAGCTATGCACCGCTTTACGAGACAAACATTTGTCAGCATAAACAGGAAGCATTTCTTTATGAATGCCCTTTGCAGGCAGTCTTTTTGCCTACAAAAAAAAAACCCACAACAGCACGTTGCCCTTTGGTTGTACACTTCGTAAGTACAGTCGCCATTTTGTTTATGTGCTGCGCATGCGCATGAGACACCTAGCGCCACCCGAAGAAAGGGAATATAAAGTTCGATGTTGCTGTCACCTAATGACACCTGAAGAAAACATCAACTACATTAACCTGCCATCCCACAGAACTGTGTCACTTACTTATTGACTAGTCCTTGTACTTCGTTGCCGTGTCAAGAGAAAGCCTCTCCATTAATGCCACTTTGATAGATGCCAACCTCGTTTCAAGACCCAAACAAGCTGAATGTTAAAGCATCGGATTTAATAGCTAAAACTAAAATCGTCCAAATGATTTACCTACCGCCCTTCGGCTAGTAAGCCAACCTGCAACCAAGCGACCACTTTCAGTTACTCTGCATTGTTTTAACAATTGTTTTTCTTCTACATTGGTAAACTCAGTAGTTTCTCATACTGTGCACATTAACACGGCTACTTATCTACAGAATGCTATTATTCTAAACACAACGATTTGTGTGTGTGTGTGTGTGTGTGTGTGTGTGTGTGTGTGTGTGTGTGTGTGTGAGCGTGAGCGCGCGAGCGTGCGTTTGCTCTCACTTTGAACTTGTGAGTAGTCTATACACGTGATATTACTTCTACTGCACTGGACTGATTTTTCCGTGTAGATTAGCTTTCCCTATTACCAATGTCCCTCGCCAACAGGCGAACCCACTCCGACTTCTGAGGTACTTGTAATTTACAGCCCCCAGGTGAACTACGAGAAGTCAAAGTTTTAGTCCATCTTACCGATAAGAGGTTGAACCAACTGCCTCAGCTTCAGCACACCGGAAGTTTAAGTGCCAGCGCTCTTATCCATTTTGCCACGCAGACCCCTAAAAACATGATTCATCTTCCCCACGGATATACATATTGGCTTTTCACACTGAGCCTATCGACACAGTTACTACTCTATAGAATGTTATTGTTTCAAATAAATAAGATGATGGATTAATACGGTAACATTTAACAGTTTTGTGTGTTCTCATTCCTCCGGCTTTTATTCGATGTGATGATGCTGTTTCTATTTCCATTCTAGATTTTATTTGAATTGGTGTTGTTGTTTCTGTTGTTGTTGTTGTTATTTTTGTTGCTGTTGTTATTGTTATTGGTGTTCTTCTTTTTTTTTCCCCTTTCTTCTTCCTCGCCTCTTCTTCTCTTCTTCTTTTTCTCCTTCTCCTCCACCTTCTCTCCCCCCCCCTTCCCACTTTCATCTTATTTATTTACTTTCAATGCCTCTTCGTATGAAAACTAGGGGATTATATCCACCACATCAGGGTCCACCTTGTTGAGGCACACTGAACTCTCCACTGATTTATTTTAATCCATATTCATTCTTCACAGGGTGTTTCAACTTTCACTCTGGTTTGGCACTGTAGACTCCCACAGACCTCAACGAATTTCCTTTTCTAATTCGCTTTCCCTTGGGTACTATAGAATAACTATTCTTACTGATAGTGTTTTCTCGGTAAATTATCTTTGAAATTCCAACATTTGTCTATTATCAGAAAATCAAATCAACCTACGAACACAGCGTGGGCTATGGGGGTAACATGATGAAAGAAACATTAACATTCAATGGAAAAGTAACGTAAACAGCCATTTGGTCTTATATGATTCTAGCACCCCTTTTATTATAGACCTATGGGCACTCGATGTGGTCAGTATCACAATGCCGCCTTTACTTCCCAGAACATTTTAAGATACTCAATGTAGTTTTTTTGAGAGATCAGGCGAACGTTTAAAAAAAACAACAACGCCTCGATGGAGATTTCTTCTTCTTCTTCTGCGTTCATCCGGATTTTTGTTTTTCGGATGTGACTGCGTTGTGCCTGTTTACAGCAGAGATGCGTTCTTGCGCCGTTAGGCCGACACATCCGACTTCTGCGGGCATTTGTTGACCGGGTTAACCTTCCCGGGGCGATGGAGATTTGAAAACATGGCCACAGATGCGGCAGGCAAATGTGCTTCAGTGACGTCCTGAATGTGAATATAATCAGCGTCTAAATAATGGGTTATATAGAAGAGGCTAAGAAATGTAGAACATTATATACAACTATAAGAAAGAGGCAACCAGTACTATTTGGTCATGTAATGAGAGGAGAGGCACTGGAAAATGTGAAGACTGGAAAGATCTGCAGAGAAAAAAGAGGCAAAGACAGACCGAGAGAAATTATGCTGGATGGACAAAGACGGCGGCGTGGAGAAATATTATCTGCAGATTTGATCCGAACATCAATGACCGAGGTCTGTGGACATGAACGCCTGGCTAGTTGGCAAGGCTTATGATGTTGTTGATAATAATAATTAAAGGATTTACAATAACCAGGCCATAAACCATGTTGCTATATTGACGTTGAGCTGTTAGATTTACCTTGTGCTTGGCAAACCAAACATCATCTTTGAGATAATCAAAACGACGATTGTAGCTGTAATTTTTGTAAGAAGAATCTAAATGAATTGACGAAATCAACGAAACATGATTTTATGGGCATCAGTAAAGAAAGTCGTTTGCCATTGATTTCCTTTGATTTCCTTCAAAGCAGTGCCCTTACTTGTCGATGACCGTAGCCATTGACTCCAAAAATGACCCCATTTCTAGCCTTATGAAATTGGAGACCATAACCAACAACTATCTATCGACTGTTCTTCACCTTCACCCACAACCTGCATCCAAGGCTTCGCGTTACCCTGATCAGGAGACTAGACGGGTAGTCCACCATGTCCCAGGGTATCACATAGGCTGGAGGAGCGGGGAGGAGACACCTTACTTCTCCTTTGACAAGCGGTACCTCTATCCCGTCACTCCTTCAACTAAAGATTACACCAATATTCATCATTATCAAGGATCATTTTCCCCCTTAAGGTTGCCTAAATGAAGTTTTCAGTTCCTTTTATCCTACTTCTTCGCTGTGCGGTCATACAGATCTTTCAAAATCCATCTTTTAATGTCTGCTTCAATGCAACGTTGGCTCCTTATTGCACGCGTCCTCTTCGTTTTTCCCTCCAGTTTAAAAAAAATATATATAAATGATATAGAAGAGTTCTTAGAATATCTTGGACAATGAAAAGAACAAATGCAGCAATACTTCAAGATATGAATATTGAAGAAGGTTGGCTATTAAAGACGATAAAACAAAGAAAATTGAAATATTTCGGTCACTTGAAACGTCACGAAAGTTTGAAGAGAACAATAATGGAAGAGTATATGCCTGGGAAAAAGAGAAAGAGGAAGGGCAAAGAGAAGATGGGTGCAGGATGTGGTGGATGATCACCAGATGGATGTATCGGACTCGGGACATCTTGCTTATGATCGAGGTTCTGCAAAGGACATGCTACTGAATGAAGAAATAAATTCCGCAGCGTCTCGTTGGTGGAGCCTGATGTAGGTATGCGAAGTATTACGACAATCATGCTTTTGTAGGCCGGAGTGCACGGATGAATAGATGATTAGTCTTTTCCTCCCATAGCGAACGACGAGAGTCGACATCTACCTCTCCCCAACCACGTCCATATCATTGTCAGCGCAATGTCTCTGACCGTTAGAATAATGTGCCTGCCAGCAGGTCTATCATACTTGACATATAAACATTCGTCTACCACTCCTTCATTCAATGTTCAGAATTAATGTTCTTGTCTTGTATAAGATTCCTTAAAATTATTACATTTTCGTTAAAAAAAAGGTACATGAAATGCATGTGCAGTATGTTTCAAGTAACAATAATAGCAAGAACATGTATGATGTTATAAAATAAATTGATGTAGTAAAATATAGTAATCAAAAGTGAGCCTAATATGAATGTGTCATAAATCACGACTGCTGGGAGACATTCCTTCATAAGAAGTAGTATAGCTTAGAAGAAGAAAAAACGTTAGCCATAAGGTAAGAAAAGACGAAGAAGAAATAAAAAGGAGACACTGACGTAGAGGTAGAAGAAGAAGAAAAAGAAGAAGAAGAAGAAGAAGAAGAAGAAGAAGAAGAAGAAGAAGAAGAAGAAGAAGAAGAAGAAGAAGAAGAAGAAGAAAGAAGAAAAGAAGAAGAAGAAGAAGAAGAAGAAGAAGAAGAAGAAGAAGAAGAAGAAGAAGAAGAAGAAGAAGAAGAAGAAGAAAAGAAGAAGAAGAAGAAAGAAGAAGAAGAAGAAGAAGAAGAAGAAGAAGAAGAAGAAGAAGAAAAAGAAGAAGAAGAAGAAGAAGAAGAAGAAGAAGAAGAAGAAGAAGAAGAAGAAGAAGAAGAAGAAGAAGAAGAAGAAGAAGAAAAGAAGAAGAAGAAGAAGAAGAAGAAAAGAAGAAGAAGAAGAAGAAGAAGAAGAAGAAGAAGAAGAAGAAGAAGAAGAAGAAGAAGAAGAAGAAGAAGAAGAAGAAAAAGAAGAAGAAGAAGAATAAGAAGAATAGCAAAAACAAGAACAAGAAGAACGCGGGCGGTTGAGTTGAAAGGGGGGGGGAGGGGGAGGGAGAACTAACAGGATATTTCAACAATACTTTAACTTTCAATCTCTCATCGATTAACATCATAGCAGATGTAAATTCTCCGGGGCATGCTGGTGTGTTGGGGGATGAACCAGGCAGATTGGCTGGCTCTGCAAAACTTGATGGAGTATTGATACATGATAAGGCAGACGTGGCTGCGGCCTTGTGGGAGCAGGTGTAAACCTCGGAGGAGCAAATGGATAACCATGGTCTTTCAAAGAATGCGACAGCGTGGAGTGACGAGAGGATCTGGCCGATGCTCGACGCTTAGAGGAAAGGCGAGACGCACATATAATCAGATTGCTACTGGTACTATTAGGGTTGGAACTCTTCGCTGGCTTCTGAGGATGGGGACTGAGCGCTTATGGGAATGCCCCGAATGCTGTGATGTCGGTTCCTAAATCAATCAATCAATCAATCAATCAATCTCCCAACGAGAAAAGGGGTGTTGAGGTGCTACATAGAGCCTGATGTACTTTTGTATGGATGTGAAGCTGAAAAACATTTGATGGCTGTGGATGTGTGGTTTCTGAGGAGAATGCAAAGAATACCACGGGCAGACAGAAAAACCAATGACCAAGTACTACAGGAGACAAATGGAAATCGTAAATTGATTAGAGAAATTAGACGTAGACAGTCAAAATGTTTTAGGCATGTTATGAGAAGAAATGAATTGGAGAACTTGGTGACAACTGGCAAGATCGGAGGGAAGAGACCAAGGGGAAGACCGAGAAGTAAATACCTGGATAGCTTGGCCACATGGTATGGTCGAGACAGGAACACTGAGCTGATCCACGACTCTGGTGATTGAGTGAAATGGCGAATTAAGACCGCTCACGCTTTGCGGCATGGCACATGATGGATGGATATAATTGAATCGTAAAACACACTCGTGGTAATACAGTAACAACCAAACATTCCTAAAGAAAAGAGGACATTAACATTATTTTAAAAAATTCTCACCTTGTTTTATTTATATAATATCCTAATAATTTTAACCTTACTAAGTGTCTTTCTCTAGAGAATTTCAACAACATAGTAAGATTAGAACAGTGGGAATATAACTTAATAAAACACACTATTCAAGAACCGTTAAGATAACAATATACTCTAGACTAGACCTTTCTAGTATCATCCATTTAAGTGTAATTCGCAGTACTTTTATAAATGAAAATTCCACATGGAACACTTTAATGCCATATCCTCATCTTATCTGCTGTGATGTCAATATTGTATTCTCTATTGATTTCATTTAGTTAAAGTTAGTCGCATGTCCTTTTACAGGACTTTTCAATCACACCCAAGCATTATTGACTGTTTGTGATTTTCTTGGCGATTTTACACCGGTCTACATGGCCAAGGAGTTAGCGACTTTCTCCGTAATCCCGTATATTCTCGTGAGTAACGTGACGTGCGCGAGAATCGGTGGCGTTTCTGGCCGCGTCGGTAACTTAGAGGTATGTGAGCCGGTCGCTCAGAAAGCAATGGAAACTACTGAGCGTAATCTTGCCAAGAAATCAACAATCAGCTGAAAGATGCTGATGTTGACAGCGATGTCCTGTAAAGGATATGCGAACCAAAAAAAGAAAAAAAACGTTTGCCATTGCTGCCTGGACAGGCCGACACTCACACCAAAGGAAATCCAAAATGCTCTGGGGCTGATTTCGAACCCTCGACCCTGTATGTCGGGGAATTGTGAAACGTCGTTCACTGGCCCTTTAGCTACACACGCCGACTTTCAATTAGTTGTCGATATCCATATCTTTAAAACACGCAAACACTTTGTAGAGGACGGGGGTAATTCTCAAGGATTTCATTTCTCCGCTCTCCAATTCACGCCTTTTCTTCCCCCTAGGCATGCCAAATTTTAAAGTGGATTTGAGATTATGTTAGACATTCTTCTTGTTCTCATTTATGCTACTGCTTTTGCCGTGAAACTCGCTCCGTGGCGTAGGTGTTACGGGCCCAATTAGTAATCCCGCATACCGAGTTCGAAACACAGTTGCGGACGACAGTAGACCTCCCTTGCGTTGAATTTCATACAATGGTATGAGTGCAGGCCGTTCCGAAAGCAATGGCAAACTACTGAACTTAACCTTGCCATGAAATCACAAACAGCCAAAAAAAATGCTGCGTTAACTGCAATGTCCTGTAAAGAATGAGCAATTTATATGTTTGTTGTTACTGTGAAACCGCTCAGAGAGAAAGCCGATGTAATTTTCTGTGTTTCGCTTGTCTTGTTGCCTAAAATAATATCATATTTGATTTCCTCAAGCGCCTTTTTCACTTCATCTAACCAACTCTTCCTGGGTCATCCTCTCGTTTTATCCCAATGGTCTCATGTATAAAGCTCGACCCGCTGGTTGATCTATTTCCATCCTAGCTATATGTCCGACCAATTTAATTCTTTGGCATTCTATTAAGTTATTCCTTCAATCGTTCTTAGATTCTCTTAGTTTGTCTCTTTATCTCTTCTAGTTTTTTGTTTTTTTTTAGCTACGTTTCTTATGCAACTAATCTCACATAATGTGATTTTACCCCTGTGTGTTTCTAGGAATCGTCCACGTTGCCATATCGTAAATCTTCCTAATTTAAAGCCATGTATGCCATATCGTCTGGCATTTAAATCACAGCTTTGGGAAGAATAAAGCGCCTGTCAGCATCTATTTTATTTGTATGTTGATATTTGGATGTTTTAGAAAAGATGCTATGTGATAGTTAATGTTGTTTGCTTTCTGTATGCTAGTTTCTATTTCTCTATCTAGTCATCAATTCTCTGTGAAGACACTACCCAGATACTTATTACACAATATAAATCATACAAGAGTTTCTTCTTTGATGTGCCCAGATGTCTTTAACATAAATATCTGTTCTCCTGTGCTCTGCCATCACCTGGAGCGTTTCTCATGTTTTAAACGGCTCATACAGTGATGAATGCCTGTGAAGTGCCTTTGTTCGCGATTGCTTGGAAAGTGCCCGTAATTAGTTCATAAGCATCCCGCTGTACATGTGCTTAAATGTTCAAGAACACGGGATGCAATTATAAGATGCTGCTTTTGTGTAAACATAGAGATATCAGATACACACACACGCGCGCACACACACACACACAAACACACACACACACAAGCATGCCTTACGCGCGCACACAAACGCATGCACGCGAAAACACACACTGATAGCTAGAAAAACACACCACACAAGATACATTTAAACACAACACACGAGTATATATATATATATATATATATATATATATATATATATATATATATATATATATATACATACATACATACATACATACATACATACCTACCTACCTACCAATCTATCTACCTATCTATCAATCTATCTATCTATCTATCTACCTACCTACCTACCAACCTACCTACCTATCTGTCTGTCTGTCTGTCTGTCGGTCGGTCGGTCGGTCGGTCGGTCGGTCGAGTCGGTCGGTCGGTCGGTCGGTCGGTCGGTCGGTCGGTCGGTCCGGTCCGTCCGTCCGTCCGTCCGTCCGTCCGTCTGTCTGTCTGTCTGTCTGTCTGTCTGTCTGTCTGTCTGTCTGTCTGTCTTCTGTCTGTCTGTCTGTCTGTCTGTCTATGTAGTAGAAGAATAGATAGTACTGAAAGTAAACTTACCAAGATATCACGAACAGCCAATAAATGGTGGGCGGTGGGTTGACTGCAGAGTACTGCAAAGGATATGCAACTAACTTTCTCTCACAAAAAATTACATTTTTTTTAAACGAACGAAAATCTTTATTTTCAAAGGGTTAAGAATTGGGCACGCAGGCCCGTCCTACATTCTGCCCTTCTTCTCTATTTCCTCTCATACATTCTTTCATTCAACATCTCTTATGAAGCAATTCTTTGACAACAAAACGCATGAAAAATAACTCGTTGAGGCAATGTTTAACATGGGCATCATAAATACCCAACGTGGGTGTAACTGCCATACATATGGGAATGTTTAAAAAAAAAATTGAGTAACTCATCTAATGTGCTGTTGAAGAAAAATAAAAAGATGAGATAGAAAATTTTCACGTATTTAAAATAGATGCATTATTTTTATGAAAACTTTAAAAATGCCTTAAAGATTTTATCATTATATATTATAACGCATATGCCTGTAGATAACTGTAGATAAACATTTTATAAAGCTTTGATAAAAATGCAACAATTATATATAAAATATATAGCAATGCTACTAAAAGTTATGTCCCTTGATATAACTTTTCTTAAGTTAAGTCCCCTCGCTATATATTAATTATAATGTAAATTAAAAAATTAAATTTTATTACGTAAATAACTGTTTGTACACTAACAAACTATGACAGTTGGCTGCACGGGAATGAGAAGAACACATGTAGAAAATTTCATCTCAATCGGATGTACCGTTCGTGAACGCATAAATAACATACATAAGGACATACATTGTATTTTATATATACAAAATATATATCCCTTAAAAGTCGACAGGGTCGACTTCATTGCACCGGGTTATTCCCATATGGCTCGGTCTCCTTCACATCTATCTCACAAAACACGAATTCCGTAGCTCTAGCGACGACCCACAGGAGTCTCATGAATAATTTCACTCGCGAACCAAAGGACGCGGCCCGGAATCGAACCCACAATCTTCGGAGCCCGAGACAAACGGCTTGACCACTTCGCAAAGGAGACTCCCGTCTCCATCCAATATATATACACCAATGCATCTGTAACAAAACAAGATGTAAAACCTGCCGGATCAACAAAGCAATGTTCTAATTATCCGAGGCAAACAGACAGACAGACAGACAGACAGACAGACAGACAGACAGACAGACAGACAGACAGACAGACAGGTCACAAGTTATAAAAACGAAGCGATAATCATTACAATATTTACAGGTTAGGCAACCTAAATGCATGTATGTAGTTTCAAAGAAGACAGTGAGGCAGTGATTGAGAGAGAGAGAGAGAGAGAGAGAGAGAGAGAGAGAGAGAGAGAGAGAGAGAAGAGAAGAGAGAGAAGAGAAGAGAAGAGAAGAGAAGAGAAGAGAAGAGAAGAGAAGAGAAGAGATAGCAGGAAGAAGAAAGTAAATTTAAAATACTGGTTAAGCTAATTTCAAGCTTCCTAAGCAAAGATGATTTGTGCTTTGATCATATCATATTGATATATTTGATGTTCAAATTACCTTAGACTGTCTGGTGCCGTCAAGCAACAAATTCGGAAATGCAGAAAGACATTCATTGCTCAGGTGTTTTCCCTGGGGGAACAGTTGTTGTTTTTTATTTTTAAACCAATGATGGGAGAACGGATTACGCCGAACCATGTTTATTTTAGCAACTTGTGCACATGTTACAGGTAGCAGTGAGTTGTCCATAAATGAATATGTGTTATCTGAAAGTTCAGTCTGGTTTTAACATTGAACAATTCACGAATAGAGTTAATTCAAATGTCTCTTTATATCAATCGCATATCCAATAACCACAATGTGTGTATGTAGATTTTATAATTGTTTTGTTAAAGAGTGACAGGGCAGCGACCTTTTGCCCTAGCCTACATAACGAAAAATGAAAAAAATAAAAAATAATATAATACGCGCTCGCAGATTACACCTTTTAATTATTTTCTTAGTGCAAGGTATGTTTTGTCAGCAGCTTGCTTGTTCATCCCGTTGTTGTTTGTTAATGACATTGCTATATCTGCCACAATGATCCTACTTAATTTTTTCCACAGAACTGAATATTAACATTATTCCTCTATTTCTCCCCCCTCCCCCCTCCCCCCCCCCCCACATATGTATAGCTTCCCTTTCTTTGGCAGCTTCACCAGATTCTTCTTGCCATTCTTCTGAAGTTTGACAGCTTTTCTAACTTCCGCTTTAAGTGTTTTTTTTACGTGTTTATATAATGTTTCTAACGTTCTCAATTCACAATGTACTCTGGGGGACATTTCTTCGTCCCGTAAAATGGAACGTGTTTTTTCCGAAATGGTATGGATTAAGTGTTTTTTCGTGGTGAAATGGAGTTCGGACCGTGCAACGGAGTTCGTGCACGCGCGTCCCGTCTTCTTTCGGCGTATCATCGGCGCTCGGTGGCGATAGTTAAGCCTAACATGACGGCCAGACGACCAGCTAGGATACAACGTGGTAAGAGGGCGGGCGCGCGCAGAAGGCGCTTAAAATGTGACGGATTGGGTATCGGAAATGTTCGAGTACTGTACTGGAACTGTGCATCATTTAGTCAACGCCGACCCATTCTTGAAAGACTACTCTACGGAAACGATATTGTAGTCTTGCAAGAAACACAGCTCACCGACGGAACAGTCAATGTTGCGGGATTTCAGGGTTTTCTTAACAGGCGGCACCTCGGACAGGCTATTCTGGTCCGCGACAACATACTAGTGTCTGAGATCGATATGTCCGCCTGGAACAGCGATGCCCTGCAAGTGCAGGCATTAAGAATAATGACACCAGTGCAGCTTGTAATCGTTAACGTCTATGCGCGAAATGGGAAGGTCGACGTGCGACAATGGCAGAGTTTGTTCGATATGGATGAAAGGCATATCATCTACTGCGGGGACTTCAATGCCAGAGGCAGTCAATGGGGGAATTGCATCACCAATAGACAGGGAGAAGATTTGGAGGACGCCCTGGCATCTGCTGCCCTAATCTGTCTGAATGATGGGAAGGTCACTAGAATGGCCACTCGACCAGGCGACTCTGACAGCATCATTGACTTGGCTCTGGTGTCGTCCACCATCGCATCAAGGTGCCGGTGGGGCAAACTGGGATACCACGATAGTGACCACTACCCCTGTGTCATCCTGATCAAGAAAGACGGGGCCATGAGTCAAAGAAACAAGACCAATGCCTTCCCGTACGACACCACAGGTCAAGACGCCATAAGTAAGATCAGAAGAAGGAAACTAACTTCCTCCCGTAGGAGACAAGAAAGATGGCTGCAGCCACCATGGTGGAATGGAGAGGTCGAGAAGGTGTGGCTGGGAAAGAGGCAGGCTGTCAAAGACTGGCAAAAGGCCAGAAAGGCTAACATGCCACAGGTTGAGTTGGCGAACCTGAAGACTGAGGTCGTTAGGACGACGACTTTATTCAAATCCTGCGCCAAACAGGCCAAGGCCGACAAATGGGACGAGTTCTGCAGGAAGGTGTGCTCCGAGCAATCTCTTACGACATTCTGGCGCCTCCACAAGAGCATGAACGGTGCTGCACAACGTAGGGGGTATTCCAGACTTTCAAGGCACAGACCTCGCATGGAAAAAGTCGGATGCGGATAAAGGTAAGGCCCTTCTTGCACGCTACATAGAACAGACTGACCAGAAAGACGAGGCCGCCAGACAGAGGACCACAACAACACTCTCTCAGTTGTGCGAGGGGGTCGGGACAGACGAAGAATGGACAATTACAGTTGACATATTGCGTGCGATGCTCAAGAAATCACCTAACACCGCCCCAGGCCCAGACGGCATCCGATATGGTGACCTAATGGTGATATCAGATGATGACATGGAAGAACTGGCCAGAGAATTCAACACCAGTATCCAGAGGGGTCAGGTCAAAGAAGAATGGCTACACAGCTACTTGCTGCCGCTGCCAAAACCGAACAAAGACCACTCCAAGATAAGCGGCTACAGAATCATTACGATGCAGAATACTGTTGGCAAGCTACTTGAGAAAATTGTAGCACACAGACTTGCTTGGGACTTGGAACAGCTCGGCTGCTTCCCGCCCACACTTGGAGGATACAGACGCAACAAAGAGTCATGGCTGAATGCGGCGGTCTTTGCTCAAGATGTTTACGAAGGATTTCAGGTCAGAGAAGAGACATGTGCGGCCGCCATAGACTTAGAGGACGCATATAACAGAGTATCTTTCGAGCACTCGATGCAAACCCTCCTCAGACTGAAAGTGCACCCTCACCTTGTACGATGGATAGCTGCAGTTCTACTCCAAAGGAAGGTGGTGCTAAGATGCGGGAGTTGGTCTTCTGAGCCGATAACGATATGTCCAGGATTGCCGCAAGGTTCACCACTGTCACCAGTACTATTCAACGTGTATACGGTGCCGATCACTGAACAACAGTTGGATGGGAGGGGTAGGACTCTATCATTCGTTGACGACATCCTCGTGTATCGACAGGGTCGAGATAGACAGGCGGTTGCCAACTATATGCAGGGCGAACTAGATCGGATTTCCTCATGGTGTGCTGATGTCGTGCCCTTGTCAACCCTGCAAAGGCAACGGTTACATGGTTCTCACTAAACAACCATATTGTGAAAACAGACCTGCCGGCAGTAAGAATGGATGGGAGCATTCTGAGTAGAACCCAGTCAATGACATATCTTGGCGTGAGGCTTGATCGTAGCCTGTCCTTCAGAGATCATGTCGATTATGTCATAACGAAGGCTCGAAAAGGTTTGGCAGCAATGAGAGTCATGGCGACTGCCAATATCGAGCAAAGACTGCTATTACTTCTGTTCCAAGGACTTGTGCTTTCACGCATCGAGTATGCCCTGGCCATCCTCACTGTCAGCCCTACACAGATTGGAAGACTTGAAAAGGTACAAAACGAAGCCATGCGCATCATTTTGGGCTGCACGAGAGACACCAGCTGTGTAGCAATGAGATACCTCCTTGACTTCCCGACAATGGAACACAGGATCAAGATCTGGAGAGCTCGTGCATACTTAAAAATAAGTGCAGATGAGCAGCACCCTCTGCATGACGCTGTATTCAGAGAAAAGGGTGACAGGCTAAAGAGGGGCAAATCATGGATGGGTCGGGCGGAAGATGTCGTCGGACAGGTCTGCAGTCTTACCAGTATCAACCCCGGCAAGGAATGGGTGCCGGTGCCTCCAGCTTTTAAGTGTACCTTCTCCTGCATTATCACACTCGACAGACGGTGCAGAGAGCAGAACCCTGCCGCTGTCAATGCAGAGGTTAACGCGCTCATCTATGATAACTCAGATAGCCCCGAAGTGCTCATCTATACAGATGGATCTGTTGTAAAGCAGCAGAGAAGTGCGTGGGCATTTACAGCCCGTTCAGCGGGCCGAACCGTTCAAGAATCCAGTGGTGCCCACTCTATGACCACGAGCAGCATGACGATGGAAGTGATGGCAGTTACACAGGCTTTCATATGGCTGGAATCACAGCATTATACCAACGTGTGTGTACTAAATGATTCAATGAGCATGATTCAGAAGGTCGAAGCTGGATCTGTACGCAGACAGTGGACTGAGTCGCTGCGGAAGTCTGTTGTCCGCAAAGTCACCTTCATCTTCGTCCCGGGACATGCGGGAGTCGAGGGAAATGAACGAGCTGATAAATTGGCTGGCTCTGCACCCCCTGTAGATGGCCAGCCCCACATCGCTTTCCAGGATGAAAGACCTGGGAGTAAGAATCGGCACAGCCAGACGCGAGAGGTACATCGGGAAAACAAAGCGCCTCGTCAACCAACACAGAACTGGCACTATTAGCCACCGGACGCTGATGCATATGCTGGGGGGAGGATCTGAGCACCTATGGACATGTCCGGAGTGCAACGAAGATACCCCAACTGATAACTAACTAACTAACTAACAATGTACTCTGGATATACAACAGTGGTTTCTCCTTGCCATCGGCAGGTTTATCTGCGGTTTAATTTCTTTAATTTTTGAATAATGAAACAATCCATGACAGACAGATTTGTCATGGCATCTATTACCCAAAGATGATCATTTCACAGATTGCTGAGATATTTTAAAGAGACTGCTATTTAGAGAAGGTTATTTCTGTCTTCTGTATCATAATGGTTATATTCAGATAATTCTCCCGCACACTGGGTTAGCGTCTGTTGACAATGAAATACCTAAAACCTGTAAAGGAAACAATAACAATATATCCCTAATTAATAGCAGCCAGTCCTTATGTGTTCTGCTGAACCATGGACTGGGTAGATACTAATATGTATATACGTAATTTAACTACCGGTCTTCAAACCCAGTTGATCTCTAGACTTAGAAATAGGAAACTGAGCACTGCAACACTGTATTATTGAAGAGGGTACTGTGGCAACCTGTCGGGAGCAACAATATCTACATCCTCTCGCTTTAATACATGAAAGACCTTTTCTTGGCTGAGAAGACATAAACACGAACACATCTGACATCAGAGTTACAACTCTCTCGCTGATTGGATTCACAACTAGCCAACCAATCAACCAACCAATCAACCAACCAATCAACCAACCAATCAACCAACCAATCAACCAACCAATCAACCAACCAATCAACCAACCATCTCCACGAAATTATCAGAAGGAAGAACACAGACGCAAAGACTGGTGTTCGGTTGAGATGGCAAACCATTGTCACCCACCCATGAAACACGATAATAAAGATGATATAGAACTCTGCAAAGGCAGCAGTCACATGTTCTACTGCCTACGAAAATGTTCAGATGTCATGTGTATTAACTGTAAGTCCTTCTGCCTACCTGCAGATTTAAATGTCATTTCCTGTCTAGACAGTAGCCGTCATTTCCGACATCAATTGCGTCCAAAAATAACATCTCCACAACACGCCCTTGATTGAACAGATTTTTAAAATCGCCTCTTAAATTGACTTTTGTGGAAGTTTTAATTCACTGTATTTGATGTAGCCTGGTCGTTTTGTTATAAAACCTCAAGAAATTTGCGGTTTCCTGTTGTTTGTTTGTCTTCTGTGTTTTAAAGAGTTATTTATTTCAATCTGCGGACAGTGTCCTACTTTAAAAAAAAAAAAGAAAAAGATTTTATTAATCTTATTCGAGTGTTGTTTGAATGTAGGGGTTATAAAGAAATCATCGTTCAGTGTTTGGAGTTAACATTTTTCAATCTTCCATCTGTGCTGATTGTAAGAAGCAAAGCAAAGGAACCTTCTCGCAGGGCTAAGGGTCACAAGCGACATTAGACATTACCTGCATAAGAACACAGCTGGCAGCAAGGAATCACGTCTCAACAGGTAAATGTCATGGACGGTGACGACAAAGAATACAATTAACCAAGTGCTACGGGTCGTGGGTCTATCAATTGGGTAGGAATGACTTCACGAGCGGGAAGAAAGGGCAAAACATCATCACGTCCGCATAACTAAAAGTCGTTTAAAATGGGAGATAACTTTTGAAGGAGAATGTCGGGTGTTGTGCAATGGGAGACATGTTTGGAGATAAAGTAACATATAGAAAATATAACTGATAAGGCGGGTGGGGAGGGAGGAGGGCGTGGGGGAGGGCAAGTATATATCAATGATCAGTGCTGCGAGCACAGATGGAAACATATAGCCTGTCATGGTTAGGAATAACTGAAAAAGGGCAAAGCAAGGAAAGATAAGATATGCAAACAAGACGGACCTCAGTTATAACCGAGGCTGTAGACACAGGTGGTTGGAGATCGTTTTTTTATTTTTTTGCGGGGGGGGGGGTGGTGTTTAGGAGAGAGGGAAAGCGAGAAAGAGAGAGAGAGAGAGAGAGAGAGAGAGAGAGAGAGAGAGAGAGAGAGAGAGAGAGAGAGAGAGAGGAAGAAAGAGACAGACAGTGAGAGGAAGAGAGAGAAAGATAGTGAAAGATAGTGAGAGTGATTGAGAGGGAGAAAGAGAGTGAGAGGGAGAGAGAGGGAGTGAGAGGGAATGAGAAGGAGAGAGAGAGAGACAGACAGTGAGAGAGACAGACAGAGAGAGAGAGAGAAAGAGAGAGAGAGAGAGAGAGAGAGAGTGAGAGTGAGTGAGAGAAAGAGAACGAACAAACGAACGAACTTTATTTTCATAGTGTCACAAATTGGGCACACAGGCCATTCTTACATTCGGCCGTGCCATCACTCCTCTTTCGTTCTTCATTGTGCATGTTACATTCACATTGGAAAACAGAACATTGTCAAATGAATATTGTAAACATAAGCAACGCATATTACCATGGTATGAGACAGGCGGGCAGGCATTCACACGCACACACTCACATTCATGAACACATACATAAAAAAGTCGCTTAAAAGTCGACAGGGTCGACTTCATTGCACCGGGTTTTTATCCCATTTGGCTCGGTCTTTTTCCGCAGCGGGGAAAGCACGAACTCCGTAGCTTTAGAGACGACCCATAGGAGTCTCCGAAAAAATGTCACCCGTGAACCAAAGGACGCTGCTCGGAATCGAAACCACAACCTTCAGAGCCCGGATCAAACGGCTTGACTACTTCGCCGCGGAGACTCCCTACATGCATACAGTCCTGCATACATACTTACATCATTTATCCAAACTCTCACAGTTGTTCCCCCCCCCCCACTTGATAACACACACAATCACACTCCCCCGCAAACACGCATACTTTCTCACAAACACAAACTCACTAACTAGAGAGAGAATGAAAGAGTCAGAGAGCCATATATATATATATATATATTATATATATATATAGAGAGAGAGAGAGAGAGAGAGAGAGTGAAAGAGATAGAGAGAAAGATTGAGGGGGAGTCAGTATATTATTGAGGTAGGTCGTCTCGCCATAGTAACTAGGGAGAGCTCAATTTCTGACAATAACAATAACAATAATATGTCAACTTATGCAAAGTGAAGACAGATTTGATAGTTAGTTGGTTGGTTGATTGGTTGATTGGTGATTGATTGTTGGTTGATTAATAAATCCTCTGGATTGGAGTTCAGTTCTACAATCTGATGTATCAGCGGTCACTTCATCTGAGCCATGAAAAAGACAAGTATCTATAGAAGTGACATTGTGTTTTCATCTGAGCCATGAAAAAGACAAATATCTATAGAAGTAAAATTTGTGTTTTCATCTGAGCCATGAAAAAGACAAGTACATATAGAAGTGAGATTTGTGTTTTCATATGAGCCACGAAAAAGACTAGTATCTATATAAATGAGATTTATGTATAGACTTTTCTTCTGTCCCATACCAAAATACTTTCTCCACGGGGACTATAGTATAGCTCTCATTTCCCTTTCCCAGCTTAGAAATCAACGAGGTGTGCAGGATTAGTACTTCACAAGTATTAAGAGACCTATGAGGATATACGGGCTAGTTGCTACTGGGCATGGTTTGGTAACGTTTCAATACGCAGATTTCAGCACAAGATTGTCAAAGACGTCAACCCAATTCCCAGAGGAAAATAGAAGACAGAACGCAAGAGAATCGATAAATCGTGACATCTGAAAAATAGCAGATAAATGCCTAAAACTCATTAACAGCACATAACAAAAATGACTAGTTTAATTACTTGCGTCACATGGCCATATTTGAGAAGACAACTGCAAAACAGATTACGGCTGAGTAATGTAGAACGTCCCACTCAATAATAAAACTGAAACTGAATGCAAGAAACAACAGCAGTTATCAAATAGCGAACTACGTTCCACTGCATACTTCAAGGTAATTGCGGCGAGATGCCAAAATTATAGTATTTCAATTTGTGTTATTCATTAATTACGTTCCCTATGGAAGGCAGCTCTAAAAGTCCCAGATGGTAATGTATGAGACAAAGTGGCT
The DNA here is from genome assembly GCA_014155875.1 of Cepaea nemoralis. NCBI lineage: Eukaryota > Metazoa > Mollusca > Gastropoda > Stylommatophora > Helicidae > Cepaea > Cepaea nemoralis. The sequence continues at coordinate 13,527 of JACEFZ010016455.1, read as the reverse complement.
ACTTTGATGAGACAGCAAACATGAGAGATGAACATACTGCACTCATGAGACTCCAAACATAGTGTTCCAAAGAATGCAATAATGAGAGACGAAACATAATATAAGAGATGAAGCAGACTACATTTATGAGGCAACAAACTTACTATAAGAGATAACAGACTACTTTGATTAAAAAAAAAAAAATAAGAAGCAGAGGCTGTTATGGATATGTGATTTGTTGAATCGTCGTCCCATCGCGTTCAAGACATTAGCAGCGTAGTCCCCTGTCAACTACACTAACCTGACTGCTACTTTGATGAGATAAAAAAAAATTCCATGAAGGCCTTGAAGATATGGTTTATAGAAGAATGCTGAAAATTAGTTGGACAGAAAAATGGGCAATCTGGAGCATTTTGAAGGAAAAGCTAATGTGGCAATGACAACTTATCACAAACATCAGAAAGAGGCAGTTATCGTTTTTTGGCCATGTTATGAGAAGACAAAAACTGGAACATGTGTGACAACCTGGAAGATTTGCGGAAAGAGAAATAGAGGAAGACAGCGGGAGAAGATTCTTGACACTGACAGTCTTGTGTCATGACACGGAAGGGAGTCAACACACGGATTGATTCACGCTGTAGGAGATCGCAATTTGTGGAGAGTCATAATCGCTCACGCCATCATTGTTCCACTTTTGAACAGTATCATAGACATTATGTGCTACGTATTTCAGGTAACATATAATTCATCAATTCACATCATAAGATATAAAACTCTGCAGTACGCACCTAAAGAGATTTAGCAAAATTATTCCAGGCAATAAATCGTGCCACTTATTGTAAGTACCTTTTAGCTTTAAAAACAAACCAATCAGTACTCTACAGTCACAAGGGCAGACTATGAAAACAGCTGTCGATAATATGGGTTCGAATACAGACGCCATAAATAAAATATTACACGATTTATTGCCTGGCATACTTCGTCGCATCTCGCCAGGTATATACTACAGAGATATATATCAAGTTATGTGAAACAATGAATGAACACTTTAGCTTAAATATGATGTACGTACATTGTGACTGATATCGTGCGAATGTGTAGATGGTTATACCCACGGATGTTTAACAATTAGCAGGAAGTCCTTCTGTTCACATAGTAATGGCTGGAATCGGCTAATATACTAATGCTTCCATATGTTTGAGCAATCGATTATTGTTCGTCGCATGTAGTATTGTTTCACTTAGTGGCATATTGATTCGAATGCTCACTGGGTGAAACTAGTAAAACTATATGTTTATACTGGGAGTAACTATTCAACCCACATGTTCACTAGGTGTGACTACTCAAACCACATGTTCACTGGCAGAAAACTACTCAAACCACATGTTTACTGGCAGAAACTACTCAAACCATATGTTCAATAGGTGAAACTACTCAAATCATATGCTCAATAAATGAAACTACTCAAACCACATGTTCACATTGGTAGAAACTATTCGAACCACATGTTCACACTGGGAGAAACTACTCGAATCACATGTTCACTAGGTGAAACTACTCAAACCACATGTTTAGTGGGAGAAACTAATTAAACCACATGTTCTCTGGGAGAAACTACTAAAATCACGTGTTCTCTGGGAGAAACTACTCGAACCATATGCTCACTATGTGTAAATAGTCAAATTATCAACTCACTAGATGACACTGCTCAAACCATATGCTCACTAGTTGTAATTTGTCAAACCATCAACTTACTAGATGACACTGCTCAAACCATATGCTCACTAGGTGTAATTTGTCAAACCATCAACTTACTAGACGACACTGCTCAAATCATATGCTCACTAGGTGTAATTTGTCAAACCATCAACTTACTAGATGACGCTGCTCAAACCATATGCTCACTAGGTGTAATTTGTCAAACCATCAACTTACTAGATGACACTGCTCACTAGGTGTAATTAGTCAAACCATCACCTCACTAGACGAAACTACTCAAACCAATAGCTGGAGACCATCAAAACAAGCTATGAGATGAAATTATAGCAAATAGAACACAGGAAGAAGCAATATGAAATAGCGACATAGACAACATGATGTGAAGAAGATATGAGAAGGGAAAGAAGTATCATCACAATGGAAATTAGATACTAGACACATTGAGAAAGGGAGATCATTCTGTCAATGAATTTTAAGGACGTGTTTTATATATATATATATATATATATATATATTATATATATATATATATATATATATATATATATATATATATATATATATATATATATATATATATATATTATATATATATATATATATATATAAAATTGTTGGACTTACTTGCACTATTGTTAAACTCTCTGTCTATAGTTTATTTGAGGCATATGAGTTTATAATAAATAATGATATAATCTTTAAGGTATTTTCAAAGTTTTCATAAAAATAATGCATAATGCATAACATTGTAACCATCTTTTTCTGCTTAAAGAACTTATCAACTGTCATGTCGGTGATTAAAAACAGTTTTCATTAAAAATAATGAATGGTGTGTGGAAGGACATTCTTTTAAGTTACTGTGCGCCAGGAGCTGGGCGAAACCACGCCGGGTCAGATAGATAGACAGACAGACCAGATAGTCGGGAACGGAAGCTTATTTGACTACGTATATGAATTAAATGAGATGCTCCCCACCAGGGACTGGGTGAAGCCGGGCCGGGACAAGACAGACAGACAGATAGATAGACAAACAGATAGCCGGGAACGGGAGAGCTTATATAACTACTTATATGAATTAAATGAGATGCTCCCACCAGGGACTGGGTGAAGCGGGCCGGGTCAGCCAGACAGACAGACAAACAAGCAGACAGACAGACTGATAGATAGATAGATACCCTCCAGGGCCTGGGCGAAGCCGGGCCGGGTCAGCTAGTATATATATATATATATATATATATATATATATATATATATATATATATATAGTATATATAATATATATATATATATATATATATATAACATTTGCCATGCCGGAAAGCGTGGGCGGTCATGACTCGCCATTTCACTCGATCACCAGAGTCGTTGATCAGCTCAGTGTTCGTGTCTCGACCATGCCATGTAGCCAAGCCATCCAGGTATTTTCTTGTCGGTCTTTCCCCTTGGTCTGTTACCTTCGATCTTGCCAGCTGTCACTAACTTCTCCAATCCATTTTTCTCATACCATGTCCAAAAATTTGACTGTCTACGTCTAATTTAACGATTTTCATTTGTCTCTCTGTAGTACTTGGGTCATTGGTTTTTCTGTCTGTCCATGGTATTCTTTGCATTTTCCTCAGCAACCCACATTTCCACAGCCTCAGATGTTTTCAGCTTGACTGCTCATTGTCCAAGTTTCACATCCATACAAACGAACAGGGTTCTATGTAGCCCCTCAAACACTCTTTTCCTCGTTTGTAATTGACATCTTTTTATTGGTCAGTATGTTTTTCATCTTGCTAAAGGCTACTTTCGCTATGGCGATTCTTGTTCTAATCTCTTCAAGACATTTCCCATCAGATGTTATGATTCTTCGGAAATAATTGAACCGATTCACTTGTTGAAGAATATTCCCATCTAATTGTATATTATATTATGGTATTTCGTTCTTCCTAGTGACGACCATAATGTGTGTCTTTTTACAACTTAATTCTAATGTTTGCAACAACCGCATCTACTAATTGTTGCAGATCCTGCTCATTGTCTGCAATCAATAGTGTATCATCTGTATATCTAATGTTATTGTTTCCTCCTCCAATGCTGATTTCATTTATATCTTGCACATTTCTGAAAATTTTTTCCACTGTATAGGGAAAACAGATCGACGCTCAGAGCAAAGGCGAGACGGACATATAGTCAGATTGCTACTGGTAGTATTAGTGTTGGAACTCTTCGCTGGCTGCTGAGGATGGGGACGGAGCGCTTATGGGAATGCCCCGAATGCTGTGATGTCGGTTCCTAAATCAGTCAGTCAATCAATCAATGAATCAATCAACAGATCTGGAGACAGTACACATCCCTGCCTAACACCTCTCTTAATAGGCTGATATTGTCCCACTTAATAATCAATCCTTATGGCAGCTTGTTGTTTCCAAATATGTTTTTATAAGTCCAATTCTTTCCCATCAATTTGTAGATCTGCAAGCATATCCACCATGTTAACATGTCTAACTCTCTCGAAAGCCTTTGTGTAGTCAATAAAGCAAAGATGTATATCCTTGTTTACTTCTATAGCACGTTCGATAACTGATCAAAGCATATACACAGCATTGACTACTCTTTCCTTCTACAAACTCACATTGTTCTTCCCCTATTTCAGGTTGTATTTTCTTCCTCACTCTTTGCATGATAATTCGTAGCAACATCTTTGTGATGTGACTCATTATACTAATTGTTCTATGTTGATCACATTCCAAGGCTCCTAATTTCTTTGGAATTGCAATAAATACAGAGTTACATAATTCAGAAGGTATAGGTCCGGTATCATATAATGTGTTCAGCAGTCTGGTGACTTGATCTATTCCATACTCTTCTAAAGCTTTAATCATTTCTGTTGTGATGTTATTTGCACCGGGGGCCTTGCCAGCTTTCATTTGTTTAAGAACATTTCGAACCTACATCTTCAAAATTGGCGGTACTTCATTATTAAATCGAATATCATACTGTTCCTCTCTGTTATCATCATACAGGTGTTTTTTTTTTTTACATAATCTGACCATACATGTAGAATCTGATCTTTTTCTATTATGCTTTAGATAAAATATTTAAGTGTTTAATGCCATTGATGCGTAAGAAGCTAGAATACATAACGTTAAGGTCAATTTAACAATTTTCTAATTTCACAACATGCCTTCATCGGCATACAATAACAACAGTAAACAAACAACAGCAACACACATACAAACGGAAAAGGCGCGAAAGTAACAACAGTAAGACATAATTTATGACTCTTTGAAAACAAAGTTCAATAAATAATAATAAATAATTAAAGGCATATATACCATTACGGAACAATGTTGAAATAAATTTAAACAAGCAGAATGAAATGAAAAAAAGGTGCATATATTACAGTGTGAATTTATAAGCCCCTTATATTAATGTAATTTTAAGTCTAACAGATGTGGAAAAATCTAGCCAAACTGGCGCAAGCCCAAAGGTGTTTACAATAGATCCAGGATTGGGTCAAGGTCAGAATCACAACGCCAAACATTGATCACAGTGCCTGGAAGAAGTGCAAACACGTCGGCCATGATTCCTTCAAGAATGTCCTCTTTTACAATGTCAAGGAACTGGAAGTGCTATTGATGCAGAACCTCACATTCTCAGTTAACACTGCATACAATGTCTCCGGCAGGGTAAGGAAAGACATTGTTAAGCGTGCCCAACAGTTGACCACCAAAGTGACTAACCCCACTGCTCTCCTCCGACCCAAGGAGGTTGAGTATATTGATCGCTTGCTTACATGATATATATTATAAACTGTAAAACAAAACAAAACCAAAAATCTCATTATCATCATCATCATCATCATCATCATCATCATCATCATCATCATCATCATCATCATCATCATCATCATCATCATGTCCATTGCGCAACGTGTTTCAAAGTTCTCAGGGAAAATACACTAACCACAAGTATACAGATATCGGTGCCTTTGATAGAATGTGTCTAAAGGAGTTGGGTCGAAGTACGTCAAGAGCCCACAACACAGCACTCAGGACATTCGCATATGTACTCCGTCCTCATCTGCAACAATCAGCGAAGAGTCTCAATGCTAATGATATCAGTATCAGTCTGATAATCATGCGCCTCGAAGAAGTGAGATGTACCACGGGAATGCATGCCTCTGAAGAACTGTGCATCAGCAGATGAAACGTGTGTCCTCGTAAAGAAATCGTAGAAGAAGAAACTAGGTTGGTTTCGCATAAACTGTATTTAAGTATCGCTTATCAATGCCCAAATGGCCGGTGTCTGGGGATTCACCATTGCCGTTAGCTTAATGGGTAGTTGCAGTTTTCTATTTTGAGAGAAATGTGTCGCCTGGACGGCAATGAGTTTCTGTGTATAGTATGCCCTTGAGAACGTGCATTTTTCATTGGCTACATACGGATGTGAGACACGGACCATTTCGTGACCACTGAAGAAGGAGAAATAGGCTTTTGTACTTGAGTACTAATGTATTTCTATATGTCTTTACATCCGTTCGTCTATCATGTCTGTCTGTCTTTGTATCCATCAAATCACGTACCCACCCACCCACCCACCCCAGTCATCTATCCATCCCTCCCTACCTCCCTCCTCCCTCCCTCCATCCACCCACCCAACAATCGATCGATCGATCCATCCATCCATCCAATTGTCTGTCACTCTGTCTGCCTGGCCTGCCTGTCTGCCTGCCTGCCTGCCTGTCTGTCTGTCTGTCTGTCTGTCTGTCTGTCTGTCTGCCTAACTATTTATCTATCTATCAGTCTATATATCTGTCTGTCGGTCCGTCAGCTTGTCTGCTTGTCTGTCTTCTTCCGCTGCCCCTTTCATTCCCCCGTCTTCCTACTTCTTTGAATGCCTGCTCGTCTGTTTGCCTGTCTGTCAGCCTGCCTACCTATCTATATGTCTCCTTCCGTCTTTCCGACCGTCCGTCCTTCCGACCATCCGTCCGTCTCCCGCTTACTGCGGCTACCCACCTGCTTACCAGTCTGTCTGTATTTGTCCATAGGCATATCTACTTACTTACATATGTGTCCGTTTGCCTGCCTCGCTGTTTGCCTGTCCTCTATCTACATGTCTAATTGTTCTACCTACTATACTGTCCGGTGAAACAACAAGAATGCGTTCTTTCTTTCTTGCTCTGTCTACACAATCTTATATATGTAAATTTTTTGCACATCACACCCCACGTATACGGCTTCTTACCATGCACATTTGACATTTCACTAGCCGTTGATGATGTTACTTCTTTAGCAGAATTATATCTTTCAGAACGTTATAGTTGACTTCGTTTGCGAAAATGATTTCTGTTTCCTCCCCCGGGTCCAACTCCTCCTCTTTCTCTTATTTTGAAGAGGATTTATTTTCTTCTCCGGGTTCTTCTCCTCCTTCTCCTCGCTATAAAAAAAAATATTTCTTTTACATACCCTGGCTCCGTAACTTCATCCTCCTTCTCCACTTCAACAATACGATTATCGTCGTCCCTCAGCTCATATTCATCCTATGCTTCCTCTCCCATCTTTTTCTTATTCTTCTTGTTCTTCATCATTGCCATCATGTAACCGTCAATCACTATCTATCTTCAATGTCGCTCTAGACTACTACCCATTCAGTACTTTCTGATGCGTATTCATGCTGTCGTTCAACGCATTTGAGACGCGGTTACATAACTTAGTATTCAAATCCTCGAGACACGCTCACATAACTTGCTATTAAACCCAATTGACACACGCTTACATAACTTGGTATTCAACCCCATTGACGCACGCTTATATAACTTGGTATCCAACCTCCCTGAGACACGCTTACACAACTTGGTATTCAATCCCCCTTGAGACACGCTTACAAAACTTGGTATTCAACCCTTTTAAGACACGCTTACAAAACTTGGTATTCAACCCTCTTAAGACACGCTTACATAACTTGGTATTCAACACCCTTGAGACACGCTTACATACATTGGTATTCAACCCCCTTTTGATACACTTACATACCTTGGTATTTAATCCCTTTGAGACACACTTACGTAACTTAGTAGTCAACCTATTTAAGACACGCCTACATAACTTAGTATTCAACCCCCTTGAGAAACGCTTACATATCGTGGTTTTTAACTTCCCCAAGACACGTTTACATAACTTGGTATTCAACCTCTTTGAGACATACTTACATTACTTGGTAATCAACCCCCTTGAGACACGCGTACAGAACTAAGTAATCAACGCTCTTGAGACACGCTTACATAACTTGGTATTCAACCCTGTTAAGACACACTTACATAACTTGGTATTAAACCTCCTTGAGATACGCTAACATAACAATGTATTCAAACCCATTGAGACACGCTTACATAACTTGGTTTTCAACTCAGACATGCTTACATAACCTGGTATTCAACCTCTTTTAGACATGCTTACATAACTTGGTATTAAACCTCCACAAGACACGCTTACATAACTTGGTATTCAACCCCCTTGACGCACGCTTACATAATTTGTATTCAACCCCCTTGACGCACGCTTATATAACTTCTGATCAAACCTCCATGAGACATGCTTAAATACACTTGGTATTCAGTCCCCCTTGAGACACGCTTACATAACTTGATATTCAATCCCCTTAAGACACGCTCACATAACTTGGTATTCAACCCCCTTAAGACACGCTTACATACCTTGGTTTTCAACCCCCTTGAGACATGCTTACGTAACTTAGAAGTGAACCGCCTTGAGACACGCCTACATAACTTTGTATTCAACCCCCTTGACACACGCCTCCATAACTTGGTATTCAACCCCCTCGAGAGACGTTTACATAAATTGTTTTTCAACCCCCTTGAGTCACGTTTACATAACTTGGTATTCAACCCCCTTGAGACACGTTTACATAACTTGGTACTCAACCCCCTTGAGACACGTTTACATAACTTGGTATTCAACTCCATTCAGACACGCTTACATAACTTGGTATTCAACCTCCTTGAGACATGCTTACATTACTTGATTTTCCACCACTTTCAGACACGCTTACGTAACTTGGTATTAAACATGCCTGAGATACGCGTATTCAACCAAGTTGAGACACGCCTACATAACTTGGTATTCGAACTCAAAGAGACGCGCTTACATAACTTGGTATCCAACCCTCTTGAGACACGCTTACATAACTTGGCACGATGAGTGCCAATCAATACTTGTGGCTTTAATTACGTGCATTCTTAGGGGCCTAAAGACAATGAACTAGATCTGCACACAGTGAACAGCTTGGGTTAGAATTAAATTGTAAGAAGACACAGATTATGGTCGTCACTAGGAAGAAGGAAATACCACAATGTAATATACAAATAAATGGAAATAATCTTAAACAAGTGAATCAGTTCAGTTATCTCGGAACAGTCATAACATCTGATTGGAGATGCCTTGAAGAGATTAGAACAAGAAGAATCGCCATGGAAAAGGTAGCCATTTGCAAGATGAAAACATACTGACCAATAAAAAGACGTCATTTGCAACGAAAAAAAATGTGTTTAGGTGCTACTTAAAACTTGTGCTTTCGTATGGATGTGAAGCGTGGTAAATAATACCATGGGGGAAAAAAAATCAAACAAACAAAAACCAACGACCAAGTCCTACAATAAACAAATAAAAACCGTAAACTGATTAGAGAGATTAGACGTAGACAGTAAAAATTTTGTGGACATATTATGAGAAGAAATAAATATGGTGACAACTAGCAAGATCGAGGGGTAGAGATATGTGTGTGTGTGTGTGTGTGTGTACATGTGTGTGTGTGTGTGTGTGTGTGTGTGTTTGCAAGTGAGTGGAGTGTTTCGGGTTGGAGGGGGAGGGTGGGCTTTCTGACGGACAGTTAGTATGTTAATTGAGAAATTACTTATAGTACAACAGAGTGAATGCCCTATAGAAATTTGCTGAACACACTGGGCAGATAAGAGAGAAGTAAAAAATGTATTAAAAGATATAGACCTGTTTTGAAGACTAACCTGTGAACGAAAAACAATTGAAGACAATAATGTAACAATCAGTTTAATGTTTGAGGTATGAAATAAATGTTTTTCCAGTAACGAGGGACTTTGAGAAGCGAATACTAAGTTTTTATAGACAGTGTGTTTCTGAAATAATGATCATCTACAACCTTATCATATTTGCGTGACAAGACAGAGCATCTATGTGTTTCCCGGCCATCGGTGATGTACGTTCATTATTAATTATTTACTATTGAAAGAACTCAAGAAGAGTAACTGGTTTTGTGTAACATAATTATGCAAATGACATTCAGCGGAAATATAATCGGATTGGGTAAACGAGACAATGATCTGACAATGGGGAAGGTGGAATGGAATGGTAATATCTGTAAATATTATGCAAGACAGCGGCATTCAGACGCACAGTATTGGAGATGCTTGCCAGCCAGCAAGACCAGGAACATGTATACAATCATGTCTATTATCTCGATGTGGCATAGGGGCATAGATGCCATGTAGTTCTAGGCGAAGATCCGATGAGGCTGTGGATCCGATCCACTCCGACACATGCATTAGTGGGGTACTAACCGTATGCGTTTTCTGATTCAACATAATCTTTGGTGATGTTTCCTTACATTACACCCTTCAACAGGTCCGCCTCTCGGCATCTCTAGCTATCTTTCATTTATGTATCATTCATATTTTTTTTGGCGCTAGCTTGCTTTGAACTCGAGCGTAGTTCACACACACTACGTCTAGTAGCAACGGACTGAATTTGTGCATGTGGATGAACTTTCCCTATTACCAGTGTCCATCGCCATCAGGCGAACTCATTCCGACTTCAGAGGTACTTTAAATTTATATTCCCAAGTTAAGGACGAGAAGTCAACATTTTAGTAAAACTGACCGGTGTAGGGGTTGAACCCCATACCACAGCATCAACAGACCTGATGTGTAAGAACGAGCTGTCTTATCCATTCGGCCTTACTGACCTCCAATCATTCATATATCCCTCGGACAACCCGTCTATCTGTCTATCCCAATGCCTTTCGGTCTGTGTATGCTCGCCTGCTCGCCTGCTCGCCTGTCCTGTTCTTGTGTGTGAATATTCAATGTGCTGGTCAGTTAGATGCAATTCAGTCAAGGCTAAGACTGTCTGTTATAAACCCGGCCCCGTTTTCTATACTATAAGTGTATTTTCTCACTTACAACAGCGTATAGTTAATACTAAGACCTTAACATATCTTTTCAATTATCTTTCAATGTTGAAATCTCTTCACATTTAAGCTATTCTGTCTACAGTACACACCAGAACTAATATAACAAGGCAACCCTGAATATAGACACTATCTTGTCCTCTGATGACCTCAAAGCAACAAACGAATGGATTCTCCGGACAATGTCCTCTGTGCCATCTTTGCTAACGGCTTTGGTTTTGTACTAGCGTGGTCTTGTATCCATTCCTCTAACTTACTTAACAAAATAAATAATTTCTGTCTGGCGCTCATCTTTCAAGACTGTGACTTGGTTTGGGTTCTCGAGATAACTTCTCTGTGGCATCTGTTTCAGAGCAAACAGCAAGAGCTATCACTGAGTGCGTTCAAATGTCGCTCTTGTGAGACGTGATTACTGACAACTAAGCTTTGTATGTGATGTCTAATACCATACATCTGAAATGATACTCTGTCATTCGATACAGTTTCAACTGGAATGTTTTTGTTTTCTTCTTCTTCCTCGCCTTTCTCTTGTTGTTGTTGTTGTTGTTGTTGTTGATGTTGTTGTTGTTGTTGTTGACAATTCAATTATGTTGGTCTCTTGAAACGTCATGAAAGTTTGGAGAGAACAATAATGGAGGAGTATATGCCTGGGAAGAGAGGAAGAGAAAGGCCAAAGAGAAGATGGGTGCAGGACGTGGCGGATGATCTCCAGATGGGTGTATCGGACGCGGGACACCTTGCTTATGATCGAGACGTTGTCCGGAAGGTTGTTATTGGAGCGAGGTTATGAAAAAGATATGAAACTGAATGAATGAATGAGGTTAGGTATTGGTAATTACGGCCCTTCTACCCTTCTCCTTATCTACAGCTGAAGTAACATCGAATGCGTTTATGAGATAATTTAATGTAATTTGTTTCAATATTGAAGTATGCTTCATCTTACTTCAAACTACTGAAAGTAAACTTGTAAACTTACCACGAAACCACAACAGCCAAAGGAAATTCACGTACTGTAAAAGATACGCAACTAACCTTTTTGTCTATCTTACAGAAACAATAGTTTCCATCATTATTTATACCAAGCAATTGTTACGATTACTATGACGAAAGTATTTTAGTTTCTGGGACACCACATTAGCTTAGAGTTAATTTTATTTCTTGTACAGAATTCGCAGAATGCCAGTTTTTGTTTTCTTCAGGCCTGTGGTATGTTAAGAATGTTTCTGTTAACACTTACGTTCAGAACTCCATATTTTAGTGTATAGTGATCATGCATACATGAATGCTTCTCTGTGTGAGTGAGAATAGACACTTGTCTTGATTAACTGCATGCTTTCAACAGCACTGGATGAAATGGATAGTCATCATCATTCTTGATGGACAAACAACACATAATAAATGCGAGTATTGAGTGTAACGTTGTGTAAAAAAAAAAGAAAAACACTCTACTAATTTTGTAATATGTACAGTATTTGATAGTTCACGTGCTTGGCTGATAAGCCAATGGTGCGAGGCTACCATCTGACTGAACGTCTCTAAGTCAGAATCCCACCCGGATGTGCGACGATATTCTTATTCACGTGCTTGGCTGGTGGGCCGGTGGTGCGAGGCTGCCATCGGAGGGTTTGCAGAGTTTCAGGCTTGGGTCAGGATGGCGGGACGTGTTTTCTTCTAGCTTGACTTAAGTCGGTTGATCGGCGGCTTGACCATCCGCCATCATAAAACTAGCCGTTGTTACAGAATCACACACAAACATGGAGAGCCACGACTTCTGCCCTATGCGCCGCCTTAGGCCCAAGAGGAAAGACTAGACTAGACTAGTGATTTCAGAATGGTCAATGTCCCACAGGAAAGATGCATGCTCTCAAGATTGTAACTTCATGTGCGTGCTAGTGTTGTCCCATGATATCTGTATATCGTTTAACCTCTGCATTGCTATGGTCAGCTTACGTCTGACTATTTCTGAAAAGTCCCCATTGTTGGTGATTATTGATCCAACATCTTCAAACTGTTTCATATTTTCAATTTCCTAGGAACAAACGACATTAGGCTGGAATGACCCACATTGTGAGAATATCATTTTGGGTTTAAAGTTACAATACGTATAAAGATATGCTTGTTCTTGCATACTTCCATAGACTAGTGAATTCTATACTAGTCTCTAGTCATGTGGGTCACCTAGCCTTCAAGACATCATCATCACCACAATCATCATCAGCAGCATATACCTTGTCACATGGTGTAGACGTTTATGAATCTGCTCATATCTTGGCCCTGGTATTCTGGGCTCTCTTGATATAGTCCTCAGTGCCATCATTTAGGTGTCCCAAAGTCATTTTTCCCTGTCTGCCTATACCTCTCCTCCTCTGATCTCCCCTGTGTTCATAATGTTCTCCAGTTTCTCTCTTTTCATTATAAACCAAAGTAAACATATACGGTTCTATTTCCACTAGCCTATTCCAGGCTATCGTTGTCAGCTACTCTGGCTGTCCAAGATATTCACAAAATTCATCTGAGATGCTGCCTTTCTTCTTTTTGAAATCTTTCCCCTGGTGTTGTCGTTCCAAATTCAAGATCAAGTCCTCAGACAAGGTAAACGTTCAG